>WKFP01014262.1:562202-610936 GCA_011057875.1 Pterocles orientalis
CAGGGACATGGGCACGGGCAGGGACATGTCGGTCCCCGCGGCCTGTCCCGGGCGCCGGTGGCCGCCGCAGCCCCGCTCCGTAGGGCCGGGTTGGCGGTAGAGCGGGCCTGGGGGCGGGGAGAGGGGGGCGGGAGGGTCGCGGCTCCTTCAGGGAGCAGTAACGTGAGCAGTGCCGGGTGCGAAGGATGCCCCGCCATTTGCCATCCCCTTTCTAGCGTTTGGCGGCGGCTTCAACGGAATATCCGTCCTCCCGTTATTCCCCGTGCTCGCCTGAGTGTAGGAACAGGCCCGGAAAACAATAAAAGATATTTTTTTTTCTAAGAACCTAATATCCAGTGGCTCAATATTAGGTCGATTTTTCCCCCCCTATTTTAATATCGTATTTCCTCCTCTGCCAATCTCCGCTTAACCATTTCTCTTTTGGGAAAGCTCTAAGGGATGCGGGATGATGCTTTTAAATACACAGCTCAAGGCTCCCCAAACATAACGCCAGTGGGGAAATTTACTTCCCCAGGCAAAACTAGGGGATCTGCTGTACCTGCTGGGCTCTCCACCTGCTCTTTTATTATTTTTTTTTTTAATTTCTCGCTGCTAATTGTGCGGATAGAGATTTGCCAGCCATCAAATGGGGATGTTTGGAGAGTCTCCGGTTTTGACGCTTGGGATTCAAAAAAAGAAACAAAACCCCAAAGCACTGGCGGAACTTTTCCATTCCTTTAAATTTTCCCTCCTCTCCCCTCCCTGCGCGAAAAGGGGAGGAGGGGGGAACGGAGGGAGGGGGGACCTAAATAAATAAATAAATGCGGACGTGCCTTTCAAAAGAAAATTGAATCGTATCTTCTTGCGGCCTCACAGAGCACCATCTGTCATGTAGACAGCAATACAAATCCGAGCGCGTCCGTGGACATGCCGGCATGTAATAAAACAATACATCAGGCAGCTAGTGAATAACCTTGGACACAAATGTGGGGGGGTGTGTGTGTGCGGCTGGGGTGTCCAGCGATGTGGGGAGTGAGCCCGAGGGGGGAGGGAACATCGCATTACCCCCTCTCCCCGAATTCAGGTTGCCAAGTATTTCCACGTAAAGTTTCCAGACAAAGTCCCCCTCGGGTCTCAGACACGGTTGGGAAAAAGAAATTAAAAGCTATAATAGTAGTAGTAGTAGTAGTAGTAGTAGTAATAGTAATAATAATAATAATAATAATAATAATAGGCATGAAAAGACGGGCAGGAGGAATACTTCCCAGGCAGGGCTAGAGCCAAGCCTCCCCCCACGGGGCGAGACACGGGTCACGCGTGGCGGGGCGCCGGGGCTCTGCCGGGGACCGGGGCTCGCAGGGGGAAAGGCCCGGAGAGGAGAGCGCTTGATTCCCGGGGAAAGAGCCGCCGCTTGCCAGGGCCATCGGAAACGCTTCCTCTTTTATTTTTGATAAGGATTGTTAATCAGGCCCAGAGGCAGGGGTAAGGAATAAACCCGGCCAGGGCGCAGGTCAGGCACCGGCGATTTCTCGGGAAAAAAAAAAAATAAAAAGGAAAGGTTTGAAATCGCCTTTCAGCTGAGATCCAAGAGAGGAGGTTTATGCAAAAGCACACTAACTGAGGCAGGGTTTGCAGGGCGGTTGGACGAAAACGGGCAATTACAGAGGTGGTTCCTGGAGAAAGTTGCTTAAAGATTTCTCTACAGTGTATGTTGAATTTTCCCCTTTGGTTTGGGTTTATCCAGACGGTGGGTTTTGGCGAGCTGAGCTGGAAATAGTTTGGGGTTCTTTCCCCCCCTTTTTTTTTTTTTGTTGGTTTGGTGTGGGTTGATTTTTTTTCCCCTTTTTAAAAAAAAAAAAAAATTTTTCCCCCCCCGGTAAGCCCATGCCCGTGCTACCTGGGAAGAAGAGATATATGGTTAAGGCTGCTTACCTCGGTGGAGTCGTTTGGACAGCCTCTTTCTCCGGGTCTCCTCGCCCCCTCGGCGACTCCTTTATAGCTCAAATGACCCTCCAGGAGTGGAGCATGGAAAAATTAAAAAATCAAAATCAAATGAAAAGAATTACGAGAGAAAAGTGTCCTGCTTGGATGGGGAAAGGCAGCTCTCATCCCTCGCCGCGGCCTCCAGCTCTCCGGAGATGGGAGATGTTACCGCCGTGTTTGTTTGCGGAGTATAAATAACAACTTAAGTTACTTACGATGCATCAGGGGACATAAAAACGTTTCCCCCATCAAAGTCTGCCTCAGCCCGGTAATTCGGGGCAGCGGTCTGCAACGCACCAGCAGCTGCTGCCAGTCGGGTTTTTTTGGGGGGAGCGGAATTGCGCTGGAAAGTGCCGTCTCCCCCCGCTCTTCTTCCTCCTTTTCCCCGGTCGCGATAAATAACAAAAGGGATGCGGCGATAGCACCAGCGGGATTATTCTTCCCTCTCCCCCGCCCCCTCGGCCTCTCCTTCCCCGCGGCAGCCAGCGGAGCCGCCGCCCGCCCCCGCCGCCCGTCGCTCCCTGGCCGGGCCGGGCGCGGAGCCCGGGGCGCGGAGCCCGGCGCGGAGCTGACGGCTTTGTTCCGCCGCGGCCCGGGGTAACAATGCGTCGATCCCTCCTTTCTTGTCTATTATTTTTTTTCTTTCTTTCTTTTTTTTGGGGGGGAGGGGGACGGGGGGGCAGGGTGTAACGTGCGGTTTTGTTAATTCACCCGTCCGGCGGAGAGGGGCAGGAGGGGGAGATGCCGTCGGAAAATAAATGTTTGGTTTAGTTTTTCTTCTGGGTCTTCAAGAGATGGTGAGGGGGGAGGAAGAAAGGATCAACGAAAGCCCCATCCGTCCCTGAGCTTCCTAACTCCTCCTGCATCTCTCGAGTGAGAATAAAGAAAGAAATGCGAACGCTGGGAAGAGAAAGAAAAGAAAAGAAAACAAAACAAACGAAAATCTCGGCGCGGTTTCGGAGCGGCTGCGAGAGATAACGTCGGTGCAGGGAAAGGTACGCTCGCACGCACAAAAACAAAGTGCGGTTCCTCCTCCCACCCCTCCCAGAGTGGCAAAGAAGCCAAGCAGGGGTGCGGAAGGTGGCAGGAGCGAGACAGACAGACAGAGCGGAGATGCGTGAGGATCCGCTCTCGGTACCAAAGGGTTTAGCCTAGAGATGGTCGGAAGAGATAAAGGCTGAGAGAAAAGGGGACGGCATTTTTTCCCTCTTAAATTGATATTTAACGGGAAAGCCTATTGGACAGAAACCTGGACACGAGTAATTTAATTGGACTTGACATCTGTCACAGTGTGGGAGTTTTCACAGCCCAAATATTTTCAGCAGATCAGATTCTCGCTGATTCTCTGCCACAAATTATAACAGTCGAGAGCAGCCCATGATATAAACCCTAGCCTTTGGACATACAGTCTCTAGCCACGCTTGCTCCCACCGTCGCCACCCCCCACAAAATATTGGATACCCACTGATCTAGACAAACACCCCTGGCATTTCCCATGCAAGCTAATAAATAAGCTTTAAACATCAATTTGCATCATGTACACAGAGCCCGTGGAGAATTGTCAAACTGTTTTTCTAGTGCATTTATTTTTGCGGTCCCCTTGCCCTGTCTCCCACCACCCACCCTCAGTCCCAGTGCATAGCAGGCACAGTACTGCCACAGCCAGGGGGACAGAGAGGACCCTCTGCCCCCTGCCCCCCCGCTCCAGCACACAGACAATGAGGAGAGGGACCCGGCCTCGGATCTGTGGCTTTTATGCTCATGAGAGGCTGAATGGAGACAGGCTCCTTCACGCTGGAGGCAGGGGATACCTGTGACCAGGGTGACTCTTCTTGCCGACACCTTGCCCCAACCCCTCCCAGCTGGCAGCCACTTCTCCTCTCTGATCCTCTTTTCCCCTTCTCCCTCCCTGCAAATGGGGGCCATAGCCACTTTTCTCGGTCTAATCATCTTCTTCCCTGGGGACGTTTCTGTGCCAGGAGCCTGTGCTGGCAGGCTCTATCTGGAGCCCCACAAAAGGGGCAGCAGGAGAGGCAGGCAAGGTAACGGTCTGCACAGAGCAGAGCTGGTTCTGCAGCTCACCAGCAGTTCTGTGGGTGCTTGGCATCACCAGAGCTGCTTCTTTCTCTGGGTTGCATCAACAGGATGGGTGGAAGTGAGGTGGCAGGAAAGCTCTTGCAGGGGTCCCTGCAGTTCATCCAGTAATGTATGCAACAGGCTGGGAGAACTCTGAATGGGAAGAGGCTCTGCTCTTGATACGATTTACAGGACTTTAACAAGAATGAGTAGCATGCCTGAATAATTTTGGGTTTTGTCCATTTTTTTTGAAAATTATAGATACTTTGTCAAAGAATACAACCTCCCTGCATGTCACCTGGACCACCAGCAAAAGAAATGCCTGCAAGAGGACCCTCATGGACATTTCTTCCAGGGAATTTTGAGGATTTCTCTGCCTGTCCCTGCCCACAACAAGTCTCCAAAGCAGCAGGAAGGCTGTCACTTGTGTAGGTGCTCTGACCCCACATACTAGCAATGGATTCATGTGTATCCAACATGATCGTAATGGGGCTTCTGGAGACACTTGGCTGACTAATCCTTGGCTGCCATGGAACATGCCTGTCAAGGACAGACCATGGAAAGCAGAGTGTAGAAATGCAGAGCAGCCTCTGGCTAGGAGGGTCTGAAATGCGTGTGTCCTCAGCCCACCTCTCTGCCAGTCCCAACAAGGAGCTTCCTAGACCTGCAGAAAGCCTCCTTTTGAGCTTGAGGGGAGTGGGGAGGCATTGCTGTGAGGTACCTGGTTTGCATGGAACGGGGGGGTTACATCGGTGCTTTGGGGTGTGTTTGAGCTCCTAGGCAGAGGGACTCAGTAAATCCCTTTGCCACTGTGAAGGGAAGTAACCAAAATCTCAGCTGTCTTGTGGGGAAGATTCATATGCAAATCATAGAGGCTGTGGCACATCTTCATTCAGTTCAGCTCTCAGGTAACCCTCACAAGTGCTCTTTGGAGATCAGGATCTGAGTAGTTCAAGGTCACTGTTCTCCACATTGCAAGATACAAGGTCCTGTTCCACCACTGTCTCACTCTTCAAGGAGAACAATATTGACCCAATAGCCTGTTCTTCTCAGCTTTTCAGGCTGGAGAGGTGAAGATGGGTGTGAAGTCTGTACAACCTTGCCTCCTCTAGCTTTTCCTGACCTGGCTGAGTGTCAAGGAATTTCCTATGCTCCTCCTCTCTATGGACTTCCAAAGGGTGGTGAAGGCCATGCAGTGAAGGAGACCTTCCCCAAATCTTACTCATCTGTAGCTCGGGGCTGGTGGTTTTATCTTGCAGTACTCCTCAAGGTGGAAGTCTGAGACCTCAGCCCACAGAAGCTGCAGGTGATGGAACAAGCAGCTGGCCAAGGCTGCCATAGATAACAGTCAGTAACCTGCTAATTGATGCAAGCCACCCCGCTCTCTGCTGCAGATGCTGTCATCACATGGCTTGCTTTTTATTCTTAATTTCCAGGAAGAGACCAAGCAGTTGCTTCTCGATACCCTTCAGTTATGAGCAGACATTTCTGATACCTCATAAAGTGCTGTTTACTGCCAGGGTGATCTGATTACCCCACTGCTTTGCTTCCAGGTGTGTTAGATCTAGAGGCTCCCACCCTGCCCTGGGCATGCCAGGCCTGCCGCATCTACCCAAACAGCCCTGCTGAGACACTCCAAACCTTCTCACATCAGCTGTGAGAGCCAGGGTGTAGCTTCTGTATCTTTAGCCTTAAGAAGTCAGTCAGAAGTGCTGGAGCTGACAGTGGCACTTCTCTGAGCAGATAGAGCCCCAAACCCCAGAGGCAGGGCCAAATTCTCCCAGCAGACAGCTTTCCTGCCTCCCACTGCTCACACTGGAAGAAGAAGCTGGTTTCCAGAGCTCAGCATTCCCAGGACTGGTTGTCCCAGACATGGAGGTCATCGGAAATGATCAGAAATTATGGGGCAAAAGTGCAGTTGATGGAAACGAAAACAGTTCCACTTCAGTGAAGGAGGAGGGATGGCTAAAGCTCTTCCTCAAGCTCTCTGTGTGTTTTTTCTTAGAATATAGCTTGATGCAAGTGGACACCTGCATGTTGGGAATCAGTATGGTCCCAAAGGAAGCTGCATAGATGGATACACCTTATGACTTGTATCCTTCAATATAGGCATGGCCAGTGCAAACCTGCAAAGCTGAAATTCCCAAATGGTATCAAAGGAGATCTCAGTGGCATGAATAGCATTGGTTTGGCTTCTCCATAGAAGGTGAAACCGCAGCCTCCAAGCTGCACCTGATGAAGAGAAAGTGAATAGGAGAAACTGAGGCATAACAAGGGTCTCCAGTTTGTACAATGGACGTCCAGGGACATTGTATGGCTGTGTACTTACTGCAGACTAAATCCATGACAGTGGACCTTGAAGCACAAGCAAACAGACGTGTCCTGGAGGAGAGTCTGGGATTACATTTTGCCATATTGGAGGGCTGTAAGGGACCCATGAGCACCTCTTCTTCTCTACCTGGCTTGAGATATTTCTAATATTAACTAATTTGTTAACGATAGCAAATGAGACTTAACAGCAGAGTATCACAGGCCACCAAAGACTGTCAAGTGAGAGGCGGTTCTGAATCTGCAACAGACACTCACAGCCCCCTGGTTTTTCAGGGGCCAGTGGGATAGGGCTTCGGAAAGGCAAGCTTCGGAAGAGGATCGTCTTCAGGGTGTAGCCGGAAGAGACAAAACTGAAAACAGCACTGCCATAGGATGGTATGTTACAGAGAGGGGTACTTGCCTGTGTGAACATCTCAGATTCATGTCGCATGATCGTTTGAAGACAATGTCATTTGTGTGAACAGGCTTGGGTTGGCCCGTACCCACTAAAAGTTTACAAGGGTGCAGCACTAACACCCTGTACCAAGGAGATGTACTTCTGGCCTGGCAAAGCAGAAGAATGAAAGAACCCAGCTGGACTCTCCAGCACAGGGCCAGGTATTAGGAAAACAGTTTTTTATTTGCAGCCTGAGCAAGTCTCGCAGGGCCGCCATGGGGAGACATCAAACATGGGAACTGACAACGCCACTTTTATGGCATTGCTTGTCAGAGCAGAGCTGCACTGCCATTACCGACACGTCCTCTATCTGTTGAAAGGACAGCTTTCCAGGATGCTTGAGAACATCCATTCTCTTTTATAGCATACGCCATTCATGTTGCTGGCATATGCTGCCCATTGAAATAAATGGAGCTTGTCACTCTTGGATGTGTTCCTTGGAAATAAACGGTCAAACAAATTAGAACACTGAGCCATGAAAATCCTTGTCCTTTTGAAAAATCTGTGCTAGATATAGCTCAGTGCCTCTGCTTGTGGTTTCTTTGGATGTTTGGGTGATATTTTTTGTTTTCCCCTAGTCATGTTTGTTTTCTCTAGGCAGTGGGATTGAGGCTGTTTTAATATCACAACAGGAGCTTTGAGGCTGCTGGCAGGAATGGCCTGCATCAGAGGAAGGTGAAATAATAATTTCCCTGCCGGATCATGAACAGAGCGTACCACAGCCACCAGGTCTGATGTGAGGCCACCCTGTCTGAGGTCTGCCAGCATTGGTGGGACAGGCAGCCCCCCTCCGTTGCTCCCTTGCAAAAGTGAGTGTGACTGCCTCTGGGACTGGATGCTATGTTTAAACCAGTACTATCCAGGCTGGCTAACAGTTGAAATCAACAGCTTTGGGACAAAATCCTGATTCTTTTTACCTAGTTGCACCCTTGGTCTCTGTTTTGGTTCCCATCTTTTCCTTTGCCTGTTGGACTAGAGGAGCTGTGACGTTAAGATCAAGCTCTAGCTGCTACTGTAAAGAGACAGGTGTTCATGACTCTTCACTGCCAAATTGTCTTGACACGTCCAAAGATCATCCTTGCGACATTGGTTAACATTCACAGCTCTCTTGAGGGTAGGGTGTCGCGGGAGATGGAGGATGATGCCAAGTTTTTAAAGGCAGAAGGGACCACTGTGAGCCACTCTGCAGGCTGAAGGCCACAGGACTTCCCTATATGCTTGCTGTATGAATGAGCGTGTATTTTTAAAAAATAATGTTCATGCTTGGTCTAAACATTGGTGGTGGTGGTGGAAGATTCACTATGATCCTTGGTAAGTTACTCCACCAACCGTAACCATTTCTCCCCACTGTTGAAAACACTGATATGGAAAATGAGCATTCTCACCTTCAGCGTCCAGCTGTGGGATTTTGTTATACCTTGGCCTCCTGGATTAAGAGTTCTCTGTTATCACATTATCAGGTTTAGGTAGAGATTTTGTAAACAGCTGTATGTATGTATGCTGCATAGCTGATATGCCTGCGTGCACCAGTTATTAGCTTGGACTTTCCAGTCATGCAGAGCCTAGCTACAGCTATTGCTGCTCTGGTCAGACGTCCAGAAATTTTGGACAAATGGGAAAATTCCACCTGGGCAAACATTTCAAGCAGAAAGAGAAGACATGCCTGAGTAAACCCAGACATCTGTTGGTCCTTCCTAGGTCAGTATTCATTAGTAGTGGCCATATCAATTCTGCAGCCTTCTTTTTGTTAAACTGAACAGGTTTGAATGCCTTGTCATCATGCAGAAGAGATGAAGCCTGCTTTACCTTTATGGTGGTTCTGGTCTGGGATATTTTCCATTCTTCTTGTCCATAGTCCTAGCCCAGAAATTACATGCTTAGCATTCCAGGCTCTTCATATAGAACAAAAAATACATATGCTTTTCAGTGTTTCTATAAGACCCTAATGCAGCCTGGGGCAGATGTATTAGAAATCATACCATGCTAAAATCACTGAAAACACAAGAATGGCCACAGTGGGTTAGATGAAAGGTATCTTGTTTTCAACATGGACCAAAAGCACATGCCTGGGAAACCTGTGAGAATAACATAAATCCGTGGTGATATTTCCCCTGGACATTCTCCCAACATCCAGTTCATTGCAGTTTAATGCACTGGATGAACTTTTCTTCTATGAATTTGTCAAGCTGCTTTTTGAATTGATGTAAACTTTCAGCATTCGTAATTTCCCACGGCAAGGGGTTGTCCGTGAGCCATGCAATTTAAGTAAATGCATAAAGAGATACTTTTAAACATGTTTGCAAATAAATTACCCAATTTTGCTGTATTACTATGGCTTCTGCTGCTGATGAGTACATGAAGAGTAGTGTTGAGTATGTGGGCAGTAGTGCCTTATGTTTTCAATGAACGCATTTGGTTGAAAGCATAAATAGTGGGTGGATTATAGCCAGTTAGGGAAGAGGAATCTCCCTAGTGCTTGAGTTGAGGGAAGGTAGTAAGGCCAAGGCCTGGCTCCTTGAAAACAGCTGAACACCCTAAATTAACTTGGGTCAGGGTCTGCAAATATGACCAGTCATGCACATGCACATGCACTCATATTTCTTAATGTCTATTTGTTGGAGCCATGGAAGGCGGCTGTGTGGAGCAGGCACTAAAGTAGTTAACAAAACAAGCCAGAAACAGAGATGTGAATAGTAACCTTTGCAACACGCTAACAAGCCACACACAAATTGACTACCCAGTAGTTTGTGAATTAAGCAGGACAAACAGGAGGATCTTGGTGATTCTGATACATGCCTGGTGTACTAAATAGGGTGCATGGGCTTATGTGGCTCCCAAACACACATGGCTGGGGTGCAGCAGTCAGTGAATTGAGGGGGAGGCAGACACAGTGTGCTTTGGCACCAAGGACCTTACCTGTACACATGTGTGCAGCTGCTGGCTCCAAGGGTGAGAAAAGAAAAAGTGGATGTCAAGTCTAGCTGGCAGCCAATGCATCTGTCTTCTGTCTTTCACTCCCCCACAGTCGAGGTGGAACTTGACTATTTTTAAATCTGATGTCTGTGTGTAGCCATGGGGAAGGCTCTTTCTTGCAAAAAACTAAAAAAACTGAAAAAAAAAAAAAAAAAAGGAGATTTTGAAGCCACCTACATTCCATAAGCAAATACTTCTCCCTCCATTGATGTTGTGCACCTCTGCCCCCAGGGCTCCTTTCTTCACTTGGAAGAAGTTGAACTTGTAAAACAAAACCCAGTGATCATAACTGGACAGCTTAGGCCAGCTGACCAGGGAAGAAAAACCCTGCCATGAGATACATGCAGCGTAAGGACTGCCTCACTGGAGGATCTAGGTGCTCTGCCCAGTTCAGTGTCCTTCCCCCAGCCATGGCCAGCATCGGGCATCTCACAGGTGCGTGCACCAAACTCTCTAGAAGATGCTGATGCAAATGTCTAGTGTTGCAATCTGAAAACAGGATGTGCCCAGATGAAACAGAGTTCAAAGATGAAGAGTGTGTCTGTAGGAGTGACACAATGGTCACCTAGCAATCAGGCAGTCATAAATGTAATTTTAAGGTTTACCTCATACTGTAAGTGGACTTTGACAGCCAGGTAAGCGCTCTTCAGGAGCAATTTCATCAGATAGACAGGTGGAAGAACAGCTACTTGCTAGCCTGAAGACACCTGAGTGGCTCTCATGTGCCATGTCAAAGGGCAGTCTTGCCCCATATTGACATCATTGGTTTGTAAAAGAGGCTTCAGGGAGGAGAATGAGAAGAAACTGAGTAACATTGCCAGGCATGGTCTCCTGTCTTCTAGCAAACTGTGACTTTGTCATTTCCTGGGGCCAGAAGTGTTTCGGGGGCTTACCAATCCCTGAAGGATTTGTTTTCTATTAAATTATTCATTATTTTTTTTTACATCATACACACACCCCTCCTTCCTTTTGTTCTGAACATGCTGTATTTCATTTACCTTCTACTTCTTGATTTTTAGGAACAATGAACAACAATTCCCTGCTCTTCTATTCCATTAATTAGCTTTTCCACTCTTCCTACTTTTGTAGACCTCTATCATACCTTTCTCCCCAGCAGCCTCTTTTCCAGACACAAAATTTCCAAGTCTATGTAGTTACTTGCCACTTTATCCAGGTCATAACTTGCACAGGAGCAGCTACTTACCTTTGTCCATCTTTGTTACCCTATACTGCGACAAGTTCTGCTATATCATTTGGGCTTGGGAGGGGACCAGAATGTACGTGGTCCCCTCCCCAAGATGTGGACGTGTCAGACTCATATGGTGGCATAATAGTGCTTTTGGTTATGTCATGTATCCCCTTTCTTTCTACACTTATCACAATAATTTCTCAAAGTGTCTGCTTGTTCTGCCTTCCTTCCCATTAATTTTATGACTGGATGGGAAGTCCAGAGGTATCTGGGGGTGATACTGGATGAAGAGGAAGCCAGGACTTCTTGGATTTAAGCCCAGACTCACAACCAAGTCAGAAAGTGGTCTCAAACAAAAAATTTCATCTCTCCGTGCCTCAGTTCTGTCCCCAGGAAAAGGGCAGTTTCCCAACCCAATGCAGAAGAAACAGTGTGAAGCCAGGTGAGTGTGTCTGAGATCCCTGGATGGATGCTGCTGGGAAAGTGAAGCCCAGTGTTAATTAGGGTCCGCCCTAATTATGTTCACACAGAGAAAGTTGTAGTGCTCTTCCTCGGATCCCTCTCTGGCTTGTTGTGCTCCCTGTGTTTTCACTCCCTGCCCTACCCTTGTAAACAGGGACTAAAACTAACTGATTAATAATGAAAAAAACAGAATGAAAATTCAGATTTTTTTTATGCCTGGAACAAGCAGCAAGGGCATTACTAGGGTGCAGAGCATTCAGGGGTGCAGACCAACCGATTTATTTCCACTGGTGTAACTCCAGCCAGCTGCAGCTGGCTTCAATCCGGCTCCTGTGAGTTCTATGGTCATTCCTGGCACAGGAGGCAAACTGATTTACAGCCTGCACCCTTCCCTGAGATTGTCCATTACTATCAGGGCAGCTGTCCATAACGACAGGGACTGGAGGTTGCTTCCTTATCCTGAAAAATATGACAGCAGTGCAAAGGAGAGCCAGGCCCAGCTCCTTGTCCAGCAGCATGGAGCACTCCCATGATCTCCTTACCAGCTGGTGCCTCAGGCTGCTACTGGGCTGAAATATTTAGTCTGTTTGTATGTCTCCAATAAGACATTCAGGCCTAACAAATTGTTTTTCCTGACAAAATATTTCTAGGGAATACAATCAGGTGCCTAAAAAGCCATTCTCTTCCCATAGAGGTGAGTACCGTATCCTAAGCTCCATCTCCGTAGAGTCTTTAACCTCCTCCATTCTCCAGCAGCTGCTTCTCCCTCAACCTCCAGAGCTCTGGTTCTCTAGTCCTGAACATATGAAAGGTGGTGTTGGGTCTTCTGCATTCTCAGTCATCTCCATTGACTGCCTTCCCCCATCCCACTGAGGCTATATAGCGCTGCCCTCATGATTTTTGGGCTTCTCTTTGAACTTAAATCAGCTGTGTCACAAACTGCTGGGTGTTCCTCTCCTTCTATTCCCCTATTTTGAACTCTGCCACCTGCTGTAGGCTCTAGAGTTGTTTTTCAATCCTCCTCTCGAATGTGTTTCCTCATATCTTTCTCAATATGAAATTTGTCTGTTGCTCACAGTTATCTTTTCCTGCCTGCACTCCCTGTTTTCACCTTTGTTTCCCCATGCCGTTATTTGTTACTATTCATCATAAATGATCCTCAAACCACTCAGTTGGGTGTCCCTTGTCTGAAGGGAAGAAGACTTACAAAGGAGATTGGCTGGTCAGGGCTCAGTCCAGGCCAAGAACATAGCATCCCTGAATGATAAAATAACCTCTACTATCTTTTCAGGATTTCCTCATGAACTCAGACCATTCCTATTTGTACTTAGAACAGTGCCTGATGTTTATAGGAACTCTACTGAAGCCTCCTATGGCAATAGCCATATATATATATATGTATGCATGTATTCAGATAGGCACATTTGTAAGGCTGCTTACAGTGGGCAATGTAGGCCCACTGATCGATGAGGTGGGTGCTCTGGTGACAGAAGATACAGAGAAGGCAGAGTTACTGAATGCCTTCTTTGTCTCTGACTATACTGCCGGAGGCTTTCCTGAAGAGTCCCGTACCCCTGAAGCCCCAGAGGAAGTCAGGACAAAGGAGAAGTTTGCTCTGGTAGATGAAGACTGGGTTAAGGAGCAATTAAGTAATCTGGACACCCATAAATCCATGGGTCCTGATGGGATGCACCCGCGGGTGCTGATGGAGATGGCGGAAGTCATTGCTAGACCACTCTCCATCATCTTTGGCAAGTTGTGGGAAACAGGGGAGGTGCCTGAGGACTGGAGGAAAGCAAATATCACACCAGTCTTCAAAAAGGGCAAGAAGGAGGACCCGGGCAACTATAGACCGGTCAGCCTCACCTCCATCCCTGGAAAGGTGATGGAACAACTTATTCTTGATGATCTGTCTAGGCATATCAGGGATAAGAAGGTCATTAGAGGCAGTCAACATGGCTTCACCAAGGGGAAGTCATGCTTGACCAACCTGATAGCCTTTTATGAGGATATTACCAGGTGGATAGATGATGGTAAAGCAGTAGATGTGGTCTATCTCAATTTCAGTAAAGCATTTGACACCGTCTCCCACAGTATCCTCGCGGCTAAACTGAGGAAGTGTGATCTGGATGATCGGGTGGTGAGATGGATTGTGGACTGGCTGGAGAAAAGAAGCCAGAGAGTTGTGGTGAATGGGATGGAGTCTAGTTGGAGGCCTGTATCTAGTGGAGTCCCCCAGGGTTCGGTACTGGGACCTGTGCTGTTCAATATATTCATCAATGACTTCGATGAGGGAATAGAGTGCACCCTCAGCAAGTTTGCTGATGATAGGAAACTGGGAGGGGTGGCTGACACGCCAGAAGGCTGTGCTTCCATCCAGCGAGACCTAGACAGGCTGGAGATTTGGGCAGGGGAAAAATTTAATGCAATTTAACAAGAGAAAGTGTAGAGTCTTGCATCTGGGCAGGAACAACACCAGGTTCCAGTATAAGTTGGGTACTGACCTGTTGGAGAGTAGTGTAGGGGAGAGGGACCTGGGGGTCCTGGTGGACAGCAGGATGACCATGAGCCAGCACTGTGCCCTCGTGGCCAAGAAGGCCAATGGCATCCTGGGGTGTATCAGAAGGGGGGTGGTCGGTAGGTCAAGAGAGGTTCTCCTCCCCCTCTACTCTGCCCTGGTGAGACCTCATCTGGAATATTGTGTCCAGTTCTGGGCCCCTCAGTTCAAGAGGGACAGGGAACTGCTGGAAAGAGTCCAGCGCAGAGCCATGAAGATGATGAAGGGAATGGAGCATCTCCCTTATGAGGAAAGGCTGAGGGAGCTGGGTCTCTTTAGCTTGGAAAAGAGGAGACTGAGGGGTGACCTAATCAATGTTTATAAATATGTGAAGGGTGAGTGTCAGGAGGATGGAGCCAGGCTCTTCTCTGTGACATCCAGTGATAGGACAAGGGGCAATGGGTTCAAGCTGGAACATAGGAGGTTCCACTTGAATATGAGAAAAAACTTCTTTACAGTGAGGGTGACAGAGCACTGGAACAGGCTGCCCAGAGAGGTTGTGGAGTCTCCTTCTCTGGAGACATTCAAAGCCCGCCTGGAGGTGTTCCTGCTCTGGCAGGGGGATTGGACTAGATGATCTTTCGAGGTCCCTTCCAATCTCTAACATTCTGTGATTCTGTGATTCTTTAGATTCCTCTCAGACTCCAGATTTTCTGCTCGTCTTTTCAAGAAAATTCCACTTTAAGGCTACATTTAAAGAAGGAAACAAAAAAGCAGAAAGATTGCATGTCCATGAAATTGCATGTTATAATTCACATTCTCGTTTACTCCTTGTTCTGTGCCCTGTGTGTTCATCTCTGCAGGGCTAGGATAAGCCTTATATCTGGTTAGGGAGTCTGTATTTCTTCTGGAGTGATGATTATGTAAAATTACAGCATCCCCTTAAAAAAGTGCTTCTAGCCCTCCTGGCTTTCAGGTGAATCTGAAAAAATGCCTGGAGAGTGATAGACAGAGAAGTCTGAATGTGTATGCAGTGTCCTGAGGCCAAAACTCTGTGAAATATGAACTATCTTGCATAATTTTGATGGGGTCTAATTTCACCATGCACAGTTACAAGATTTTTATTAAGACTAGAGGTTGTAGTAGGACCCTGTAAAGCACTTAAAAGCCCATATGGCTTAGCAAGTGTACGCATTTCTGGGTGGTAAAGAGTGTCTGATGTTGAAGGCTGTGGGGGAGAGGATGTTTCCATTTCTGAAGATTGTAGTTCAGTGTTCAGCTCTGCATAGCTCCACTTCAGCTGGCTTTCTTATCCCTGTCAGGGCTGTGCCCATTTCCCCAGGAAACTCTTGCTGAATGACTTCAGTATAATACCACCTGCTCACAGAGAAGATTTCCACCCATTGATCTCAAAGTGTTTTTAAAAGGTGAACAGCTCCACTGGTCCTGCTTTATTGGCAAGGGAAGATGGGGTATGAGTTATAGGCGTAGAAGAAATCTGGTAGAGGACAGATGGGAACATGATACGATCCTTTCTCCACCAAGACTCAGATGTCAGGAGTTTGTATCCAAGAGGAGAACAGGCCCCTGCCTACCTCCATGAGCTGGCTCAGGACAGAGCAGTAACTGCTGGTGCCCTGATAAACCAAGCAAGATCATATTCCCAGGTCTGCTGATGCTGTCATTCGTTGGCCACTGTGTTTGGGGAACATTCCCAAGGGAATTCATCCAGAGACTGTTTGTAGCCATAGTCTCCGTAGGGGCATTTATGAAGCACAGCATCCCCTAATTCTCAGCTCCACAAACTCAAACCTCTGAGCTGGAGTTAGACTGCAATGACTCTAGCTTGCTATTTGCCATAGTTTGTTTGCACTCAGGGTCTAGGTTTAAAGAAATAAAGACGTACGTCAGACCATCTTGAAGTCCTCTTCTTGTTTTCTCACATGCGGTCTCTCCTCTGCTTGCTTTCTCCATAGTTTCTTAAAATGAGGACTGAGTTGTGAGTTGCCCCCCCTGTGTGCGGTGGGTATGATCTTCCTGACAACCACTGCTCTGCAGTGTTGAGCAGAAGCTAATGCAGTTTGATTCACCGCTCACTTAGGGTTGACAGATGAGCTGGCAAGTCTTTTTGTGGCAGTTTAGGCTACTTTCATATCCAGCTGTCTGCCTCGTCTATCAGCCACTAGTTATTGCCCCTGTGACAGAAACTCTCAGCAGTTTCAGTTCATCATCGGGTGTCTCAGTGCTTTTAAGCTAATGCACCAGACTCTGCCATGGCAGAGCCACAGGAGGACACACATTCCCCTCTGCCAAATCTGCAAAGGGAGTGATGCAAGGAGGGTCACCAGGAAGTTCTTTAACTGCTGCTGCGAGGTTCATCAGAGCTCATCTGCCAGAGCACTTGAGTGAATCAAGTTACTGGTAATTGGGATCAGTATAATTGCTCTGTGTCTGAGCAGACTCTGGATTGCAGGGTATGGAGGCTTCAGACCAGCCCATAGTCCTTAGAGCTTTAGGTCCTAAAAGGAAAAGCCTCTGCTTTCTTGATGGATTCAGGATTTCATGCCTATATCCATATTTTATATGCTATAGGTGGAAAATGAGTACACTTTTCATTCGTGGCTTGTCATCTCAAGGAAAATTACAGGATGGGTCACAGGAGTGAGGAAATTATGGACTGCAGCTAATAAACAGCCATTTACCCGGGCTACAAAGACCTGAGAGATAGTCTCCCAAGGCCGCAGTTTCACAAGCAACATTAACATCGTTGCATGGAGCTTGACAAGTGCATTCAGGTTTTTACACAAGCCCGTCAAGAGAAAAGAGATCTTCCTATCTGTGGGATGGGGCAGCATGGGGAGGCAGCTGGGAAGAAGAGGAAGATGAAAGGCTACAGGCTGAGTCAGGCAAGACTTGGCTTTCTCCCTTCTCAGAAAGTTTGGAGGGAGAACACTCTTAAAGGCCCATGAGCACTGCCTTGCTCTGGAAATGTGCATCTCCAGAGAGCTCAGCTTTGCTCATGGCCCCTCTTGCAAGAAAGCCGGAGGCAGGCACATACCCTCTGCAAGCGTCTAGTGCCGGCACCAAGGTGGCAGCTGGCTCTGGCCCCTCTTATAGCTGCTCAGGCGTCATCTACCTTGTGTCACTTCCCTGCAAGACCCAGGGGCTTCCTGGAGCCTCCGCAGAGGATGAGATTTTGCCACGGTGTAGACGTTGGTGCTGGCCTCCTCCTCACCAGCCGGATTGCTCTTCCAGCAGTCAGGAGAAGCCGTCATTGGCAAAGGTAACGAGACAGTGTCTGACGCACTGTGTAAATACTGTTTGGGCTACGTTCATAATCCCACACCATGAGCTGCATTTCCATGAGAGAGGAAGTCTGACCCCCTTGGATAATCTTAATTGTTTCTGACATGAAGACTTCTTCTATTTCATGACTTATTTCCCCAGTATAATTTAAATGTATTAAAACACTGTTAGTGTAGAAAGTAGGCATCACGTTATCATAATATCTAATCAGAACTAGCTTGCCTGTCCCCACAGGGTTTGTCTATTTATTTATTTATTTATTTATTTATTTATTTATTTATTTAGTGTCTGTGCTGTTTTCTTGTTAGATTGGAGAGCCCTTCCTTGATATACTCATTTGTTCTGCTGTGTAACAGAATAGGATCCTTTGGAGCTGCTGACATCTGCTTTATTCTTGAGATCTGCAACTCTCAGCCCACAGAGCAACAATCATAATAATGATAATAGCAATAATAATAATAATAATAATAATAGTGCTAGGAAGCCTGAAAAGTGAAGTTAAGCATCAAGAGGAAAAGGCAAAAAAAAAAGAAGAGGAAAAAAATGGGCTGGCAAAGAATGTTTTGATCACTGTGAGTGTATTTTTTTGGGCCCTGATTCTCCACTCGTTTACCCATGCTTTACGATTGCACTGCCCTGTGGACTGCAATTAATTTCCTCATGACTTGTAATATTGCAAGGGAGAGGGGATCAGGCACCGTGGTGTACGTGATCAGGACACTCGTTCACAGGTATATTCAGCTCTGCTCTTGCTCAAGTACATTGCTTTGATTCCTCAATGGCATTGCAGTATTGATTTTGAAGGGAATTAGTTTCTTCAGTGCTTCTGAAGATCTGGCCAGTGTGATTTCTCAGGGACTTGTTCAGCCTCCTCCCCCACAACTTTATTCTCACATGTCACAGCTGAAATAATTGGCATTGCACTATATCAAACTGGCAGGATGCAGTCCTGAAGGCTGGGGGGAATCAAATCCAGAGCAAGCCTTAACAAAAAGGTGCATGAGGAAGAGAGTTGTTTAGCTAAGCACTGTCTGAAAGAGGTCTGGGAGATGTGAGCACCCACTTTGGGTCATCTTCTCTGAATCCTGCTCTGTTGAGATAAAACAGGGCTTTGCACCAACTAAGGGCAAAGAGAGATGACAGTGTACTTCAAGAAGGGAAGAATGGAGAAGGTAAGAAAGGGAAAGAAAGAGGAAAGACAAGGTAAAAAAAAAAAAAAAAAAAAAAGAAGAAGAAAGAAGAAAAAAGTTCCTAGCAGTAAGATCAGGCCATGTTGAGCTTCGAGCATCCCAGAGGGGGAAAGCTTACCTCTGTGTGTTAATCTAACTGGCTGCCACACCATCCCCTATTGTAAATTATTCACACTTAGGAATTCTGCATGATTTTTGAGTTGAGATGGAAACAAAACTTGGGACTTAGTGTACTGAAAAGGATCTACAGATGAGTGCCATGCCTGGTCTCAGTGACCGTGGCCAGCCAACTGGCAAATGAACCTAGAAGGGCTTGAAATTAGTGCATTTGTCTCATCCTGAGTAGCTGGGTGTAAGCAGCCCTCTTGCTCTTTAGCCTAAGGCCCTCCGTCATAAAACAGGGTGGCTAAGCAAGTACAGAGATCTGGTAAATCTCTAACCAGTTTCTTAACAAAGACATAAAAACACCCAGACCTAGAAGCAAAACTCCAGCTCCAGTGTTTCTTGTCCTCTCCCTTTCAGAAGAACAGCCCAGGCTGAAGACTCTTGCTCACAATGGGTTTCCCAAGCCCAGCTTCTTCTGGCGCAGAGCTTGGGTTGCCTCAGAGCCTGTGTCTCCTCAGTGCCTGCAGTTCACACTATCACTATTATTGGTGTCATTATTTCTTTAAGCTGACATAGGCATAAGTGATGTTTTACAAATATTGGTGGGGTCATCCTTCTGCTGAGTCCCTTATGTAGATAAAACGCAGGCATGGAGTAATACAAAATAGAAAAGTGGCTCATAAGAACTAGAGATGGCAAAGATTTATGGGGTCCCATCTGTTCCCTTTTGCTCCTGGCATATGCCTATAAACTAAAGTACCTTTACTCAAGTTTTGCCTAGTTTTAAATAATCTAGCCAGCAGGACTTCCATGTCTCAAGGGAGACTTTTCCATCAAACAGTGCCTCTCACACCCTCAAAACCCAGAATTTCAGGCAGGTGCCTCATGAAGTCTTCTCCAGCACCCCACCCCGTGTCAGACCTGAAGAGGGCATACATGCTCAAAAGCTTGTCTGATTTGTTACTGCTTGAGCTATATCAGCCCCATAAAAGGCCGTAGCATCACTCAGACACTCAGAAGCATTTCAGTACCATTCCATTCAATTTCAGCTGATTATTTAATTTCAGGGAGTACTAGCATGCGTGATTTTCCCAGGAAGCTAATGGATTCTTACACCTCTCATTAGTAACACTGTGCCAGCACACGATGTGGACCACCAGCATCCTCCACTGACATCAGGCTGTGCCCACCACTCTTTCACGCATGGTGAGTCAGGTTTGTGTGCTTGGCCACCCACTTGTTGGCAACTTCTGTCTTTAAGAGTCCAGTTCAGGTTTTCTTACTGCTATGTCATGCGTGATTTCTTGTTTTGTTCCTTACTGCACCCCCAAAATACTTTCCTTGTACTTGTGAATAATTGCAGGCTCTGCTCTCCCTTGGCTGCTGCTTAGCCAAGCTCAGTACTCCTTCCGTGCATACTCTTTCCTCAAAATAAAACCCTCCTGCCCCAGTCTAGGGTTATTGCTGTTGCTCTTCAGTTGCTCCCTTATAGTTTTTTCTTGTCTCTGTGGCAATAAAGTATTTACACTGAGTTTGCTAGGAAGAAAAGCCATTTTGGAGATCTTTAAATTTAATCTGTCCTTGTCCTGCTTTGTGAGCTGAGGCCTTTGAGTTTGAGGGGCTGGGCTTGAAGTAAGACTATTTTTCTTGCCTTGTTGGGTAAATAAGACTTGCAAAAGCTTTGAGAAATTATTTGAAGGAGAAGTGGCTTTTGGCATAGAGGGGGCTGGCATGGTCACAGTCTTTTGGTACAGTTGGTCTAAGTGCACAGGTGGAAAATGAAATGCAGGATGAAGAGGCAGAGTTGTGGGAAAATATTGAGTTTGTATGAAAACTGAAAAAGAAAAAAAAAGGTGGAGGGTACATTCTACGTTGTTGCAGAAGCCTTACGGCTCACGGACTGGCTGGTAGGGCTCTTGGAAATGAGGATAAGTGAAAGCAGGCTATACAGAAGGACTCTCTTGTGAGACAAATCTGCCTTCTCTTCCAGTTAAGCCAGTGGGAAAAGAACCATTATCTAAAGACCAAGAACAGTGAGCTCTGTTTCATGAGGGTCCATCATGGGTGTCATTCCAAGAGGAATCCCCACAAGCACTGTTATTACCTATGCAAGCACAATGGATTATACTCTTATACTTGAGTGAATAAAGTTAATCTCTCTGATTTTACCATCTAAATAAAAACGGCATTTATTTTCCACGTCAGCTAAGGTTTGAGGGTTTATGGATGTCCAGGAGCTCTGAACACGAGGCCATATTTGTTTCAGTGCCTCTTGATTTTTGGAAACTTGATTTCATGGCCACCCAAATCAAAATGTTCTGCACTCTGTTCCTAAGAATATGGTCATGTAATCCACAGCAATTAAGCCAAAACAGAGAAATCAACCACTCAGAATTTGTCATGGACAGCAAACATGCCAGTTTTCTTGTACTCCTGTGTTACATAGTTATGGGATATTGATTTCCATTATTGTGTATTTCAGAAAAGTCCCTGAGGAATAGCTCTGCGGATTTGCTCCAAACTGTGTGTTCCAGTCGTCTTTTGGCAGGCAGGAAAAAGAAACGCAGCTTGATTGTCAAGCAAAGCCGTGTCGACTCACCTGTTGAAATTCAGCCCATTGCCCAGTTCTTGTTTCTCTTGCAGTACCTCTGAGGTGGAATTGAGCCTGTATTTGTATTTGTTTACTAGTCAGGTGGGATTTCAAATCATTTGCTTAAAAATACCTTACCATATGCTGCCACTTCTCTACATGGTAGCCTGGTGACAAAATACTCAGTTCTCAGTTCTGCTGAGACACAGACACATTAGTAATTAGAAAATGAACATGCTTCCACCCTGCCAATCTATGCACCGCTTGATGTCAACTTAAATACCCTTCTCACTAGGACATACATCTATCCTTGCTGATGGTGGGGTGCCCTGAAGCATCTCTTATTGTATGATCAATGTTGGTAAAGCTGTAGCCCCTCTCTTAGGCTTCATGAACTGGTACAACCTGGGAAAGGCTGTGGGAGAGCAGGGAAGTTTGGTATGAGTCCCTGGTGGACTCTTAACCAAACCAGAACCATCAATTCTGTCACCTCTCTGTGAAGCCAGAAATTACTTAGGAGGTTTTGGGCCTGTCATCCCAGAAAAAAAAAAAGTCACAGGAGCTGGCCAGAAGCACTGAAGTCACTTAAACCACCAGACACGAATCAAACTCTACCCTTTGCAAGAGGAAAGGAAGACAAGCACTCAAGACAGGCTGGGTCAGTGCCATGCATTTCTGGATGACATGCGCCATATCCCTTATTTCCCCATTACCCGTCTGCTAGGAAAATCCAGGGAGGAGTATCTGAACTGCAGAACAACTTGCTGCTGATTTCAAGGGAGCAGAATTTTACCCCCAGGCTGAGAAGTGGACTGCAACTGCTTTTTTTGTCCTGTGTAACACAGGTCATAGAACATTCCTTGGCTCTTTCTGATTTTAATCTAGTACTCAATTAAATTTTAGTGGAAACAGCACTGATCTTTAGAAACGATGCTGCTCTAGCAGTCCTGGAACTCAGCCCTTTCTCAATGCCTGATCTGTTTCCCATTCATTTCAACAATCTCACATATCATAGCTAGACTCTTAGCCTTCTTAGAGCAATTTCATCCCTCAGTTAGTGACATTAAACCACTGTCAGTGGGTTACACTCAGAGAAGTGCAGGACACTTTCCTGATGATGGACTAAGGTTGAGCGGAATAACCAGTGTGGTCAGGTGGCTTACATTAGACTTGATAAGACTGCTGTGAGATGACTTGTTATGCTACCTTTTCAGTTTCTTCATTGCGAATCAAGAGTAACTGTTTGGCTGCAGAAATATTCAATGTGACTTTTCAGAGGGGCAGCTGAGAGCAGAAGATGACTTCGTGCCTTCATCTTCCTTGAAGGTATCTAAGGAAAAATACTTTCATGGGTGCAGTTCACCATCAGAAACCTCTTTTTGGTTTTCTGATTCATTTTCCTTCTAAACTTACTTGAGGATAGATAGATTAAGATTACTTTTAATAGGAGTGATTCAAAGAAAACAGGAAAACTGACAATTCCGAAAATCAGGGCTGTAGGCCATCCTGGGGATCTGCATAACTCTTCTTTGAATTCACTAATGTTTATGGTTAGCGTTCTTCATTCAAATTTGGATCGTTCTCTCAACTAAGGTAAACATCAATCTAAGAAGCAACCTTAGTTATTAGTGTAGGTAATATCATGTTTTGAACATTCCAGGAAACCCCAGGAAAGGGAGAACATGCCTATGACTAATCTCTATGCAGTATGAATACAGACCCGGTCCTCTTCACCCACTCCCGAAAGTGCAGGTGAGTTAGCACCTTCTTGAGAGTTGGTCTCAAAGAAGTTCCACTTCAGACAATCATCAGCCCCCTGCCCTCCATACCCCACCCAACACCAGACAGGTACCATCTTCAGGACAGGACGATCCTAATTTCCCCATTTAAACTAGTTATGTTAACTTCAGTGAATAGGTGCTGACAGTTACTGAATTTTCAAGGTGTCCAGTGTCTCACCTGAGGCAAGATGTGTTGAAACACTTTCCTCACCTAGCAATGTCCTCACAGTGAAGGTATCATCCACACTGTGCCCACCATTCTTGACAGCACCCTTGGGAAGGTATCCCTAGGGACCAGCTCCTTTCTGCTGAGATGTGATTGCATATGTGTCTGTAAAAAGATGATGGTAAGGAGAAAGATGAGTAGCAGCAGTCTTGGTGCTACTGACACACCTGGAGTGGGATTTGTCTCAGTTAATTTATTATGTTCCCACTTCATCTGAGATAGCTCCTCCTGGCTCCCTTTACACACACTGCAGAAAAGGAGGCACTATGATTGTTCAGCTTATCTAGCCTATTTTAGGCACTTGTGGTAGGGTGAGAGGAAGTACCCACCAGAAGGATCTGTTTCTCCCTGTTAAAGGGAGCCCAGACTGATGACCACAGATGGAGACGCTCAGCACTGATCACATAAATCCCAGCCCTGGCTTCCAGAACAGGCCCATGCAGTCACACACATCGGTCTGACCTTGTCACAGAAATCATACAACAGCTAGGGTTGGAAAGGACCTTAAAGATTATCAAGTTCCAATCCCCCTGCCATGGGCAGGGACACCCTCCACTAGCCCAGGTTGCTCAAAGCCTCATCCAGCCTGGCCTTGAACCCCTCCAGGGATGGGGCATCCACAGCTTCCCTGGGCAACCTGTTCCAGTGCCTCACCACCCTCATAGTGAAAAATTTCTTCCTAATGTCTAGTCTAAATTTACCCTCTTTCAGCTTATACCTGTTACCCCTCATCCTATCACTACACTCCCTGATACAGAGTGCCTCCCCATCTCTCCTGTAGCCCCCTTCAGGTACTGGAAGGCTGCTGTTAAGGCTCCTCGGAGCCTTCTCTTCTCCAGGCTGAACAACCCCAACTCTCTCAGCCTGTCCTCATAGGGGAGGTGCTCTAGCCCTCTGATTAATTTTGTGGCTCTCCCCTGGACTCTCTCCAAAGGGTCCAGGTCTTTTTTATGTTGGTGTCCTGGGCTGCATCAAAAGAAGCATTAGCAGCAGGTCAAAGGAGGTGATTCTCCCCCTCTACTCTGCTCTCGTGAGACCCCACCTGGAGTACTCTGTTCAGATGTGGGGCCCCCAACATAAAAAAACCTTCTCCACAGCTGAGCTTCTGCTCCTTGCACCCTCACTTCTATGCTCTTGGCCTCCCTCATTTTCAAATCAGTTCATATTAAAAAAAAAATTCCCACTTCTTCTTCAACTAACACCAGCAGAAAAATAGACCCTTGCTGTGAGACTCCAGAGAGGCTCTAACCTGCCTCATTTTGATATCTCCCCACAGAGCCATGGTTGAAGCCCTCATTTTTTTTCCCAGATGCTGTTGGGATTTTAGTCCAATCACTTTTCCTACAATTCCAAGACCCCTTTATTATTTATTTGGTTATTTGGCATTTCCACAAGAGCCTCCAGCAGGTGGAGGGACCCGGCTGTTGCAGGTGTTGTACAGGTATAGCAACTCCTGCTGTGAAGGGATTTCAGGCAGTTTTAGTCCTTCCAGTCACCTCCAGGCTAGTGAGGGTGTGTCTGGTCAGACCGCCCATGGGTGCTCAGCAGTGAGGAGCGGGTGAGGTGGCTCCTCTGCCTCCATCCCTCACAGCGTGCAGGTCCCAAGTGGGGTGACTGGAGCATAGCAGCAGTCCTCTCGGTGGCACGCAGGAGCTCTCAGATTATACCCATTCTGGCCTCAGTGGAGTAGGGAGCTCTGATCTCTGTTTGGAGCCTGTCTCACACCCTTAGAGAGAGACCTGGTTTGGCCTGAGCAGTTGCAGAAGGGGTCAGCCATCGCAGGGGCAGAATAGCGCAAAGGTGTATTTACGGCACTTCCGTGGACTTTCCCTTGGATTTGATGTGGTACATTTATACTTTTCTCCTCTTTCTCAGTCTCTCTCAGACTCACTCTCCACCCTCAAAGCAAGACAGACTTGCAAGCAGTGTAAATGATCGCTGCTCTACCCAGTGAGGTCCCCCAGAAATCACCCCAGCTGAGGACCTACGCCCATCTCTCCCTCTTTCTTTTCTCTCCCCTGCTCTCTTTGCTGCTTTGTCTCCCCACTCACCACCTTTTCTTTCTTTGTCTTTTTTCCCCTTTCCCTCATGATCTCTCTCTGCCTGCATCTCTCAGTCCCTCTCCCCAGCTCGCTCTCTCTGGAGACAGGTCTAGTGGCCTGGTTGCCATCTGCTGCCTGGTCTTTTTTTTTTTTTTTTTTTTTTTTTTGTGAGTGCGTGCACGTATGTGCGCGCGCGGGTGCACGTGGGGTTTTTTTTATGAGGTTGAGATCAGATGGCATCTAATCGATCGTCATGGTCTCCATGGTTACCCGGGTGACAGAGTAGTTGGGAGAGACACATACTCCAGCCTGGGGCTGTCAGACCATTCCTGAGAGAGAAATAATAAAAAAAGAAAGGAAAGAAAAAAAAAATCCAACCTCTTCCATCACATATTACGCATTTACATCTTCCTTGGATCTAGGAAAACGTAGCTCATGCTTCTGTTTTACACTGTTGCCCCTTGACTTGGCTCCAGGAGGAACAAAGCAGACTCGTTTTCCTCTCTGAGCAGCAGAGGCACAAAGGTGACGCACATCTTTGGGAAAGCAGGAGAAGGTCCCCTCTCCCCTTTTGCTTCTCAGAAAGGTTTCATTTCTTGCTTTTTCTTTTTTCCCCCTCAGTCACTGTTGTAACCATAATGATTATTTTTATTCTTCTAAATTGGATGGTTAGTCTCTTGAATTGGCTAAAGGCAATGATATCCTCCAGGAAAAGAATTGCGATCTATTAGTATGAGCAGCATCTTTTTCTCCCTAGCCTCAGCCCCTAATACTAGACCATCTTTAGCCCTCATTGTGACAGATCAATCAATCTGTCTATGATTCCTGTTTGGAAGCAAGTGGAGTGTGATGTTAAGGATGAATTATGGAATTAGGTGAGTCTTTAAAAGCAGATTGAGTTGGGCAAGGCAACATCTCTGACCAAGGTAATTAGTGTTTCAGGAGCACGGGAACTGAAACTGCATGGTGCAGAATATGATCCTGCCTGAATCGAGGGAGGACAAAGAGGAAGAGGAGGAGACAGCTGCTTTTCAGGCAATACCATTGTGACACCACCCCTCCCCTCACACCCTGCCCGTAGTCCAGGTTTGCCTACACTGCACCACCCAGGCACATGGAGCCCTGCCCGATTCCCTGCCAGCTGAATCCTGGCTGGGCAGACATGAATTAGTCTTTGGTTTGACCTCAGCATGCCCCCCCAGAAGGTAATCAGGCTAGGTCTTCTGGCTGCAGCCACAGTGTTAAGGCTCATCAAAACTCGCCCATTGTAGTGCTGTGGCTGGTGCTGCCCTGGCCACGTTCCTGCTCACCGTAGCATACAGGACTTTGGAAATATCAAGTGCAAACACAGGCAAAGGGGGCTAACAGCACCAATGCAAACGGCTGCAATGGGCTGAGAGGCTGGTCACCCAGCAGAGCTCTCCAGAGACCTAGAAGCGCTGATTTGCAGCCATTAATGATGAAATGCACCAGATCAGAGCATCCCTGGACAAGCAGAGATCTCAGGGAGCTACATATGGTTTGAGAGCTGGATACGCCTTCACATATCTTTTCCCCAATTCTGAATTAAACTGATTTTCAGTCAGAGCCTGCAGTCTTGCTTTGCCCTTCTGCCTCCCTAGTAAAAGCAGAAGGTGCTCAAGCTGGGCTGCTCATTTCAGGCTACACATACGCACTGAGGGTGGGATTAAATTGTCTAAAAGGTGTAATTGCAGGTGACATCTGATCCACCCTACATTCACTGCCCCAAAAAGGCACAGGTCTTCCACTACCCATATATATGGTCTGCCAGACCCCTTTGAACGCTATAGGGGTTTAAAAGACCACCAGACATGCATGCAGCTGAGTTCCAGCCTGACTCTTGGAGTAAAACGTCAGCCTGAATTGGTGCAAATATCCAAGAGGTGCAAGGATTTGATCACTTCCACCCCCTGCAAGGAAGGGTGAGGCTGGGTGTGAGAAGATGAAGCAGGAAATGTGATGGGGCAGGAGGAGGTAAGGTGGCATGTCTGGGACTGTTCTCACCTTTGGAGAGGGGTCCAGCTTGCAGGAGGCTGTTTCAGCTCACACCAGCTCAGAGCTCTGCCCTAGCTGGCTGCTTAGGCTCCAAGAGAAGCAAGGGATTGTGAAGACAGGCTTTGTAGCCGTATCAGGTATTTCTTCCTCCCGCAGGGACAGCAAACAAAGCTTTTGGTGTGGAAGGATGTGGTGTTTGTACCACAGAAGTCCTCTCTCCATTCTTTAAAAAATATGTCACACAATCCCCGTCTGCTCCAGTAAAAACCATGTTGATTAGAAATATTTCCTCATTTGTAGGTGGCCAGGGGTGATGTTTCAGCACATCCTACTTTAAAAAAAAATACCTGTGATCCTGTCTATTTCAATTGTGATTCTGCTCTCTCACAGCAGCATAACATCCTGGTTTCTAACCAGCAGGGTGGGAAATCCTCTGCTCTTCAATATTCCCTAATGTTAAATATGATCAGCCTCCTAGATTTCCATACTGTACAAACACAAACTAATTAAAGTCGTACAAATACATCCCAGGCAGAGAATGAGAATCTGTTCACTTGAGGGAAGACTGCCGGCTCCCCATGCCAGGGAAAGCTCCCTTGCAGTTCACATTGTTCTTTTTGCAAGGGCTAATTTATGTTAAAGCTGGTTTCCACTGAAACAGCAGACATGCACACGGAGAAGAAAAAAAAAAATGTAAACACAACAGCATCTTTGCAAATGCAGTAAGGTGCTGGTGCCTGCCTCTGTGTGCTCCATAATATATTAATCCACACTGGCTGGCCAATCCCACCGGAGCATTCAATCATGCCATATTATAATAGAATTTAATGGAGTTGACAGCTAAGACCTAGTTGCTGGAGACATGCAAAAGACCTTTTCAATGAGGATCTACAATTAATAAAGGAAAGGGCCATAGATTTTTGGAGAGCCTGATAAAAAAAGTAAAATACCAACATTGATCACAGCATATGAGGATATTAGACACGTAAATCTAGCTATTGCCTTTATTTATTTATTTGCACATCTTTAATATTATAGGCACAGGTTTCCCTGAGGCCAAAATGCAATTTCTCTCTCAATTTCTCAGCAGGGGCTGTTCATCTCCCTATTCACCAGGTTTTGAACTGCACATTTAATAAGTGATAAAGAATTCCTGATTCTTTTCCTTGGGCTTTTAGCCTGCAGTTTTTCCCTCCCTTCTGTTTTGTGATAGAAACAACAATCCCCTTTGCCTGGCAGTGGGTTCCTTGAGGATGCGGGGGCAGTGCAAGAGGGGACCTGGAGCCCACAGGGAGTGTCTGGACTTCACTGTCTGCCAATGTGCTTTATGTGCCAGGGTGGACTGGGGAAGGCAAAGAGTGTGTGGGGCCAGCATAAAAAGAGGGGACAAAGGCTCAACAACACTGTAAACCAGCTTCCCCCAGTTCTCCTCCCTGGAAGTTTTTGGCAGAAGGAACAGCTCATGGCTTTACTGCCTTCATCCCGCTGTCTTCACCTTTTGTGGAAGATTCGCAGTCATTTGAAAGAATCAATGCGGGTAAACTGCATCCACCTCCATCCTCTGCCCGAAAGGAGGTGGCAAAAATCTCATCACCCTGAAGCTGGGAGCATTGCTGGGCTCAAACAGGCTCAAATCTTTCTCTGTTTTCCTGGCTGTGCGCAGTTAGCACACTCATGAGTCAGGGCTGCTGTTTGGCTTCTGGCCTCAGAGGAGTTCAGAACCAGATTTCCAAAAGTATTTAGGTGTGAATTGGTACCCAGTGGGTTATTCAGAAACACCTAGTCTCCTCACTGCCCATGGGTGCTGCAGCAGCACTCAAGCACCTGATGCTTACAGTCTCTACACCTGTAAATGTCCACGTAGCACTGAAAAACTGCCCTCACAGACTGATGGGCTTGAGCTCCTGACTTCAGTTGTACACCACTGCAAGCCCACTGATCTCACTGGGCTTCCTCCTAACTTGCATTGATGGACCACGAGGTCAGGATCGGACCCCAGTGAGTCCAAGCCCCTGGTAATGTAAAGGTCTGGCTTCCAGCCACGCAGCCTCAGGAGCTGGAGCTTGTGATGTTCAGCTCATGTCAAAGCTGCTTGGAGCAGACAGGAAAAACTGGAGCGGCCAAATCCACCCCTGGCTTAGGACTGTAGAGACTGGTGGGGTTATAAGAGAGATGACTTTATCCTCATGCTTAGAAATGGAAAGCAACTGAATGGGTAACCTGTAAGCAGGTGAGGTACACAGTAAAAAAGCAACAGCATAACTAGATTATTTCAGTTTTAAGACCAGCTGTGGTAAGTTACTTTTTTGTCAGGTAAATCAACCTTGTTTTTCTTTCACTTACCTATGTACAGACACATTTCCCTAGGATAGGTGATGTCTTGTTTGGAAAGAGGCCATTTGTCCATATCACAGCAACGGCAACTGCAGGGTGTCATCTCATGCTCTCCTCCAGTATATTGAGTTTGTCAGTGCTCAGCCACACAGCTGAGTGGAGTGCTGCATGATGCCTCACCTCTCCTGGGAGAGAGAACTTGGCATAAGCCATATCGTAATGGGATCCAGAAACAAAGAAGCGTGAATGAAGTGCTAATTGCATTCATAAAGACATTAACAAAGGAATTAAAATGGCAGGAGCTTCCTTTCCCACTCAAGATTCATATAAACAACCCAAAATATGTTAATGATCACTGACGTTTACACTGTTTCGAAGGGATTATACGGAGACATGACACCAGGGCTTGGAAGTCCATTTCAATGGTCTTTTTTCTCAGATTCTGTATCAGAGATGAGACACTACACTGCTTCTGTTTATCCAAACCTGCTCTTTTCTTTCTGTCTTTTCTCTTACCCCTGTTCTTCCTTCAAAGAACAAGATTGTTCCTTGTCTGCCCCTGAAAATTTTGACATGTGGTAAAAACAATGAGGTTACATTAAAAATTGTAAATTTTCCCAAAAAAGAAAACCCAAACAAAACCAAAATGACCCCAGAAATTTAGCTAGTGACACAATGGAAATTTCCTGTATAAAACAGCCTGAAACATCCTGCCTGATTTTTTTTTAATCTCATTTAGTTCTGCTTACCTTTCCATGGAAAGGGGAAAAAAGACATGCTTTCTAGTTTTTCCTCAGTTGGTTTCTACACAATTTCATCCTTCCATTACCAAACTCTAGCACTGTGCTGTTATTTGCACTGCTAATACTGAGACAAAACATTTCCCTGTTAAAAATCTCTCCAAACAATGGAGCCTCTTTTTTCCCCATGGGAATATTGCTATTAGCCTTAAGCTTAGAAAGAGCTTGTTTCATACACCCTAAATTTTGAGGCTACTTTAACTTACTCTTATCAGCAAAATGGTAGCTCTTTGTTTTTTAGACTAATTGTCTGTATTTATCACACCTCCGCGTCTCTTGCACTCGCCTTCTTTCTGCCTGCTGATGTGGGTGTTGTGCTAGCAACAGCTGCAGCTAAAGCCAGATAAAAATTTTTGTTCCATTTGGCAATTTTCAGTCATTCGTAACTTTCTAAAATGTTCATTCTGGGGACTGAAACCTGCCAGTTCCTTGTGACCACTCAAAGGTGGGTTTCTCCAGGAAAAACAAGTCCAAGCCAGAACTGCCCAAGCAGTTATGTACAAGGAGACACTTCTATCACCTCGGTGACCAGCAAAATGAGGCTGAAAGGTGGCAGGAAGGCATCCCTGAGGGAGAAGAGGGCCCCTCATTGGCGTGGGGAGGTTGCCAGCCTCCTGTTCCCCGGCTTGCTCCATCCCCAGGCTGAGGCTCAGGACTTGGTGGGTGCCAGGATTGGTGTTTCTAGGTTTGGAGGGCAAAAGGCAGAGAGAGAACAAGCTGGGGAGAGGAGATGGGATGTGCCACAAGCACCCAAAAGAATGAAACTCAGATCTTTGTGCATGTGCGAGGTGTGCGGGAGCACGGAGGTGGGGTCCAGGGTGGGTCTTGTAATGGAAGGGTGGGAAAGGCATGGACCGTAGGGGAAGGGTTGTGTAAGGTGAGACAAGGTAGGCTGAGAGGGCAGGGGGGCACAATCCCTCCAGAACACTCATGCCATCAGGAAGAGGGTCTTCTCCAAGTGGTGTTGGGACATGAGCAAACAAGGGAAGATTTACCCAGAAACATTTTGAAAGAAGAGAAGAAAGCAAAGCCCTTTGTACTGCGTAAAGGGAGAGACTATGCACCTGCCTAATACCCCAGCCCCTCTGAAAGAGCTGAAACACCCAGGGATGCATCCTTGGTTTGATGAGGATTTGAGAGCACCCCTCAGCTCTTTCCATGAAAGCCAGATTTGGGTTTGTGAGGATGATGAGGAATATCAGAGCTCATGCACTCACAACAGCAGGGCAGTTGGTATTAAACCCTATTCCTGAGATGGATTCAAAGCCTGTAGACCTCCGACACCACAGTGACATCTCCCAATCCTCAATTCCCCACCTTTGCTTCCCTTCTTTACTCCCAGGTACACCCAGATCTTTCATACACATACCCACAGTCCATCCTTTCTCCTTTGCCCCTTCCCCGTCCACAACAATGTCCTGCAAGAACCTCAGTGGAACCCCCATCCCTGGCACTTCCCTGGCACTACTGCACCACCCCAAGATCTCCTGAGGCATGTAATGATTGGTGAAAAGAGGCAGTGCTAGGAGGAAAAATGAGCAATGCTCTTGCATTAAATGCAAAAACTAAAATTAAAGCCATTTCCCATGTCACAGACAGCTGCAGGAAAACTGGTTACCAGTTAGCAGAAGTAGGATTTTTCAGGGGGTGTTGGGAGTGAGGACAGGGCTCAGCTATTCTCATCTCGATATCCCCAACTCAGGAAGGAAACATGCCATGGCTGTGTTTTAAGTGCAGGTGAATGAAGAGCAAGGGCAGCTTCAGCCCAGGTCTTAGAACTATAGAATAGAGTCACAGAATCATTAAGGTTGGAAAAGGTCTCAAGGATCATCAAGTCCAACTGTCAACCCAACACCACCTAACTTACTAAACCATGTCCCTAAGCACCACATCTACATGTTTCTTGAACACCTCCAGGGATGGTGACTCCACCACTTCCCTGGGCAGCCTGTTCCAATGCCTGATCACTCTTTCAGCGAAGACATTTTTTCTAATATCCAGCCTAAACCTCCCCTGGCACAACTTGAGGGCATTTCCTCTTGTCCTATCACTTGTTACGTTAGATAAGATGCCAGCACCCACCTCATTACACCCTCCTTTCAGGCAGTTGTAGAGAGTGATAAGGTCTCCTTCTCAGCCTCCTCTTCTCTAGTCTAAACAATCCCAGTTCCCTCAGCCGCTCCTCATAAGACCTGTGCTCCAGACCCTTCACCAGCTTCGTTGCCCTTCTCTGGACCTGCTCCAGCCCCTCAATGTCCTTCTTGTGGTGAGGGACCCAAAACTGACCCCAGGATTCAAAGTGCAGCCTCACCAGTGCTGAGTACAGGGGCGCAATCACTTCCCTAGTCCTGCTGGCCACACTATTGCTGATGCAGGCCAGGATGCCATTGGCCTTCTTGGCCACCTGGGCACACTGCTGGCTCATGTTCAGCTGGCTGTCGACCAGCACCCCCAGGTCCCTCTCTGCTGGGCAGCTTTCCAGCCACTCACCCGCAAGCCTGTAGCGTTGCAGGAGGTTGTTGTGAGCAAAGTGCAGGACCCGGCAACTTGGCTTTATTGAACCTCATACAATTGTCCTCAGCCCATCGGTCCAGCCTGTCCAGATCCCTCTGCAAAGCCTCCCTGCCCTCAAGGAGATCAACACACCCGCTCAGTTTGGTGTCATCAGCAAACTTACTGAGGGAGCACTCAATCCCCTCATCCAGGTCATTGATAAAGATGTTAAACAGGACAGGCCCCAAAACCAATCCCTGGGGAACATCACTGGTGACCAGCCGCCACCTGGACTTAACTCTGTTCACCACGACTCTCTGGGCTCAGCCATCCAGCCAGTTTTTTATCCAGCAAAGGGTGTTCCTGTCTAAGCCATGAGCCACTAGCTTTTCTAGGAGAATGCTGTGGGACACGGTGTCAAAGGCCTCGCTGAAGTCCAAGTAGATGACATCCATGGCCTTTCCCTCATCCACTAGGCGGGTCACCTGGTCATAGAAGATCAGGTTGGTCAACCATACCTTCCTTTCATGAACCCATGCGGGTTGGGCTTGATCCCCTGGGTGTCCTGTACATGCCGTGTGAGCACACTCAAGATGAGCCGTTCCATCATCTTCCCTGGTACCGAGGTCAGGCTGACAGGCCTGTAGTTCCCTGGGTCCTCCTTACAGCCCTTCTTGTAGATGGGTGTCACACTGGCAAGTTTCCAGTCTTCTGGGACCTCCCCTGTTAGCCAGGACTGTTGATATATGATGGAGAGTGGCTTGGCAAGCTCCCCTGCCAGCTCCCTCAGTACTCTCAGGTGGATCCCATCTGGCCCCATAGACTTGTGCGTGTCCAGGTGGCGTAGCAGGTCATTAACTGCTTCCTCCTGGATTGTGGGAAGGCTGTTCTGGTCTCTGTCCCTGCCTGCCAGCTCAGGGAATTGAATACCTTGAGGACAGCCAGTCTGACTATTGAAGACTGAGGCAAAGAAGGCATTAAGCACCTCAGCCTTTTCCTGGTCCTTGGTGATAATGTTCCCTCCTGCATGCAACAAGGGATGGAGATTCTCCAAAGCTCTCCTTTTGTTGTTAATGTATTTGTAAAAACATTTTTTATTATTTCTTACCACTGCAGCCAGGTTGAGTTCCAGTGGGGCTTTTGCCTTCCTTGCTTTTGAATAAATTAAATGTGTATTTTCTATGCGGTCAGCTGGGAGGGAGAAGCATATCTCAGGAGTGATGACAGGTGCTGCTAAGCTATTTCCATTTTCCAGCTCTGCAACCTCAGGAACCTCTTTAATCCAAACCACCCGTCAAGCTCCATTCATTGGCACTGAAGATCACCCAGTGCTTTTGGATTCATTTTTAAGGTTGTCCTTAATATTTTGAAGTACCTTGTTGGCAGATTTTTGGTCCCACCTGTGACTCAAGAAGAGATTTTCAAATCTCATTCTCACTTTTTTCAGTCATTTAAAGGGACACATCATGCCAAGAATTTAAACTCCACTTTTAATAGAGGGAACATGGGTGTAAAGGGATATGAAAAGAAAACCAGGAGGCACAGAAACGTTTTGGCAGATTTGTTAGAAACAAAAACATTCTTTATTTGATTTCTGCATTCCCTGGGGCAGTGAGGGGAACCCACATGCAATTGCATTGAAGAAATGTACGGAAATAAGTGTGACTTTGACAAGAAACTCCACCAAACTCACCTAGAAGCTCAGTGAAGTGCAAAATGTAAATGTAGCAAAGAGTGGTGTAGATTAGGCGCAGGATTTCAGTTACCATGTTTTAAGGCATTAGTAACAGGAATAGAGCGAGGAAAACAACAGAAGACACACCCCAGCATGATTTTACTTAGGGCTTACATTCCATGGTGATGAGATCTATTGACAGAAGTAAAAGGTAGACAGTTATGTTTTAGTCAATCATGCTTTTAGTCCATCGTGCAATTTTTTTAGTCAATATGTGTTTCACAAGCATCTATGCACACACAGCTGCGCGTGTGCTGCTACTGGTCCAAGTGCTTTCTGGTGTCTAGCTTGCTGAAATGCTTTCAATTAGGGTTTGGAAAAGGTTGACTCAGTCAGCCTATGTGACACTTGCCAAAGACAAAATTAGTTTTAGTCACTGCAGTTTTCCTTTCAAAACAACAAAGGCTCACTCTCCCTTTCTCTCTTTCCCTTATAGTAAGTGGAGAGTATTCCTCAGACAGGTATTTAGTTGATTTTTAATGTCATGAAAACTTCATCTGCAAATTCGTTAGAAACTCTAGTAAAGCAGCCTAGTAAAACAGATGATTAATATTGGTAAGCTCCTCATTTGCATATTAATTAGTCTCTGTACTCAACTAATTAAACTGGGGCTGCCTGTTTGTAGACCTGAATTCCAGATTGTTGCTATTGCTCCCATGTAAGTGCATTTAGCACAGCTAAGGCAGGCCATTGATATCACGAACCAGCCACCCCAAGCAGCGGTAGCAAAATTTTAAGGCATTTGAGGCTATAAGGGAGGTTCTTTCAGTGTTTTCTTCAACAAAAAAGACTGATGCTGGAAATGGCAGGGTGCAATGACTAAGCAGTGCTCCTGCTTCCCCATGATGCTCTCAGGGTGCAGGACAGCTACAGAAACCATTGAAATCCAAGGCCAGAGGGAAAAGAACATTGCGGGGTACAAACAAGCCCAGGCTGAGCTGCCCTTAAGCCCTGTGGTACTCGCTTTTGTCCAGAGATACAGCCTAAAATCAAAGCTCAGCCTGATGACTCAACATGAAAATTCAAGGTTAATTCTGACCTGTGTTGTTCTGGCAGAGCTCTGTTCAGCCTTCCCAGGCTGAGGGTGGAACTGGGACTTGGAGTTCCCTGCACATCAGCCGGAGCTGCACTTGCAAGCTCACTTCACGGCCCCATGTGCTCTCCATAGATGTCACAGAGACCAGGCACTGGCTGAATTTCCATAGGTAAAGAGCTGCATTTCCCCTTGCCCTCATTTCCTTGCCAGCACAGGCTGGGTAGGTGGATTACAAAGACATTCCGCTGCTGATTCCTTGCCTTTAAGGTTTAGCATTCAAAATGCAGCCCTCCCATCACCCACAAAGACCTCCTCAGTCACAGAGCCATCAAGCTCTAGTCCCTCTGACAGCATCCTGTCTCCTCCTCCCTTTGCCTGGCTGAGGACACACCATTGCCCCTCTTCCATCCCAGCCACCAGGCAGCCCCTTCATGGGCTTCTCAGCCAACACACCTGCTAGTGGTCATGACTCTTCTCTGTTCTCCAGCCACCCCTTCTAGCTCCTCCTGCTGTTCTTGCTTCTGGACCGGCTTCTTGGCTCTTTTCCCTTCTCCTTCCCCTCCCCATGCACCTGTTTTTCGTTCCTCCCAGCTGTTAGCATTCCTCACTTTGCTATCCCTGCAGTAGTGCAGGTTTCCTATAGCAATTCAGGAACTGAGGATAAAACACCCTAGGCTGAGAGGCACTTTATGAATGTATATTTACTGCCAGAAAATACTTTGCATGGCAGTGACAAGTAGGTTTTCTCAAACTGTCTGTGCACAGAGAAATTTTCCTCACCCTAGCTGCCAATAGCAGTTTGACAGGTTTTATTATACTCCATTATTCACAACAAGCCAGGTCGCTGTGCCATATGCTGTCCAGTCCTGCTAAAGCTAACCATGTGCCCATGTTGGCTGCAAACCAAGGCTGGTTAAAACCTGCTCCTTTTTTGCATGCTATTTGTTTTGAAAGAATTGGAGACAGGGGCTTCAGGTCAGGCGCTCCAGTGCGTCTTATTGCACGGCTTTGCTCACCCTCAGCAGCCCAAACACCAATTCAGCTGGAAAATCAGGAGTCCTGGTATGGTTTGGATGTGAGGTTCTTCTAGAAACCTGCCCTGTCCTGGGGCTGATGCAATTTGAGGCAGGAGGAGAGCCTTAAATCTCTCTGGGGCCACTGGCAGTGAATTCAAGCTGGAGTGCAGCTTTTGAGATTATTTCAGGCACTGCTTAGTAGGGCATACAACAGGAACAGTGCAATGTTTCTAGGTCTAAACCTCTGCTTCACTGGCAACAGCTGTTTTAGAGGCATTGCAGGTGTACCTGCATGAGGCTGGACAGACTTCCTGGGGCATCCTCCAAACTCTAGCCTCCTCCAAGCCTGCACTCACTGCTCCACGGCCCATGCAGCTTGTTATTGCCTCCTTTTGAGCTGCTTTTTTTGCTCTATTTTGTTTGAATGTTTGCTGCTGCAAACCCTGCAGTTACTAGTGCACAACTCCCTCTAGAAGGAGCATTTATTACTGCCTTTCACATTTGCCAGATTTTGAATCCCACTCTTACCCATTGTTTGCACTGTTGCTGTTCTCAGGGGCACGATTTCCTTGCTCTTGCTATATCCATTTTGTTGATGCTTCTTCCTGTTCCCACAGCTTTTTCTTCCAAGCTTTCCGATGTTGAGCAAGATGACAGCAGAAGCTACTTGTAAGTTCTCAAGTTTCTGGACACGGCTCTTGTTTCCTTAGGTGTGCTGTCTGCTGCTTCTTCTCCATTGCCTTCGGTGGTCTTTACCCCTCTGTCCTGAGACTGCAGCTACCTCAGCACTTACTGTGGCTCAAATTGTTGCCTGCCGCACACCCTTTGTGTGACTACTTGATAGCTGAAGTAGACCCTACTCCTGAGCACCGTCTCAGACTCTTTGGCTCTAATGGTGTCGTGTCTATCTTGACAGCCCTTTCAACAGTTCTGCATCCTGCACATCATTCCAGCCATGGGTTGCAGGAGACTACTTCTCAGGTGAATAAGCGTTGCTCTTCTGGACAAGTCTTTAGCTGGATGATTCTGTTAAGCAGGGAGGTTGTCCTGTGATGGTGTGGCTTGGTATGCAACCCCTTCTACCCTGTTTGCTTTTGTCATCTGTTGCTTGGCTGCCTCCACTACTAACTCTTACCTTCCCAAAGATTGCTGTGTTCTAAAGGGACACCATCTGGAGCAGAGGTTCCCAGTTAGTGCTAATTAGTCATGTCTCGAAGTGCCCTCTGATCCGTTGTGTGAGTAAGGTGGGACTGGTATGCCAGCCCTTGCAAAACTCACCGTCAACTTCCCGATCACGGTCCCTGCTTGAGTAACTTTTCATGATCCTGTCACTGAACTGTGAACAGCCCCTCTGGCCCTTTCTAGAGATGGGTTGGGTTTATTGTTATTAGTTGTTACACTCTTCACTCGGTCCATGCATCTCATAAGCAGGGCTTAGTGGTTTTGAACCCCTGGCTGGCAAATACAACAACCACTTGCTCACCCACCTCCCTCTCCCCTCTCAGGGATGGAGGAGAGAATTAAAGGGGTAAAGGGAAAAGACACTCAGGGGCTGAGATAAGAACAATTTAATAACTAAACTATAATAAAATTTAAAATAATGTTAGTGATTATAATTATAGTAAGTACATACAAATGAGTGATACACAGTGCAACTGCTCACCACTCGATTACTAAGGCTCAGCCCATTCCTGGATGATGATCCTGGAGCAGGGAGAGTCCCAAAACTGCAATTCCAGAATGGAAAGAGCCTGAGTGTCCGAGAGACTGAGACAACCCTGAGAGAGGGGCAACTCTGAGGGGGGCAACCCAGAGCAAGAGAGAGTACTTCTGGACAGAGCCTCATCTGTATACTGGGCATGACATGCATGATATGGAATATACCATTGGCCACTTTGGGTCTCAATCCTAAACCTAACGTCAAATCCCACACTAGTCATTGGGGCTGTGCTCCCTCCCAGCTTCTCCTGCACCCGCAGACACTGGCACAGCAGAGAAACAGAAAAGTCCTTGACTGTCGTGGCAGCAACTATAAGCACCAGTATGTTATCAGCCTTCTTTTCAGCACAAATCCAAAACACAGCCTCACACTAGCTACTATGAGGAAAGTTAACTCCATTCCAGCTGAAATCAGGACACATGGCCATCCTGGATCAGATGAAATGAACTGCAAACCCAGTGTCCTGCCTCCAGCAGTGTCCAGCAGCAGCTGGCTAGGGAAGAATGTAAAAACCCAAGATAGAGAAGGACCTCTTCCAGTGTCAAATCCTTCTGTGTGATTTCCTTTCAAAAGTCTTTTTGCAACTCCCTGGCTATTATCACACTGTTTCACTGGTTACATCTATGTACTTTCAGGAAATGAGCAAAAACTGTGGTGCATTCTCCTCACAATGCTCCACGCATGTACATCACCAGCCTGTGACTCCTCTGATCATGCTGTTCCAACCTTGGGCCACCTACAAGTCCCAGGGGCCTGTGTTGTAAGCAACTTTGTTCCAAGTCCTGACTCTGCCCCTGTCTGCTGATGCTCCTGAGCGGGCTCCCTGACCCATCACTTCACCTTGTCTGGGACTGTCACCGCTCTGCCCTGCTCAGGTACCGTGGGACTGTGCTGTGCTGGTGAAGATGCTGCTCTGCCTGTGCTGAGGTCACCTTCAGCTCCCTGCCTGCCATCCCTTGCAGAGTGGCACTTATGCTGCCCCTAGACAGGTGTCATGTTATTGCTGTCAGACATGTCCTGCCTGGTCAATGGCCATGGCAATAAAAGGCAGTCAGCTTTCTGGTTCTTGTTGGGAGAAATGGCTGAACATTGCTGCAATAGACCCATGGAGGCAAGGAAGTAATCTATAACCTTCAGGGAGATGTTGGCACCCAGATAAGCTTACTTTAGTACACTGCACACATCAATACTGAAATTCTTCCCACTGTTGTGGTTTTGCTCTGGACTTTTCTGAGGCATGGTTGTGGCTTCCTTTGAATCCTTCCTGAGAGCAGGAAGCAGCTTGAAGTGTTTCAAGCACATAATAGGTTGCCATTTCTTGTACAGAATAATGCATTTCCTACTATGAATTGTGTCTGTGCTGCACTGGCCAATGCATAGCATCAGCACGTGAATGTGTTTCTCCCAGCTCATTTTCCTGCTTATCGTTCTTGTTAGTATTACACAGCAGCTGGGTCTGCAGTCCAGCAGAAATCAAATTGGTCATTGATCTCAGAGCAGAGTTACTACAACGGTAGCTGAATGGCTAGCAGTCTTCAGAGATGTGCCTAGCATGTGTGAATCTCCCTGGCTCTGTTATCATGCTACAGATATCATCTCACTGGGAGTCTGTCATGTACCTTACCATTACACAGCCAGCTGTGCTCTCGTTCTGCAGAAGATACCCCACTGGGAGGTGAAATGGTGCTGTTCCTCCAACGCCTTCCATGCTTGTTCATGACCTGTATGTTATCTTCCTTGTCTCTTGAAATGTTTCTCTGGGGCATGCACTGGACTATGATTTATTAGTTGGCTTCCCTGCTTCATGAAAACTGTTAGCTCTGGCAAACATACTTGTTCTACTGTAGCAGCCGTTGTTTTGATGCTGGTTTTGGTTCAGTTCAGCAGCCCTTGCTACTCCTTCCCTAGGCCTGGGTCTGTGTCTCTAGATAAACTGGAGTTCTCTCAGTTCAGAGGTGGGATCACTTGCAGCGATCTTCAGTGAGTCTCAATGTCAGTGTTGTTGTTGCTCTAAGTATGTTTCTTCTGTGTATATTCCTTCTGCATTATATGTTTGTATAAGCACCAACAAATCGTAACTTCCCCAAGAGCAGCTCCCTAAACTCCCTTTTCCCTAGGGTCACTGTACTCACCAAATACATTGCAGGTTTCCCTGTACCATATGGTGTGGGGGTGTTTACCCACAACAAGTGTATCTTGCTTACTACTGAACATTTTTCTCCAGTGAGATGTGAAAGGGGTAGCTTTAATTTTTGTGTCCATGTGCCCCTTGACCAACGGTGTTAGCACCAAAGCAGCTTGGGCACCTGGTTTGGAGACTGGAAATAAGAGAATCCCCACACTATTTCTGCAAGTTACTTTCTTTCCCTGTAGTCTCATTCTTGCTGTGGATCTCACAGGACTGCAGGCAGTCATCCTCTTCCATATTGCCTCATGCTCACTGGGTAAGAACCAGAAAGGGCTCTATCTATGAAAGAGAAATCTCCTTAGGGATAAAGATGTCTTTTTGCAAATATATGGCAGCCAGCATTAAAATGCACCTATGTAGACTGACTTACCAGTTCTCCCAATATTTCCTTCCCACTCCAATACAGACTGCCACATCAGAAAATATGCCTTTTGCTGGATCCTCAAAATCACTGCAAATGAGCTTATGAGTCCTGAGCCCCAAACAATAGATGGGTAGTTTTCAAAGACTGGAGTCTCCAGTTTGTTTACTAGTTATTTTTTTTAGTGCCAAGAAGATGTGTGCAAATCCCTCCTGTTGGAGGCAATGTCTTTGATCCCGGATAGCTAAACTATGCATCTGTGGAAGTGGTTAATAGTCCAGGTCTAACAACAAATTGTTGTTACCCACTCCTTCCTAGCTCCCTGGGTCCTCTCTGAGATGAACCAATGGTTTTGGTATTACTTGACAGACAGAAGTTGACAGCTTCTTGAAGGTGTCCTAGGCTACAGAAACCGAAATCTTCAATATCTGTCCCTCAAAGACAGCCCCAAGGATGAATGCTGCAGCACACTTTTGTAACAGGATCTGAAGATGAACTTGCTGATTAACAGATCATAGAAATGTGCCCTGAACCTACTGATCCCTGACTTTTATCTGACTGTAAATACTGTTTCTTCTGTCCAGCCCTGGGAAGCAGCTTGTGAGAAGCGTCACGACTGACTTTTCCTGCCCACCCACCTGACATGATGCATTTGCACAAGTGGCACTGCTGAAAGCTCACAGGGGATTCTCTGCATGTAGCATCCCTTCTAGGCCAGAAAGAAAGCAGCATCTGTTGTGGCTGGTGTGACTCCAGAGTGGCAATTCAGACTCCGGGACTATACCTCTGTCCTGCTTTGACAAGCAGCCTTACAGGGTGTACAATCCAAAGAGCTAGCCAAGTCTCACATGTAGGTCAGTGCCTTTGTTTGGATGTTCAACACACTTCTTCCAACTACCTGGCAAAAGGAATGTGTTTGGGAGTGTAAATGATTTTGACAGTTGAAGTGCTGTGTGTTAATACACTGATCAAAATGCTGAGAGTTTTCAGGTCAGGGTGCATCTGTTCATTTCAGTGATCTTGTTAAGAGGTAAACCCTTATAGCCTGTGAGACACTGAGGAAACGTTGCAGGATTTCTCCATCTGGCAGGATTTTCTTCCAGTATTAACCAGTGCTGGATCTTCACCACAGAAAGGCTCCTGTCAGGGTCTTGAACACTGAACAGAGACCTCAGCAGATCAGTGTTAAACGAAATGGGATCTAACAAGGCAAAAGTGCCTTCACAATGTTTGCCATGACAAATGGCCAAAGTGGACAACCATTTACCACGGAGTGAACCATTCATGCAAGGAGTTTAGCCAACGCGAAAAGAAGCGACAAAGTCATGGGGCCAATCAGTAGAGCTACAGTTGCTCATGTGAGGTTTGGGTCAGTTCCCTGCCTGTGCTACTGATTCATCAGATAAATCTGGGCACATCTGAAGCTAATTAGAGGTTTCCTGTTGTCTGCCAGGAGCTTGGCTTTAAATTGTCATTGCCTCCTCTTCCCTACTTAGAAAATAAGGATAGTTCTGCTCACTAGGGAAGCTCTCTTTGGCCTTGCACTGTCTAGAATGCAACAAAAAGTTAGATCTCCCTGCCTGGGTGCAATGAATTTCACCTCTCAAGAAGTGGCCTTGGGAGTAAACACTTTTGGTGACTTGCTACACTTAATTCCTACCAAAGCAGAACAATTTGCATTACAAGTCGGTTGTTTTAGAAGCAATGTGTGAAATCTGGAGGTTAACGCTTGGCTTTCACTCAGTCTGTCTTCTGTGGGAATATTGCCAGCCAAAGAACTGACTGAAGACAGCATAAGACACACTAGTACTAACACAGTGCATTTCTACAGTGCTATTTGTCCAAACTTCAGAGTATATTTATTAAGTAAGGTAAAGCCCACGGAAATCAGTTTAAATCTTTGCATTGACCTTAAGCAGGTTTTGGATCAGTGCCAAAATAAGGAAATATGCAGGTTCTGGAAAATCCTGGTATGCAGGCAAGAAGAATAACCTATTTCCTTTTGGGCACGATGGAGGGGAATGGAGGCACTGAGGTGAAATGGCTTGTCTGGTGCTGCTTGAATAATCTGAGATTGACACTGGGTAAATACATACGTTTTAGGAAGTGCCGATCATGGGGTGAGGATATTCAATTGATGTGAAATGGGCTAAACTTCACAGTGCAAATCCAAATTGCTTCAAGGAACTTTTCAACTTAAAAAAAAATCCCAAAGCCTCATACGGATTTAGTGCAGCATGAATTAAGGACAAACTTCTTTTAATTGAATCCAAAAAGCTCCCTTGACTATTCCCTCTTTCATTTCTGCCTTCCCCCTCCTTTAGTGTCTGTGTAGCTGTTTTATTTACAGATAATTGGAAACAGAATATAAACTCATTCAATGAGCCCAACTGGAACTCCAAAGAAATCAGCAATTCATGAGTGTTTACTTAAAACAGTCTCGCTTAGAGCCAATAATGATGGATTGATTGGGTGGCAGAAGGTACATACTGGCACATGGGGTGAAAATACCTTAGACCATCCAAAGCTGGCCCCAGCTTTTCCTGGTTTAGGGAAAAGCTTGATCCCCCAACCTAAAACCTAGGAACTGACCCCAGGTGGTGACACAGGAGCCTCAGGTGCTGTGGTTTCTGTGTAGGACTGACCTGGCTATCGTCACAGCTCTCAACTGACAAGTCTCTATTGACTTTCCAATAGCTGAAAAACTAGATCCTGATCTGAATTATGGAGTGTGAGTCGTTTTGTATTAGGAATATAACTAAACTAGTGGTCCAGGTGGGCCAGAACATGCCAGAGGGGGAACACAGGACTACTAAAATCACAACAGGTTTTGAAGAAGGGGCTGTTCAGTTCAACCTCCAGTGTTTGATTCCCTTTCCCAGGAGCTGTATCATCCATGCTGGATGACGACTAGTTCTTTCATCTCCACAGTCAGTCTGGCAGTCCCGCCTCTTGGCTGTTTGCTTGTAAGTCTAGCAACGCATCTATGCCAAAAAAGATGCTCAATTTCCATTCTGACTTTTTCCCGTTTAGTCCACATAGATATATACACAATTTTTCTCATTTCACTTCTTTCTTTATTGCAAATATTAAACTATAGAGAAGTTTGGTTTACAGTCCATATGGCACATATGATAAAGTTGTTCTAAGTGGCACTGTGGACTAATCATTTCCCCATTATTCTCCACTCACAAGGAGGAAAGGCAGTTCTGCCTGTATTCTTAGCAAATCTTTCCTTGCTTTTATTGGCAATGCTTCTGTTTTGGCAGCAACCTGTCAAGTTTAGAGCTGGCAACCACAGGTTTTTTTTTGCATTCTCAGATGAAACGCAGGCAACGTGTTTTCTAGGAAAACACCCTTCCTACTCTTCATTAGAGCTTCCAACATTATTGTTCTTGGTACAGAAAGCAAACATTGGTAGCTTTCCCTCTCCCACCACTTTATCTTGAACTAAACAGGGCTGAACTGACATGGAGTTTTTGACTAGGAAAAAACATCCAGTGAAAAAATTAGCAAAGTCCCTCTCAGCAAGCCCGCAATGGCTGAGTCTGTTATACAAGTGGATGCCAAGTTTAAGAGTTGTAAGCTGGTTTTGAATGAGCCGGTAGGTCCACACTGTGCTATGCAGACATACTTGACTCAGGGTACTGGAAATGCTATAGTGTGTTAGCGTCACTGCACTCTGCTCTGTTCATGACCCATGCACCTCTCTCAGGTCTGCAAACTCATCCTTAGAAACACATTATACAGGAAGCAAAGCAAGCCAAGTCCAACAAGTCAGGTTTTTTTCCACCAAGTATAAAGAAATGGGGCACGCATCTGAGGCATCAACAGGATCAGGATTCTCTTTGCTTGAGCAATGAGCTTGTCCCTACAATCCCCGTTAAAACCCTTCTGGCTTCCTGCACATCTCACAAATTATTTAAAATCCAAATTTCTCTAGAGACCTTATTTTATCCTCCTAGATCTCTGTTGTCCTATTGTGTCTACCCTTACTGTGAATTTTCTACCATTGGCCCCTGTCCTGCAGGAAGGTTGCCAGCCCAGAGCATTCTATGTTCTGGTCCTTTCTCATCAAATATCACATGTGTTTCTCTGTTCACTACACTCTCTCATTTTGCAACAAGACCAGGGATAGTGGCAGTCCACTTCACAGCTACATGTGGGAAAAGACCTCTTAACATCTTCCAGCACTGTTGCTGACTCCCTGTGCATCTCGTAAAGCTTACGAAATCAGTTTAGCTCACAGCCTCCATTTCCCTAAGCCTCCTACACTGATTTCTGAATTCTTGCTTCACTCTACCCCTTGGGAGATCTGGTAATCTAGGGTGGGATTCAGTTTCCAATACCCACACACAAAGATCTTAAACATAAACTGTGAGGCAGTGAGGAAGTTAATCTCTGCTGAGAAGATCCCTTTCCTTTGCCCACCCTGAGGTTAGGATGGATATCTCAGCCCCAGTGAAGAGTAACGCAGCTGTTCACACTTGTGCTTCCTTTTTCCCTACTAATGGAGCCTCTGTCCCCTGGACACAACTTACTCCAGTGACTGCAATCATTAAAGGCGTTGGAAATAGGGTCTGAGACTTACGCAAACTCGGGCCTCAGGTGTCATGACCAATGAACCGATCAAAAATGCCAGCTCCTCTTAGCCTGCTGTCCCTGAATTCATACCCGATGGCAGATCTGTCACACAGTAGCCAAACAAGTTAATACAGCTGAAGCCTTGAGGTGCACTTGTACCCTCAAAACTCAGTGGAGGGTACAAGTGCACTCAACTGTTCAGTGGCCTAGATGGAATTAGTTAAAAGTCTAAACACAGCTGCTAATAAATATACTGTCTTTCTGCCTCAGAAAAGGCACCAGCTCCCTTTGCTACCAGATGTTCTCTTTGGCAGTTTGAGTCAACACAGATCTAAGTGATGAAGAATGAACCTGGTCTCCAAGAAGAGACCTCAGGCCCTGAGCGGCAGAGGTGGAAACAGCAGAAGGGAAGCTCTCTATTGCTGCTGCCTGCTGGGGCTTGGAGTTGATGTCACCTCCTACTAATGTTGCTTGTCACCAGAATCCAATATAGCTGCTTGTGTGAACTGTCTCAGGAAACTTCTTCCCTTGGCTCCACACAGGTCTCCAGGAGACAAGTCTGGGGGTGGATGGGCAGAGCAATCCTGTGAAGAACTGCAGTGTCTGGGGCCAGCCAGCAAGTACAGCTTGTGGTTTGGGAGAGGAATGTGTGTATCTTACCTTCTCTGCTTGCTTGCTACTATCAGACAGAATTTAGACTGGGAAATCAAACTCACTTGGAAGGACTGCTCTCACCATGCAGAGCTCCCAGAAGGAGGAAAGGGAGCAGGGACACTGTTTGCAATCTTCACTGAGAAGTCTGTAGATAAAAAGGCTATGTGGAGGATAAATTCAGCACCACCACCACCTCTGGCAGCAAAAGTGCTCACCAGTTTTAATTTCATATATAGCAACAGTCCTAAATCAGATTGCTCCAAATGGCCAAATCTCAACTGAGAAGTGGTTTGGGACCTGGTCACAGCAAATCACGCATCTAAGGTCCTGTTACTGACTTTCTCCTTGTGTTTCCAGCTAAGGAGCTTTCCCTGTCCACTGTCCTAGAAGAATAGCAGGAGACCTTACAGTACCCATCAAAGTTTATGAAACTACAAGTGGCACAGAGATGTGAACTCTTTTCCATTTCACCAAAGCAGGTGAATGGCATGGGCAGATGGTGGGTACCAGGATAAAAAAAAGGAGGTCCTCTTTCACAGAACATGTAGTTACACAGTGGAAATCCTTGCAAAAGGACACAGTGAACAAAAGAAGCTGGCAGGCCTTACAAAGGGGATTGGGCAATAGAAGAAAACCCGTTCAGACCTACTAAGCATAAAGGCGTCAGCTGTGGCCAAACCAGCCATACAGTGCAAGACGAATGGGGAAAGGCACTGGGAAGTCTCAGGAATGCTTTCCCTCTTTTCTATACTCTTCTCCTGATACCTGCAACTTGTCAGTGCTGGACACACTACTGATCTTTGGTAAGGCCTGGTACAGCTACTTTTATAGGAAGTATATACTTAATGACAGTGGTCAGGGTGAACAGGACTAGGTAGGTCGTAGAAGGAGCTCATTTCAAAGCCAGATAGCACACCCTGGCTAACATGGGTTATGCCTCCCCTGAGGCCATAAGGCATTCACAGGAAGAGAAGTGCAGGCATTCATGGCTTTTGACTCTGGATTGAGGGGGGCGCTGCAGAGTCATCAAGTTTGTTCAGGGAACCACCCACAATTTTCCAGGACAAAAATAGTAGTGAAATGAAGATCTCCCTTTCCTCTAAGCTTACAAATCCAGAAAAAAATCAGAAACTTGATTGCCTTTTGCTGAATGTATTTTAAGTTCCTCCAGAATGCACTGCATCAGAATAACATGTTTTTAATGTGGAGACATCCTTCTCCTTTTGGAAGACAGGGGTGACTTTCTCAGATTTCAGCATAATCCAGATTTTCTAAAAAGTCTTGGAATTTACTGCACAAGACTTGAATTCTCCCATTTCAGTTTCCTGGAAGAAATCATTCAGCCTAAGCCAACCCAAAGAAGACAAATTTGCTTCTGTGTGATAGCCCAGAGGCTTAAATAGGTATAAAAACATGGCATGCGTTTACCTCCAGGAATTCAACTATGTGATTTAGACTTGGAATGGCCACATTCTCTCTCTGCCCCTTTCCTAGGATTTGTCATCCTAAACAAATTTTAAAGCTATTCTCTACCTGTGATGGCAATTTAATACTCCCCAGCAGTCTGGAAAATGTGACCATCAGGGTTAAGTGACCAACATGCTGGTAAGTTTGGTACTTGGCATTGCCATGTGGAGTAAGTCCATGTGGAGCTGTATAGAGCAGCTGCTTCTCTCACCTCTGATAGAAACGTTCTTTGGCTTTTGTTGTATATTATGGCTATCTGCCTGTATAGCATGGTACAGTGATGGGCAGAGTGACTGATAGCTGTAGCAATTCAGAAATAGATATTTACAGGCCTGAATGGCAAATTTGCCTACCTTTTGCCAGAAACATCTGACAAGATTGTCCTCATATTCTGACAAAGATTAATCCAGGCTACAGCACTCAACTCCCAGGTTCAGGAATGCCTGCGCAGTCATATTTAAATCGTGTATTTAAGAAGCAAGATGTGAAAATTGTTGTAATGCCCTATGCGACTCCTGCTTCAGGAGACATGCCAAGAGGACTGATGCTTGCCTACTGCTGTGTGTAAGCAGTTTGCAACCGGCACTCGTGTGCAGAACTAATTTGCAGCGACTACTTAAAACACGCAGCGAACAGGAGTTCGTCCTTGCTGCCCACTGCATTTTCCCAAGTTCAGTTCTGCACATGCGGAAAACCTGCCGGGTGGGGCAGAAAACCTGCCCCAGCGCTATGGGGACGTTTACACCCGCAGCGATCCTCCCGACCACCACGAGGCCGAGCCGGCTGCGAGGGGTCAGCCCGGGACCCGCCGTCCCCGCGCAGACACCCAGAGCGGCCCCGGCACCGCGGGCGCGGCAGCGCTCGGGCACCCCCTGCTGGCCGCGGCCAGCGCCGCACGCACTCTTTGTTCCCAGGGCGGAGGAAGCCACACACAGCTGTTCGTTTATTTATGGGGGTTTTTTGGGGGTTTTGTTTTTTTCTTTCCCGTCCTGAAAAAGCGATTTTAGGCATCTATCCCGGTTCCTCTGCGCGGCCCTAGTGCTGGTGAAAGGTCTGCGCCCTCCCGCCTTTGTTTCATCTGCGCTGGGCAAGCGCTGGGGCTCGGAGGGAGCCTGAGCACCCCCCCCCCCCCCCCCCCCCCCCCCCCCCCCCCCCCACTTCCGA
>WKFP01014262.1:611543-742235 GCA_011057875.1 Pterocles orientalis
GTCTGCACCTTCACATTCCTAACAGCCTCCCCCATTGCCTCTACTGGAGAAACCCCAGATAGTCCAAACCCACTCCATTTGAAAGCCTTCCTCAGGATCTCTTTCTTCCTGACAGCCTGTGGAAATCTGCCAGCACATATAAGCTGTAACAGGCAGTTCAGGGCCACTGTATATACTTCATTTGTATTGTACCAGCGGCAGACCCCATTGTCTCCATGCTTTCTGCATCCAGCTAAGTTGTGTATTCATTTGGATTCACCTTACTGCCTTCCTGTTTCACTGTCCCTCACTGCTCTCATTGACTCATGTTGTGCACCAGACTGTAAATTTCTGAGGCAACAGCCAACTCAGGAAAATAAAAACTTGTATTGTGGATGGCTGAGAAAGCCTTCTGACTGTAACCATCCAGGAGGTGCAGGGCAAAGCCAGATGTTTCTCTGGGATGCTGTGCTGGGTAAGGGGTTTGGTGTCTTTCTTTTCTCCACATATCAGCTGGAATGTCTGAACACAAGGATGACTTGAAACATCCTGTTTCCTTGGGTAACGGGAAGCACCTGAAATTCTCCTTTTCCACTGCCTAGCTGCACAAGCTTCAAAAGTGTTCTTTGCTGCGAAACCCTGTCTGTGTGCACTGTCCCTTCCTGGTATTACTGAGGGAGGGTATTCCCCTGCAGACATCTTTTGTAGATGCTCCTACAGGACCCCAAGATCACTTTGAGAACTATATAGCTCTTTGGAGAAATGAAGTCCAAAAGACCTTTGAGTCTTGGGAACTCCCCCAGGGTGCAAATCTATTTGCTGGAGAAATGCCCTACTACTTACTACCTATAGAAAACTGCCCTGTGGCATCTTGGTTATTGACAAAATAAGTATCCCCTGCCTCCCACATCTAGAGCTAAAAATAAAGACTCCCATCACCCATGGATACATTCTCTTTTTGTGCAGAAGCCTAAGGTATGTCTATACAGTTCACTAGATCAGATTTCAGATAGCCCTGAGCTAGTGCCAGCCAGCGCTTGGCAGTCCATAGAGCAGAGTCTGTGCCAACCCACCAGGTCAGACAATTAGGGCCTCATGAGACTTTCCATGTTGTTGTTACAGTGAGTGCTCTTAGGTCTCCTAACTTCTGCCAATTTTGACTGTAAACGTCTACCTGACACTCAGCAGCACCTGTCTGACGTCTGTCTATCTTTACACCTTCATTTCTGAGGGGTTTTCCTAAGTTACATCACTTCTTTTGCAAGGGCAGACAGGACGAAAAGCCTTATTTTGCAGTTTGGAGTTGCTGTTGAAGTACAAGTTACTCCTGTGATAACCTGCAGCAGAAGTGATTAAGAAATTGAATGAGGACAAAACCTACTGTGCAGGGTGCACTACCTGGCACCCCTGGGGAGGAATAGCTGCTGAAATCCATGCAATTGTCTTTGTTAAGGGCCTTTTGTGTTTTGAGGGCATTGTGAGGAAGCTACCACCTGCCAAACGCCCTCTCTGCCTCCAAATCCAGAGTGCTGTTTCTTCTGCCAGACAAACCACTTGTAAGTGCTTCCATGTACTCCCGTGGGATCTTCAACAGCCTCCAGAGAGAGAGACACAGTCCAAACAAGTCTTCTGTACACTGGTGATAAGGCAGAGAACGAAGGGCATAAATGTCAAGATTATGAGCACTACTCCAGCCAAATGATGACTGCTTGGAAAGAAAAAAGCCTATGAAGGACACATGGGTTCTCCCAACTGCAGTCAGGTGCAACTGTTCAAGAGAACTACTTTGAGATGCAAGCACTCATCTTTATGTTCAACATTGTTACCTGTGTCTCAGTCACTGCTGGAAGACCACAATGGCCAATCCTGGCTCCTAAGGCTACGTTGTTTTTCTTTCTTTCTTTATTTTTTTTTAATGTCTAAGTGTTTACTATGTTTAAACACAGAAGTGCAGTTCATAAACTCCTTTGCTCAGCCTCAGGCTCCTGAAGGTGTTTCTGGTGAAACTATACTCTCACCCCAAGGTGGACACTGCAGGTAATGTCTAAGTGATGGGAAACTGAGCAGGATCAGGACAGTGATGACAGATGCTGTTGGCCAAGAAGGGTGTTGGACGCAGATGTTCACCTTGGGACATGACCAGGGGAGACACGTTGAGAGCAACTTCTACTGTCAGAAATACGTGATGTGTCAGGAAGCTCAGATGTCTCTGAAACCAGACCTGGAACAGGTTTGCAACAGACAGCTGTCCATCTAGCAAGGGATAGGGAATCAGCTTGTAACATCATTCACAGTACAGCTAGAAATTCAGCATCCCCAGCCCTCATCTGAAATTAAAAAGTGCCTCCAAAGGAACTGCTTGATGCTTTGTTTGCAAAAAGTGCAAATGGCACATGAGAGAAGCAAAAATGCCTTGGTGAATTTTTTGTCTGAACACTTAGTCAGGGTATATCGTAATGAGCCATATGCTAGCTTTGCATAGTATTATGGGGAAGCCAGCTGCAACGTGCAGCTGATTAGTCTGGTTGGAAAAATCTTCATTTTCCATAACAGGAGGCCAGCAAAGGCAAGCATTCAGGCAGGCACCATCAACCCCTGTGACTGCTCCTATCATCTTGCTGTGGATCAGATGAAGCTAAGAGAGCAAGAGAACCTCTGATTTATTTTCGTCCTAAAAGAGGGACTCTCCTTTAGCCCTAGGCTTGTTTAATAGTAACTGTTCTTATGAAACCTAATCCTTTTATATTCTTACGGAAGAGGTTTCCACCACCTCTTCCCACAGCTGACATTCCCACTGCCTCAGTCAGCTGTTCACCATTCAGTATTCAGCTCAGCTGATGTGGTGGAAACCTCCTGTAAGTTGAGGGGATGGAGGTCAGGAGGGGATGGAAACCTGATGAAGTGCAAGATCACAAAAGGGCCCGTGCAGCAAGAGAGCAAATGTTGTCTTTGCCCCAAATTCCTTCTCCTGCTGTGGCCAAAAGCTGATGCTTAGCAGGAGTATAAGGAGAGAGGGTAAGTATTTCCTCCAGATATCAGCTTTGAACAATTTGTCTTTCAGGGACTCTCAGGAGCCAGAGGTGTTTCCTCTTTGCATTACATAGTGGACCTCCATTCTGTGTACTTGTCAAGCCTCCACTTGAACCCATCTTCTGGCATCCACAGCAGCCTGGGCTAAGGAGTTTCACAGCTTACTCACAATGTCCACTGATGGATGAGCTGGAACTTCCTCCATCAGCAACAGATCCTCTTTAGATCACAGCTGTGCTAAGTGCTGAATCAACAATTTGTTCCCACCCTTTGAATGGGTGAGAAATCCCCACCTAGAAGATGGGAACATCAATAGTTCTTTTAAGAACTATTATTGGTTATGTTTCTAGGGCAAAATTAACAGCCATGTCAGAATCTACCCCAAATGAATACAACAAATCCGGAAACACAATGCCAATGAAACAGAATGAGTTTTTAGCTGTAAGATATCTGATTTTTTTTTTTTTTAAGAGAGAAATTTAGCTTAGGGTTATCCCTTTGTATTTACATATATCTAGTGCTTTGAATGCTCTGGGTCATCATTATACACAGAGAGAAAGTGGCTGAACAGATATGAAACAATTACTTCAGAGAAGCTGAAAAAAGAAGCCATGAGGGCTGTTTCGGTTTTAGGGCGTCCGTGTGAATCTGACAAGTAAGGATCTAAAAGTGCAACAAAATCATGAAGCAGTAGTAACAGGGGTGGGGGGAGGGGGTTGGAGCAATGTGGGAAAACCTAGAGGATACCATATTTATGTCTGACTAAGACACCTGAATCATGCTCATTAAAGGAAAAATTCCCTACAGACAAGATTGTTAAGGCTATTCTTAATTGACATGGTTATTAATGGGAAGGAGGAGGCAGCAAATTGCACATTAATGAACACCACAGACAACAATACTCTGGGAAGATCTGAGGGCTCCAGTGAGGAGAGATCATTGGCCAAGTGGAGTGCAGCACTATCATTACGTCGACAAAATGCTGAAACCTCTGAACATTGCATCCCGTCCTTTCTAAAACCACCAGCCTCATAGGGCAGACACCTTTCATTGACAGCAAAAATCAGGAAGATGAAAAAGCCTGTTTTCCTCTAAATTAAGGTATGTTCATTGCAGAACATGACATGAGGTGACCTGTATGTTGGGGGTTTAGGGTGATGGCTAATGGGTATTTTACTTTACCCAGCCACGAATTTGGTGGCCTTCTACAAGAGAGCCACGGCGCTGGTGGATAGAGGAAGGGCAACAGACATTATCTACCTGGACTTGTGCAAAGCTTTTGACACAGTCCCACATGACATCCTTGTCTCTAAGTTGCAGGGACACGGATTTGATGGAAGGACCACTTGCTGGATAAGGAACTGGCTAGACGGCCGCACTCAAAGAGTGCTGGTCAATGGCTCAATGTCCAAGTGGAGACCAGTGACAAGTGGTGTTCTGCAGGGGTCGGTACTGGGACCAGTGTTGTTTAACATCTTAATAAATAAATAAAATAAATTCATAAATAAATTGTTTCAGATTTTCTTTTTTTTTTTAATTGATGCCCATTGTCTCTTCTCCTTTTGGTAGGCACCACTGAGAAGAGCCTGGGCTTCTCCTCTTCATTCTTTCCTATCAGGTATTTATACACAGTGGGAAGTTCTTTTCTGAGGCTTCTCTGCTGCAGGCTGAACAGGCCTAGCTCTCTCAGCCTCTCCTCACATCACAGATGCTCCAGTCCCTTCCTCATCTTCACGGTCCTCCACTGGATTCTGGGAACCACCTGCACAAGAGGAGACAGCTCCCCGACAGCTGTTTTCCCCAGGCCAAGGGCATTGCTGCATGGTGTGGACATGTGTAAAGCCAAGCCAGTAAGTTTAGTAGTCAGGACTGGAGGCTGTGGGAGTTAGAGCCCTCCAGAGAGCAGAGCTGTGGCAGAAGCAAAAGAAGGCAGCACTGCATGGAGATGAATACAGCAGAGAGCTGCCAGTTGTAATTGCTGTCCACACAGCAGGCAGAGCACGTAGCTTAGGTAACTGCAGGGAACACAGGAAGGAAAACTCCCAGGCAGGGTTGCTTGAGGTCCCAAGAAAGAGGGATGAGATGAGAAGTGCCTGGGGGCTGAAGGGAGCACAGAGGTTTGGGAGGCAATATCCTCCTGACAGGGAGCAAGTACCATCATCTTCCCCTGACTCTGCACACCAGAGTCGAGGAGGGCTGAGAGCTGATGGCAAAGGCAACAGCCCTCCCTGGTGCTGGGCAAGCTGAAATAAAGCTGCAGTTGCCATAGAGTATGGTTGAATTGACTGGGGGTGGAGGGAAGCATGCAGGGGAGAGGAACATAGAGCATCCTGAGCACAGGAACACCTCCTCTGCATCTTAGCCAGGTAATAAAATGATACAAGTGCAGCTGTGTGAACACCAGAAAGGTCCTGACATTTCAGAAATCCTTGACTGTTTTGCCTTTAATCAATCTGTACTAAGCCTCAAATATTAAAAGAAGTGCTTAGGGCAAAGATTAATTTTATATTAAGATTAAATTGCTTCAATGCTTGTCAATTTGCTGTGATTTTTACAGCAAGGAAATAGTATTATTTTCCAGGGTCCTGGCACAGTCCTAAGGGTCACATCTCACAACACAACTCTCTTCCTTTTTCTCCAGCTGTTGTTCATGCAATAAAAGCTACAAGCATAAAGATGTTGCTGCTGCTTTCTGGTACCACGAGATAATTAGGTCCAAAATACAAGTTATTTCATGTTCCTGGGTCTTTATTGTAAAGGTGGAATGAGAACGGACTGCGCAAAGTTCACAGCCACTTTGCATTAATATTATTATTTTAGAGATGTATTTTATCTTCCTTCCCTTTCCACTCATTAGAGTTCACATGACTTATCAAACCAGCCCCATTACTTCTAAGCGTGAACTCCTACCACATGTTCACAATGAAGGCTCTCCAAATAAATACTTTTCATAAAACACATGACAAATATTACAACTTCATGAAGACAGCTGTAAAGGTGAGAGGCATGTCCTCACTAGGCATTAAACCAAGAACAGCAAGCTTCGTGTAGGTCCAGAACTGCATTCTAGTGGTACCCACATAGTAGAATCATGCCAAGTTTGTTTTCTTCAGCTACCAGTGGGCATGCTATTAAGTATAATTACAGAATGTTCCACAGTTAAGGTATGTCAGCACTTAGGGGCCCTGCATGACTTTGTTCAATGAAGATGCAAACCCACTGAGCACAGACTTTACGAAACAATCAGAGATACGCTGCTGCACGTAGAATACCATGAAACCCAGAAACACCTTGCTAGCATGGGTGCAGAGCAGCCTTCTTGCCAAGCCTGTGGGGCCAGCACGCTGCCTTGGTCTAAACAAGGCTCCGGGGGTAATGTCTCTACACCCCTGGCCTGCTGAATAGCTATGACCAGAGCTGCTCCACCTCAGGAGGCCAGCGCTGCCCTCCACACAGCACGCACCTCCCTAGCACTGCGCCCTTTCGCTGTAAAGCAACCCAGCCGCCCAAGGCACCTCCGCGCTCCATCCCTGACACTCCTCACACCTCACCTCACGCCCCCCTCCCTCACAGACCCCTCAGACATCTCGCAGTCCTCTCTCACAGACCCCGGGCAATGCTGTCGTACACCCCCCTCGCAGACCTCCCACCTCTCTCCCTACTGGCGGCCAATAGCAGCCAGAGGAGCTCACCAGCGCTCCTGTTCTTCCCCTCTCCCTCCCGCATTATTTAAACGAGGAGAGGGGGCATGCGCTAGCGCTCATAACGGCAACACGGCGGCCCCGGCGTTTCCGCTTCCCTGGCAGGCAGCGGGGAGAGAGGTTGCGCGTGCGTCCCGGGGCGGGCCCCTTCCCAGCTGCTCTCCCCGGCGCCTGCGCGTGAGCACCGCCTCGCGCCTCCCGCCCTTTCCTCCTCCTTCTCCTCGGCGAGGGCCCAGCCGCTGCTCCGCGCTCCGCCCCGGGCCGGGGATGCGCTGCTCGGCGGTCGCTCGTAGGAGCTGCGCGGCGGGCGGGGAGCGGGATGGAGGTGGAGGAGGCGTTCCCACTGGTGGGGCAGATGGGGCCTTACCAGGTGTATCTGTGTGTCCTGCTGGCTGTGCTCCTTCAGGTGAGAGGCCGCCTCCCCTCCCGCCCCGATCCCAAAGCCCTGGCTCGCGTGGGAGCGCCCGTGGGGGAGGCAGTGCTGGGAGGGGGCTGCCCCCACCCGCTGTGGGCAGTTGTCTTCTCAAGTAGTTGGGTGGATGTGCCTGTGGGGAGCGCTGCCTGGTGTGAAGGCTGGGGTGGGAGGTCTGCTGCTGGTGGCAGTGACTGGTGGTGTGCTCTGAGCTGAGCCTGCGGCGGTTTGAGGTGCTCCAGGGGCAGAGGTGACCTCTGTCCAAAGGCAGAGTGAACCTCTGCATTACCTGAGGAATTGTGCCTTGTATCACTCAGTGAGCACGTTAGGAATACGCAGTTTGGCAGGTGAAGGGGTGGCTGAAGTGAGGTTTCCATGAGCTAGACTGGAAGACAGTGACTTCTCCCAGAGGCTTTGCTGGGAATCCTAGACAATCTAGAGTGGATGGCCTAGGCTAGTGATCTCTTGGTTGGGTGTGGTGTTATTTGTGGTGGAAATGTTTTAAATGCCACAGGTGGTCACTGATACCTCTGTGTGCAGAAGCTGTCATCTACTCAGCTGATAGGCTATGGACTGCCTAAGGTACTTTGATTTGTTTTGACTTAACCCTTAGATTGTAGGGGCATTAGGTGTTTGGATGAGGCTCTTACATTTTGGGTAGTTGTGTTTGTATTCTGTGAGATGAAGAAGTGGAACTCATTTAAGTTTTGTGATAAAAATGGAGTCCAAAGTAACAGTGGAGTGCTATAGTGTCATTCAGAGACTGCATGACCAAGTAATGCTCTGCAGCCAGGTTTGATGTCTTTACTTCAAACTTTGCTTCATCTTTATGCCTACTCCTTTCGGGGTGGGGAGGGGAAATGAGGATAATATATGGTCAGGCCTAGGCATAAAGTGTAGTTTGAATCTGACAGAAGTTTGGTTTACTCTGTTAACTCTTCAAAAACTTAATCATGGTGAATTCAGCTAGCCTGACAAATGCTGGATTACTTCCACTGTGGAAACTTCAGGAGGGAAGATGGGAATTTGCATGTCCTCCTGCCTCTGCTGACTGGTATTTTGTAGTAATCAAGAACTTCCACTTAGGAACTGTGAGACTGAAGATGTCTTCTCCTGGCAACTAGGAGACTGACAGAAGTATTAAGAAGCTTTGAGATGACTTAAAGAAAATTCAGATGCCCAGTCAGTTGGGAAGTCTGCACTTGGTTGCAAAGCTATGATGATGAACAGCAAAAGCTTTGTAGGTTCTGTCTCCTTATACTGTTTCTCTTTTTTTAACAGATTTAGCTGATTAATCCTTTAAAATTAGACATTGCTTAGAGCTTGTTCTACTGGCTGACTGACTAGAAAAAATTTATGCTCACTGAAGGACAGGGATTAAGGAAGCAATAGTTATGTTTTCTTCCAGTGTTGGTCATATTCTGCAATGAACTGCACCTGTCGCAAGTGCTCTGTATTCCCAGAGTTTTAAGTAATATGGGTCAACTGTTCTGTAATGCTTTTGTTTGTTTTCTTTTTAATGGATTAACTTTCATTTCTTACTGGACAAGTAAACAGAAAGATCTTTAAGAATCCTTGAACCAATTCAGAATAACTAAAGAAAAAAAGGTTGTAGGTTTGCAGGTCTTGTTTTTTCTTGTCATGTTGTCTTTACTTCTTGAACTTTACCAAAGAAGTATCCTCCCCTGACTGGTATGTTTCATTTGCTTCATATCATGCAGGCGCAGGAGTTTGTAAGGGATTTAGTTATGAAACTTTTTGTCTTTCAGTCCATGAATTGATTTGGACTTACATAGCTGGTTTCTGCTTGGGTGATTGATTGCTTTCTGTGTTCCTTTATTGGTGCCAAGTTACATAATGTGTCACTGGGATGTGCAAGAGCAAGACTGAAGGCAGGTTCTACATGCAGTGTTAGTCTTTTGTCTGGTTTATTGTCAGTCTTTGGACACAAAGGTAAGTAATGTGTGTGTGACATAGATTTAGGTAATCATGGGCTCCTTTGGTGGATTAGATGCAGCACCTGGCTGCAGAATGAGATCTCTGTTAGTCTATGTCACTGGCTCTGCCATGGACTGATTATTCCTTTTTATTGCTTGTTTTGCTGACCCTTCCCACATGATCCCTCATTTGGCTTGTATTTTCACATTGACCTATTGGTATAAGAAATATTTCTGTATTCTTGAAGATAAGAATGAATGCCACATGGGTGAAAACTCTTTTTGTCTTTGCTGTGTCAAGTCCCCTCATGCTAATATACTGAGCTTAAACTCTGCTTTCCCTGCCCCGTAAGATTCCCAGCAGATGTTCTAGCTTTCCTTGTAGGCTTTCTCAGCTGCACATTTCTAATCTGAATTTCATACTTCATAGGTGTTTTTCTTCATTTTAGTGTTTTTCTTCTCCTATATGTTTCTGCAGTAAATGACTTCTACCATGTAGCTTTACTCATATGCCACTGTATCTGGTCTCTGAATTCTCATTACAAGCATAGTCTAGATCACAGAACTACTTTGATGCAAGTTGTACCAAATGCTTATCTCTGTAAGGGTGAGACTTTTTGCATGACAGTCAATTTTCATGTGGGCTTGAGTGAACTGGTACTCGGCCTGTGGAACTTGCATACTGTCTCTGTCAAAAAAACCCTCCAGGATACCTGTAGTCAGAAAAATGTTTTTGTATGTCATCAGTGTAAAACCAGATTAAGTGTAAGCATGTGGGCTGCTTCTTTCTTCTTCCTCACTGATCTGTATTATTCCTCTGCTACCCACTGATGTTATTTATTAGCTTGGTGAGCTGTTCCTGTATTAAGGTACACCTGGCTTATTCACTGCCAACTTAACAGGACTTCGGAAGATTTTTGGGAATGTTCTGTAGCAGTGGTGGGCTAACTCTGTAATGGAGTGATGACAGCTAATGTAGAGAAGCATTTTTTTTTCCAAAATTTGTAAATTGTTCAGAGACCAGACTTGTCTGAAGAGTGTAGGGACAGACTGATGGTGTGAATTTGAGGCTGGATTAGTCTTGCATTTTCAGTGTATGTCTAGAGAGAGTGAGGGAGGAATAATGGGAGCTGATAACTCTTAAAATACTTAGGACTTTGAACTAGAAGTAATTGCTTGGCACCTATTGATTACTAGAAGGGTGCTCACTACCTTTTGAAGAAATAATATTGACGCATTAGAATTATGTCTTCTGATGTTTTAGGGCATGTAGCAACATCAGACAAAATCTCACATCTTGATCAGATTCTCTGTGACATTCAGTGATAGGACAAGGGGCAATGGGTTCAAGCTGGAACATAGGAGGTTCCACTTGAATATGAGAAACTTATTTACGGTGAGGGTGACAGAGCACTGGAACAGGCTGCCCAGAGAGGTTGTGGAGTCTCCTTCTCTGGAGACATTCAAAGCCCGCCTGGATGAGTTCCTGTGTGATCTGATCTAGGTGTTCCTGCTCCGGCAGGAGGATTGGACTAGATGATCTTTCGAGGTCCCTTCCAATCCCTAACATTCTGTGATTCTGTAGATGCTTGAAAGTGTACAAGCATATTAAAAAAGAAATTTCTTGGTCTCTTGTGACTCCACGTATGTGATTGAAAGAGGCTTGCCTTTGCCAATGAATCTGAGCTACAGGATTGCCCAAATCCAAACTGAACCTGCAGAAATCTGAGAATGGAAGTTTGTTCCTACTATGGCTCTGTTAAATGATTTTTAAAAACATGTTAGAGTTTAAAAGGGAGGTCTTGCTTGCACAGCTGAAAAAGGTTTTGCCTAAAGTTGGGGAATGTGCATCACACAGCAATATGGATAATTACCAAGGGTGGTGTTTCCCTCCGTCTTGGGGACTTATTACTAGCAAAAGGGAAAATGGAAAAAACAGCTAAGATAGTAACATCAAGTTCCTTGAATCATAGTTTGTTTTGAGGCAAAGGCATTCTTGATGCAGCGCAGCCGTGTTGAGTGGTGCTGCTAACATATCTTTGCTGTTGGCAGCAAGATCGTGTATGACTTCCATCGTCAGAGTACCCCAGTGCAGAAAGCTGCTCTTCAATCAGTCCATATGCACAAATGTTTTGAGGGAAAGCATGTTCTGGGACATGTGGCTTAAGTAAGGCGGGCTCATCCCAAATCTTTAGATACAATTCAAAAGAAGTAGTGTCTGCCTTCAGATAGGATACAGATGTTACCCATACATAGTCTTGTTTAACTCTGTTTCTTGACATTTCTTATCTATCCCCTGTACATGTTCTACTTCTTTAATGGCATGAGACATCACTGTGTAGTTGTAATGACAAAAACAAAAATTCATTGTCAGTGAATCTTCTCTTAATACTTACATTTGCTTGAGTCTATTGAGCAGTTCTTTGAACTAGCCAGAATTGATCATAAATTAAAGAGCTTACTCACAGTTCTTCAGGAGGTATACTGTTAGGATGTTATCTGAATAGAAAGTGTAAAACAAATCTGAAACGTAATGAGCAATTTAAAATTAAGAAAAGAGATGGGTAATATACAAACTGAGTTACAATTTCAAGTATAGGGTGCTGAACGTGTTCCAGGGGCTTCATGGCAGGTGTGCTGTTTACCCCAAGTTATTTGCACTGTAACTTAGAGCGAGTTCAACTATCAATATATGAAAGGTATGTAGGCAAGGTGGAAGATATAAAAAGGATTTACAGAATTGCCATGTAACCTTCCTTCACTTTGATTACCTCATTGTTTAGCTTTTTTCTTTATGGTAGAAGTAAGAGTTTCAAGTCCCTCTGATTCTCAAGAAAGCAGTTGCAGAATTTGTTTAAAGCATGTTGTCTTGGGTGAGGACCACCACCACGTGGTCACGACCACCCCCCCCCTTCCCCCTCCCCTCCCGGTAAGATGGGAAAGGGTAGGAGAAAAGAAAAAAAAGGAACCTTGTGAGTTGAGATAACGACAGATTTTTAATAATAACACCACACAAGGAAAACAAAAGGTAAGAGAATATAACAATAAGACAAGGTATAAAATACAATGGAAACACTGATACAATGAATATCTCACCAGCGGGAGTTTCACAAAAAACCAACCAGCCCCGTCCCCCCAAGACCCGGGCATGATGTCAGCATGGTATCGAATATCCCTTTGGCCATACCCACCTCCCAGCTTCTGTGAGGAATTAACTCTATCCCAGCTGGACCCAGGACACATGTGCAGCCACTTACGCTGAGCAGTGGTTTCCAGTATGGCATGAATACAAACATAGAAAGTAGGGGCCCACATTTTTATTTCTTGAGGTAAGCTTCTTATGCCAGCATCTTTTCCTGCATTTGTTTAACCCTACCAAGCGATAAGCACCACATGGATGCTCATTCACTCCCCCTCAGTGAGTGGTGGAGAGAATCAGAAGGGTAAAAGTGAGAACTTGTAGGTTGAGATAAAAATAACTTAATAGCTAAAGCAAAAGCCATGTCCACAAACAAAGTAAACCAGGGAATTCATTCACGACTTCCCATTGGCAGGTAGGTGTTCAGCCATCTCCAGAAAAGCAGGGCTCTGTCACAGGTAATGGTTACTTGGGATGACAGATGCCATAACTCTGAACATACCTCCCTTTCTTCTCCTTCTCCCAGCTTTTTTATGCTAAACATTATGTCATATGGTATGGAATATCTCTTTGGTAAGTTGGGATCAGCTGTCCCAAGTTCTTGCGCGCCCCCAGCCTACTTGCTGGTGGGGTGGTGTGAGAAGCAGAAAAGGCCTTGGCTGTGTGTAAGCACTGCTCAGCAGAAACTAAAACATCCCTGTACTGTCAACACTGTTTTCAGCACAAATCTAAAAGACAACCCCATACTAGCTACTCTGAAGAAAATTAACTCTATCCCAGCCAAAACATGCCAACATTGCATCTTATTGTTGTGGTTTTACCCTTGGCAAGCAGCAAAACACCACAACAATCACTTGCTCACCCTCCCTCCTCCTGGGGATGGTGGAGAGCCTTAAAGTGTTTGAGCTAAGAACAATTTATTAACTAAATGACAATAATATTGAAAGTAGTAATGATTATATATACAGATGAGTGATACACAGTGCAACTACTCACCACCTGATGACCAAGACTTAGCCTGTTCCCAGCTAACAATCCCAGAGCAGGGAGAGTTCCGAAACCACAATCCTGGAACAGAGATGAGAGCTCAAGTGTCGGAGTGAGATGTCCCTGAGAGAGGGACTGCCTGGATGCACCTGATCTAGAAAGAGAATTTCTGGCCAGACCCTCATCTATATACTGGGCATGATATACAGGATATGGAATGTATCATTGCCCAATTTGGGTCTCAGTCCTAAACCTAAGATTGAATCCTAGGCTAGTAATTGGGGCTGTGCTCCCTTCCGGCTTCTCCTGCAGCTGCAGACACTGGCAAAGCAGAGAAGCTGAAGAGTCCTTAACTGTCCTGGCAGCTACTGTAAATGTTAGTATGTTACCAGCTTTCTCCTCAGCACAAATCCAAAACACAGCCTCTTGCCAGCTACTATGATGAAAGTTAACTCTGCCCCAGCTGAAGCCAGGACACTTACTCAGAACATGCTTATACTAAAGGATGGTGTTGCTTTTCTTGTAGAAGTGATGAAGGCTTTTAGAGTATTTGCATCACTGAATATAGCTCCTTGTTCTGGTATAGCTTGTTTATTCTTCTTTGAAGGAGGGATTAGGTAGACTGAATTTATGTAAACAAATAACACAAAGATATGCTGCTACTCATTTAGCCAAGAACATTTCTACCTGAAAGTTGATGGAACTTCTAAGTGAAGACCAATCCTACTATTTGCTCCAATTGGCTGGGGGAATCTTTTAAGGAAAAAAAGTAGTTCTTTGATCACATGTTACATTGCATTTCAATTATTTAGCTGCTAACCAAGACTCCTTGGTCCTTTGGTCTTCTGTAAATAAAACATAGCTGCCAGAAGAATTGGAAATATAGTCAAGATCCAGTGTGGTCTGTCATTCTGTAATTACTGCTTTTAGATCCTTAACTGTTCCTTATAAAGGATTGGTTTTTTTCTGATATTACAGTTATAACCTTAAAAACGTGAACACAGCCGATGCAGACATTGCTATTTTCTGCAGAAAACCTGAAATAACAATGCTGATTTGTGACATGCTATGTTACCAATGGGATCCTTAACTCTCAGATACAACGCCGAAGTCTAAATTCTAATGACTGCTTCTTTGACAATTAATTTTAAATGGCTAATTTGCTACTGTTTTTTCCAAAAAAAAGGGAAGTTGTACCTCATAAGCTGCCGACATCTCCCATCTTCCCTCAAAATTATGTTGCGCCTTAATCCAAACCAGTGCATCACCCATATAGCTGAGTTTTAAATGTATGCATGTATGCAGGGGAAAAGTATGGTCAGAGCAAGCTTGTTGTATGAAAGAAACATGTGCTGTAGCTTTGAGATCTTCTCTTCTTTAGCTGCAACTCAACTGCAAAGCACGTGTAATTGAGCTCATATTTAGGTAGTTCTAAGTGTAATTCATAGTTGCTGGGTCATCTTGCTCTTCTAATGATGAGTGCATTCAGTCTCACACTAAAACCACATGTTCTGTGTGGATGTTACCAGTATAAACACATCTAGTCAGCTTTTGTGATTTAACTTACAAAGCTGACTTCTTTTTCTGTGCAGTTCAGTCCTAGAAGCTGCCTGTTCAATGTGCTGTTATAAAGACCTTAACAGAATTTTTGCTGATGGGCATACAAGAAGCATGAGTTTTGGGAGAAGCACAGAGAAGCAGATATTCTGAAGGCCCAGCAACAGAGTGAAGGAAGCAAAAACCGAAACAAAACACAATGAAACTTTTTTTTAAAAAGTGAGGGTTATGTGCTGCGTAAAGAGTGAAGTTGTCAGAAGGAACTTACTCTAGGGCTCTCTAGCTGTGGCTGAATGCCTTGCTTTTGCAATGTCTTTTTAACAACCAGGAATGGAAGTGCCTGGGAGGCACTGGGTCAGTGGTGACTGGCATTTTTATATGGAGTGTGGGTAGAACATATGGGGAGATATTTTCAGATTATTAGCAGTGAAGTTATTGTTACATAGAATATTTTGTGCAATGGGATTGTATTTGGATTCAGTGGGAGGTGGAGCAATCCCATCTTCTGCTGTTAATCAAGATGGCTTTCAGCCTGGCAAATTCTGTTGAAACAATTTATATCGTCAGTCTGTCCTCTGAGCACCCTCAGAAGATGAGCCTGGGGGTTAACAGGCGTATTTCTACTGGATACCAAGGCAATGGATTAAAAATATTTGTATTATGACACATTATCTCCCTTTCCTTCCCTGCCCATGTGTACACAAAGTCTCTAACTTCCCATGTTTTGTAGGCAATATAAATTACCTGTATTTTTCCACTAGCAAGCCACATCAGCAAGGCTCTCCTCACTGACACTTCCTCTATTTTAGAGATTGGGTGGTTCATTTTCTCTTGGGTGATAGAACTGGTAGGTGTGTAACTGAACTCAGAATAATTGTTTCCAACTTGTGTGTGGTTGTTAACTGTTTCTGCCCCAAATAAAGTTTTGTGCTCTCAAATGTTTTGTTTGTTTGTTGTAACTGGAGTAGTTAATATAACTGTTTCTTTTCATAGGTAAAGTACTGCTTCATGTGCATTGTTTGCATGAAATAAAACCTCTGCTTGCTTTTTGCAAGTAGCAGCCCAGTGGGACTGGAGTCCTTCTGGAGCAATAGCATCTGTTTTCTAGGTCTCGTCTGTTTACAACATGATCTGACTAAGTTTGGGGCTTAACCTGGTTAAATGTTGTATTTTTGTTCACCTGGTCATTTTCCTAATTGTGGTGAGCTTGGGGGAGAAGGGTGTTAAGAATTTGCTTTGGAAGGCACAGTAAAGCTTTTGAGATCCTCAGGTAAGGAAAGCTGAAGAGAGTTGTGCGTATAGCTTATTCCAGCTTTCTGTTTGTGGTATGATGTTCAGTTATTGGTGTCCTAAAAATATATAGAAAGACCAGAGCTCTTCAGTTGCTTTCAATTTGAAGACCCCCTGCAGGCTTCCCACTGAATATGTTAAGTCCTTGTACAGTAAATTTAAGACTCCTGACAGCTTTGAGTTTCTTAATTATTTTTCCTGGAACTTTTAAGAAGTAATTCAGGGACTTGTATGGCCTGTAGGCTGTAAGTTGAAAATGACTGGTTTAGCAAGTTCCACCACAAAATTGGAAAAAAAACCCTATTTTTTTCAGTCCTGGAGCATCATGTTTCTCTGAAATAGCAGTAAACCCAAGACTACTTTAATTAAAAAATCCCAAAACAACAACAAAACACAAGTAGATTTAATTGCTTATCCTCTAGCAAGTCTTTAAAATGAATAAATGAATGAAACCAGCTTATACAGAAGTCAGCAGTGTCTTTTAGTCTGGATACTTAAATAGCAGGAACTTCTGGAGTACTCAGTGTATGCTTTTATTGCATCTTTTTACCAAGTTAACTGCTTTAGTCATTTGGCAATGAGGAAGTCCAGGCACAGCTGAGAATGTGCTCTTCTCATAGTCTAAGAGGAACTCCCTCTGTGAGACCAAGATGCTCACCCAGTGTTCTTTGGCAGTGTCCCGAAGTACCATGCTAAGGTGTGAACTTTTGAGCTCTCACGACACTGACTGTGGCTCAGATAAGTTGATAGTCAAAGCAGGCTGGAAGGTGTGGAGAGAAAGGGGGACAAAGATGAAATGCAGATGAAAGAGTCATGCTTGTGGAAGCAGGACTAAACTCTACCTGATGCATGTCAGCCTGCAATTCCTGCTTTTTTTTTTTTTTCTACCAGCAATTGCTGACTGTTTCTTCATGTTATCCTATAATGGCACTGAGATGGTTCTGTCCTGGACTGGTATGTAGTGTATAAACTGGAGTAGAAACTTCTGTCAGTTTTTTTGATTTGGTCTCCTCTAAGCCCTCCTTTAGAGAGTGGAATGGCACTTCTGATGTGGTATTGATGAAATTGTATAGCTGGTGTTCAAGTGAGGAATCTTGGCACTGATTGCACATTAATGTAATTTAACTTTTTTGAAAATTCCTATTCAAGCAGAGGTGATATTTATAGTGCTTTTTGTAATTTTGCTTCTTGGTTCTTGATTATTGGCTCGGTTCTCTAACTTACCAACTGTAACCATTTTTGGCAGAGACGAACTGGAAGTTTGTGTAGCTGTTTTAATAAGGCACCTAAGTTTTCTTTGCCTCTTGTTTTTAAAGGCAGAAAAATAATCCTTTCAATTTCCTTATTCATGTTCAGAGGCCTAAGATGTGAGGGTGACTTTATTTCCCTTGCTTGGGGTGATCCAGTCATAGCAGTGGCAAATCCTGTCCCAGCCCTTTGAGATGAGTCCATAAGTATGTTTTGACTTTCTCAAGTCCAGCATACTACAAAAAATGCAAGTGTTTTAGGCTGTACTGCCTGAAGCAGTTCTGGACTCATATTTTGAGTCTACCAGCATGCAGTTGGCTGCTATGCTAACTGTTTAAACATATAATAATACCTCTGTTAATTTCTGTCACTGAACTCGATGCTGTTATGAATGATTGAGTCCCAAACAGACTTTAGGAAATCGAATCAGAATTTATTAGGCGAGTGGAGGCAGGCAAATGGGCCCTTGGTGCACCAGGAGTCACCACTCCACCAAGACACACACTGAGAACACCGCTTGCCCATTTTTATACCCTCTGTTACATAACCATCGTCCAACCAATCAGTGCGTGGATCCAAAAATTAACCAATCAATAGATGACACCACAACATTTCCAACTAATCAGCGTGCGGATCCAAAACTGGCCAAAACTGACCAATTAGTGTGAGGATCCAAACTGACCAATTGGTGCTTGAATCTGATTGTCCAGTCGGTGTACGGATCTAATTGTCCAATCAGTGTGAAGATCCAAATTGTCCAATCGCTGTGTCACTTTACGATTCCATACAGATGACTTAAAGCTCATGCTTTCTTCTACTTCTGGAATGTTCTTGGCTTTTGTTCTTGTCTAGGAGTTCGGTCTCTTGGCTCAGTTGCTCAGTCTAGGGGTTGCTGAAGTAACCCTTACATATACACTTTAATATCAAGTTAATATCAAGTAATTAACATCTTAACAATAACAAGTGAATCATAAACACAAACCACTCTTAACATTACAATTACACAAGTACAATTAGAACAATTAACAATTAGCCTCACACAATGGCAACATTGTCTCATATTGACACGAATCATCCATACATATATCACAATGCTTTGTAGGGCAGTGCTGTGAGGTTTTTTTTCAGGGTGGTGTACTTTGTAATATGCCAGAAGCATTATAGCACCTGCTTCTCCATTCTACATCTCTAGCAAATTCCAGGTCTCCTTAGCATCACGTGCACTGCCTGTACCTTGTATGTTATTTTGAAGAAACATGTATTTATGGTAATTTTTAATGTTTCTGTGGTAGGTAGTGCACTAGGTATTAATTTATTCAAGAGGCTGGTATATCACAGTAGAGGAATCCTACTGAGCTCTTTTCAATCCTGTAAGTTGTTTCATCTGTCCTGGAGCAAACCATATAGATAATTGTCTTGCAAGATTTTGCTTCAGTACAAGACTGAACTGTCTTCTTAACAGCAAACTCATTATCTGTATTTATAACACTGTGGAGAAACCACATTTGCAGGAAGTAATAGCAGCCTGTCTCTTGATGTTAAGTTTTTGTATTTGTTTATTCTGGTGTTTGAAAGAATGGAGTGGTGAAAGAGGTAGAAGAATCTGATGCTATTGGCACCATTTAATGAAGTATGCATATTCAGAGTTAAAGTAGCTCGTGTGATCATGTTTTATGAAGAATATTGTTTTGTTCTTGGAGAACGCTTTGGAACTTTGTTTTGACTTTCCTTTGTCACCATCTGTACCCTCTGTTTTGCTCTCCAGTTATTACAAGCAGACTCTGACATACCCTTTACCTTGTGTTCATTGACAATAACTGAGAAATCTCAAATGGTCTTTCTGGATCTCTGGGATAGCACTAGTGAAAAAGCTGCAGAGCTGAAAGTGCTTGACTAAATTTGCTGCTAACATGCCATCTGCATGTTGGCAGGAAAAGGGTAGGTTCATTTTCTTGTGATAGACTAGAAAATAATTATTAAAGCAACTTGAGCTGAAGAGTTGAGAGCCTAGGCATGTGTCTTGCAGTCCTACCACCAATGCTGTAAACCATTTTGTCACCATTAGGTAGGCAGGAGTACAGGTACAAGTTGTGTGTAGTGTTCACGTGACCCTGTCAGACAAAGATGTGTACGCAGGAGTTAGCTGGCACTCGGATTGTCTTTGCAGAAAACTTGTACAACGAAGCTATTTGCTCTTGAGGCTCAAATGTTTGCCTGTGCGGATGGGAAGGAAACCAGGCCGTGTCTGTGCATGTCCTGTTTGGTGGCAGCAGTCACCTGACTAATGGGCACATGTGCTGGCTGGCTGGTCTCAGCAGAAGGAGCACCAAACCCCTACTGCTGCCATTGCCTGCCAAAATGATACCGAGCGTGAAACAGAGTGGAGGTGTGTGTTTGCATGTTTGGAACAGTGAAGAAGGAGAAGCTAAGGGGACATTTTCCACAAACCTGTAAGAAACGAGGCCTGGAGAGCTGTGGTTTGCTTTACGGTGTTAGATTTCAATGCAGATGTTAAAGAATTTCTAGGACAAAGTTATGGATGGCTTTGGACATACTCTCTAGACTTTTTTCTGTGGATTCTGGAGGCCTACATTTTAAGGTTGAAAAAACATTAAATTGAGTAGGTTTTCTCAGTTTGTCTACAGAAACCCTAAGTTCTTTCAAAATATGTGTTGGCTGTTGTTGGCACAGGTAATAAGTGTTTACGTTCTTCATGGGGAATATCTCCTTGTAAGAGTGGGGTTATGTGTCCAAGAGATTACATTGTGTTCTTCTGCACCTGGTGGTTCTTTGCTTTGTAACTCCAACTTCTGTCTTATGGTGTTCTCAGTCTTACTATGCTACTAAGAGGGGAAAGAGTAATTTTGCAGCAGGCAGACGCTTTAGGGCTTTTCTACATAAAAGAGTTATTGAAGGGGGGAAAAATGTGAATTTAAAGGCAAATCCCAATTTTTGAAATAATTCGGAGCAGTTGAAATCGTCAGACTTTCAAAAATAAGGTGGCCCTCTGGCTTTTCAGCTGCTTGTCATGTGTTTAGGAGAAATGACTCTAATCCTAAAATGTAACCATCTCTTCATCATAGGCTTCTACCAGAGCAAAGTAATTTGTTTTTTCTTAATTTCTGTCTTTCCTCAAGATGCAGTTTTAATGTTTCTCTATTTGAAGAGTCAGAAGTTAGTGGCTTACTCATTATTTTGCTCAGCAGTGAATGCTTCCACTGATACTTGTCTAGGATAGCCGGGCTGGTTGTGAATTGATGATGAACTAATTAAAATGTTGGAAGCACTTCTTGGTAGAATTTAAGTTTTCTGTTTTTCATTTGAGCTTCATAATGGGTAAACCATGAGGTCTAAAAGAGTTTCTTAAATTATTTTTGTGTATGTGTTTTCATTATACACAGTAGAAACTCTTAAGTTCCTCCTCCTGCTCCCTTGCTAGTCTTATTAGACATTCTCCATTTTTCTTGTAAGTGATTTATTATGAAAATGAATGCCAATAAAGCTGGTTAAGACATTCCAAGCATTTCTGTTGATACTCATTTTAAATGTTAATTTTAAGTTAATTTCAAAACCTGTTAATGAAATTCCTTCTCCTTAGCAGAGAAAGTGAAAGCTGACAGGTTATTAAGGTGTTGCTTTTTAATCTCTTAACCGTAGAATCCTGATCTAGATAGATGTCCTGGTTTTGTCTGGGACCAAGGTAACTTTCTTCACAGTAGCTAGTGTGAGGTTACGTTTTGGATTTGTGCTGAGGAGAAGGCTGATAATGTGCTGATGTTTACAGTTGCTGCCAGGACAGTCAAGGACTTTTCAGCTTCTCTGCTGTGTCAGTGTCTGCAGGTGCAGGAGAAGCTGGGAGGGAGCACAGCCCCAATTACTTAGTCTAGGATTTGACCTTGGTTTTAGGATTGAGACGCAAAGTGGCCAGTGGTATATCCCACATCATGCCTGGTATATAAATAAGTCTCTGTCCACAAGTGCCCTCTCTCCCTGGGTTATCCCTCCCTCTCTCTGCAGGTCGCCCCTCTCTTGGGATCGTATCTCTCTGAGTTGGCTCTCACTTTCTCAAATGCTTGGGTTTTTTCTCCTTTCTGGGATTGCTGTTTTGGTACTCTTGCTGCTCTGGGATCATTAGCTGGCAAGGGGCTAAGCCTTGGTCATTGAGTGGTGAGCTCTGTGTTGAGCACTGTGTATCACTCATTTGTATATTTGTATATATTACTATTATAATAATTATAATATTATAATTATTATCAGTTTTATTGTAGTTTAGTTATTACATTTTTCTTATCTCGACACACAAGTCTGTTTTCCCTTTATCTCCATTAATTCTGTCCCCCATCCCTGGGAGGGGGGAGGGTGAGCAAGCAGCCAGCTGGGTTTAAAACCACAACAACAGACTATAGAATTTCAACCTACAGAGAATATAAATAAGCAGAAGAAACTTGGAAAAAAAACCCCAGAGTCTCAGCATTTCATCGTCAGTGCCTATGAGCTACTGCCTCTTCCCCCTGTGCTTGGTATTTATCTTGATTAATACAGACCAGTGCAGGGAATTCGGTAGGGAGCTGTTAACATCCACATAGAGCCAATTAGTGTTTTATGAATAGAAGGTATATATTAAATGAGAAAAATTGCACTTGATTTTGTTCATAGAACAAATGAAAAATGAAGAGCTTTGTTTGTCCCAATGCATATAATGTAGCTATTTTATACCTTCCAAAGTTGTTATATAATATTTCTATTTTATTTGGTAGCATTTTATAGTGATCACCAGTCTACACAACTATGTTACTGTTAAGAGCAAGAATTTAGTATTCTTAAGGGGGGAATCTCCAAATTAACACAAACTCCTGCCTCTTACTTGAGTGGTTAAAAGCTGTATTTTGAGTTTCTTTAAGTTTAGAGTTTGCTTCATGTTTAAGACCATTTCTAGAAAATGTTTCTGGTCTTCAGAATTGTAAATGAATTTTGGGGGATGTTTTGTGGATTTTGTTTTTGTTTTGGTTTTGCAATTAAATGAAGAGGGTTTACCATACCTGCTACCCAAAGTACAAAGTGGATGATCACTAGGAAAACAGTCTTGTATTGCAGTGCCTCCAGTGAATTTGAATATAGAATAATATTAATTGATAACATTGAACATGTCTCCATACATTTTTCTGATTTAACAGATCAATGGAAAGTGTTTCTGTCTTTGTTGTATCCTTGCTTGCTGCAGCCACAGGGATGCCTAAGGCTGATTTTTTTTAATTGAAAAAATATCTGTAGTGTTTCTTTGTGTGCCTGCAATCCCTTACTTTTCAATTTAGTCTTCTGTAGCTGGGGTAGGCTTCACCTTGAGCAAAAATAAAAAGTGTTATGCTTTCTTTGTCTAAACAAAATGCCTGGAGGGCTTAATTTCCTGAAGTACTTCAAAAATACATTTATTGTTTCACAAGACAAAAGCAAGGATGTTATCACTTAGTCCTGACACAGAATTGTCAGTGCGAGACAGAATACGGGGATGCACCACAGATCATGACCTGTAATTCTCATTTCTCAGTAATTTCAAACTGTTCTTGAGAGTACCATATTTACACATCCCTAGCAACATGGCCACTCAGCTTTTTAACACCTCTTTCCACACATAATCTTAGTCATTGCCTTCTTTCCCAGGTTAGATCTTTTACTTTTCATTGTTTTCTGTCTAGAAGTTGTTCTTTAGCTTAAATAATAGCTTAGTTAACAGATTGTGGGTTTTCTTCCAAATTACTTTTGAAATTCAATATTTTTATGTTAAAAAATGGAAAGAATTATTTAAAAATATTTATTTGCCTCCTGCCACTCCAGTAGCAATTTGTCATGTAGATTGCAAAAAGGAGCTGATGGAAAGAAAACACTTTTAAGTCTCTGGGGTCCCTGTGTTAATTTAGTAGCAGTTCTCGTTTAGATCTGTGTGTGACTCCCAACTGCTCAGCTGTTGTACAGAACCAAACAGGATTACCTGGTGTTGCTTGTATCAGAATTCAGAGGTCCTCAGGCTCCTTTTTTTGTGCCTATTTATGGTCTTCTCAGTTTGGAGAATTATTTGTGTAGCAGCATTCTGAGAGACTGCACTTCCTGCAGGTGCGTTCTTCCCAAGAACATATGGAGGAGATGTAGGAAGCACATCAAGGACTCTATACAAGAGGTGGGATTTTTATGGAGAAAGTAGTAGGCAGGAAAATCAACAGGATTTTTTTTTTGTTGTTCAGGAGCTATGTGCTGAGTTACTCTTCCTCAATGAAGGCTTGAGACGAGGCAGTTTTATTTGGAGTGTAGGAGGTCTTTGTGTTGTTACCAGGATCTACTTTTGTCTTTCAGAAGATTATATTATCTGTCTTTTGTTGCAGAACTCATGACACTTCTATGTTCAAAGAGGTCTAAAACCACTGGGTTTTGAGATGGCGTTACAATGTAGACTGTTAAAGTAGTGGCCTGTGAATGTTCTTCTGAGCAAGCAGCAGTGACCCAGCTCTAGACCAGGCTTGAAATGTCTGCATTTCTGTCAGTTTTCTTCTTTTTTAAACAAAGCCAGCTGTTAATCACTGTATTTAGACCTTGTGTGTCTGTATAAATGTGTAGATATATAAAAAAATGCGTATGTACATGTGTGCTTCTATCCCTTTTTTGAGAGTGAAACAGGTTCACAGAAGATTGAAAAATAGAAAATAATTAATTTTGGTAAAACTGGGAAAGATTAACTATGAATCAGTGAGGGGATCTATTCCAAATACCAGGTTGGAGGAATGAACAACACAGATGGGTGGAGAGGATGTAATAGAGTAATATACTTGCATTAAAGCATAGTTTTATTTTGTTTCCTTAGTACTACTAGCAACTTCTCATGCATCCAGGAGGTGCACTTGCTATGTGTGGGAGTTGGGGAGCCTCTGACTGAGGGAAAAGTGTCAGGAAGGGAACTTGTTTTCTCTCAATCAGCAGACAAAAAGTGCAAGAACCACTGTGTTGAAGTTGTGGTTCTTTAGTGTGTGCTATTTGGTAGATGGGGTATATATGTGGCATCTTGTAGTGGTGGAAGGTGAATATAAAATACAAATTTTTTTAATAATTATTTGCTTGAACTATAGAGCAAATGTTGGATGTTTGTTTAGCATCTTTGATGTTTTTTGTCCTTCATGACAGCTCTATGTGGCCACTGAAGCCATTCTTACTGCATTGGTGGGTGCAACTCCTCCCTACCACTGGGATCTCCAAGAGCTCTTGGCTAATCAGAGCCATAGCAACCAGTCAGCAAGTGAGCAGAGAGCATTTGGGGAATGGCTTCTGACTGCCAATAACAGCGAGGTGCATAAGCATGTACACTTCAGCAGCAGCTTCACATCAATAGTCTCTGAGGTAAGTCTGAAATGTGTTTTGCTCCCTCATGTGTGAGTAGTAAATACTGTATTGGTTGTGGGGTTGGTTTGGTTGTACTGGCTGTTTTCATTAGCAAATGAAACTGGTGCTACTTCCAGGTAGAGAACAAGTAATCTACTCATATCTTTGTTGGTGTCAAAAACAAGCTTTATTTTGCTATATGGATATTGACCAAAGTTCAGCTCCAAAACTTCCCACCTTTTCCATGTGGAGGTTACATGTTGGATCCCATAGCCTGGTTCCACAATTGAGCTGGAATTGTGCTATTCATTGTTCTGATGTGCTCAAAATCCTTTATGGACCCTAAACTTCTTTCTGGCCACTTCTTGTGATTCCCTTGCTAAGGTCAAATGTATGTAGTGCATCCATTATGCGGTTAACAAGCAGTGGACGAACTGGAGGGGAAGTGACTTGTGCAGTCTTTGCAGTTCTGTAAAGGAAAACATGGGCAGTGGGGTATCGGGTGTAGAAAGCAGCTGTCCTGAAACAAGCTTTAGCTTGTTTGGTGTGGCCTCTGTTTTGGAAGTGTCTTCTTTCATGGTATAGCCACAGTCCCTACAGAAATTATTCCAGACTCCACACTGATGTGTGCAACACCTGCCCTTCCTGGTGCTTTCAGTATCTGTTAATGTCAAATTGTCCCGTGCAAGAGCCCCATCTGATTGCATCTATTACAAGACCTGAATCTGGAGCTGTACGGTTAAGTGTAGTACCACTTGATAATTCACGGCTATTGTCCAGAGGCATTACTGCTATCTGAATTAGTCCTTTAAAGCATTTAACTTTATTGGTTATGAGCATATTAATAAAAACTGTGCGCTTTGGAATAGTACCAAGCAGTTGTGTACAACAGTCATTACTGCTTATTAGGTGATAAAGAGGATATGAGGACTTATGCCACTGTTTAAATTAAAATCCTAATGGATGGTGAATTTTTTTTAGGCGTTATTTAAAGCTCAGTAAGGTGGTGAAACTTTCTCTGGAATTTTTATTTTCTGCTTTTTTATTTATCCAAGAATCTTTTATTTTAAACTTGACAAGTCAGGTATGTTTGTCAAGCCTAGCAGTGGTTTAGGACATAAATTTTATAAAGAATCTTATGAATTTTACTTGCATGAATAAGAAAAGCAGATAAAGAATTAAGTTTACTTGAAAAATACAAAACTAAAAAAATCCCAAGGCAACTTATGTAGATTCTGCTTTGCAGTTCATACTTTTCAGCCAAGGTCCACATGTAAAAAATCTTGTTACCTCTCCCATTTCTCACTGTTAAAATACAAGTTTTTTTCAATATTTGTTAGCTCAACGTGTGGTATATTTGGAAGTTGAGTTATGTGCTAAGTGCAAAGATTTTAGTGAGATTGCACTTATTTGGGGGATCTCATCACCATCTAACTTCATTACTGATGTCTAAAGAAGCTTTTTCTGCATTTGAGGAGGATGTTTTTAATGCGTATCTTGTGGCATTACTTATTAATAATATGACCCCTGCAAATGTACACTGAAAAATATTCTGATGTAAAAAGCTTGATTTATGGATATCAAGCATATATATAATGTGCTTTTTGTAGAAGAGAAAAGCCTTGAACCTTTTAGAGGGTTTTCTAGGTGTTGAAATTAATTTGCAGAACCAATTTTTCTTCAACTAAATTATCCCATAATCCCTGAATGATTCAGAAAGCATATAATGTCACTGACTTAAGAGTTTTGGCAGCTTTTTAAATTTTTATACCAAAAGTTAGGACATGATTCTTGTAGCTCTTATAAAGCAAACTGACCATTCTATTTTAAGATAAAATTAATCTCCTATGCTATTATAATACAAATGTATTTTTTCTGGGAATTGTTTTTAAAATCTAGAGAAGCTTCAAAAGCTGATTTGTGGTCACATGGTTAGTTTTAGAATTAAATTTTGTCATTCTTGATACTTTATGGGCACATTACCTACCATATCAGTAAACACCTTGCCATTAAAGTGACAATTCAAAATGAAGCATATACTGAGAGTAGGCAAGTTATTTTTGTGGAGCTTCTGAATGATTTTGTTTTCTTAGCTGCCTAATCTTGGTGAGGTTTAATTGCATGGCTCTGTTCTTATGGTGAGGTAGTTTATAACTGAGCTTTGAAATAATATAAGGTTTGCTAGAAAGGATATCTAATGGGATTTTGGTAGAGGAAGAAAAGATTATGAGGAGAAGATCAGTGTTATTGCAGGGATAATGACATAATCACCAGTTTAGCAGCACAGGAAGAAAAGTTGTGTGTCACTAAAAGGAAACATTATCTCAAGATGCAAGAGGAGTAGAAAAAAGAACATAAGATGTGGAGTTTTTAGAATACAAAAGGAAATAACTTTTGAATGGTGAGAACACGGCATATTTTCACTCTACAGTTTTGTGGGGGAAAGAATTTCCTGTCAGGTTCAACCTGAGACATTAAGTCCATAAGAATCAAACATATAAAGATCAAGTTTGTATTTGGAATTGAGAACTGTAAATGACACAAAGTACACTGTAAAAAAAAAAAAAAGGTGAATATTTGTAATACCAGAAAACCTGTCTTAACACTACTAAAGTGTTTCTCAGTGACAAGACAGTTCATAAGGAGGAGCATATGTGGGATTATTTTTGGACACCATAATTTTTATTTTTGGATAGTATGCCTCCAGACTTGGAGACCTATGTCAACAGATAGGACTGAGTCTGTTTAAGCTAATAGATATTTGTGAGAAAAGGCAATAAAAGGGAGAGTGAGAGAAGGCTGCAAAAATGACAATATTCTATGAGGGACCTGTCCTGGATTGCAGAATCAAAGACTGCATGTGATTTGGGGGAACCATGCAATTGGTTAGTACCACCTGGTGAGTCTGGAGACAGCAGTTGTGTTTTGGCGACTATCTGATGACTGACAGAATGTGATGCTCAGGAGATTTACGCAAGGCTTGATGTTCCTTAAAGTATGTGTTGTCCCCCTCCAACTGTTAGCTGTTGGTGAGCTGCTGAAGTGCTTGGATTCTGGTTAAATTGCCTTTTTTTTTCCTCTATCCAGTGGTTTTTAATTGGCAACACATCGTACAAGGTCAGTGCTGCCAGTTCTTTTTACTTCAGTGGTGTGTTTGTTGGAGCAATCTCCTTTGGCCAACTATCAGATCGCTTTGGGAGGAAGAAAGTCTATCTCACAGGTAACCACTGTCACCTAACAAAATGAATGAAGTACAGGTGTCATGTTCTTAAAGATCAGTGGCGAGAGCCCAGTTTCTGCTGAGAGCTTGATATGCAGCATGTGGTGTGATTTTTGTTTTGTTCTGTCCTTCCAATATACTTCAGGAATATAAGTAGGGACAAGAAATTTATATTTGACTATTCAATCACCATCTGAATATCTGGGAGGTGTTCTGGACTTAGGAGTCATACCATGCATGTCATGCTCGTGGTGTCTCCACAGGCTGTGATTAATATTTCTAGTAATTTGTTAGCAGTGTTCTTACATGTACAACCTGCTACTAATTTGTTACACCTTTTGTCTCCTGTCCATGTGATTTAATTTTTATGTATTTGTGATTTTCATTGTGTTTTAAATCCTGTAAGTTTTTTTACTGTCCTCAGATCAAACAACAGGTGAAACTTCGTTTTGTATATGTATTTATAAAGTTGTGTGTTAATGGATGAACATATAGAATCAAAAAACTGATTTTTTTCTTAAAGGAATAACCTCATTCAAAGCAGATAGAGCTATGCAGTGCAAGTTCTCCATGTGCTGTCCCCTGGTAACGTTTCCCTTCTCTAGTTTGTATAGATTACTTTCCAAGAATGAGGGGAGATACTTGGTCGTGTATTTAATCTGTGGCTTTTGTATGAGGATAAATACCAACCCATCTTAACCAGAACCAGACAGTAGTTCTGAGTATATGAGAACATTGTCTATGTGAACTGAATTTGAAGGTTTAGTGCTGCAAATTACGTATCAGAAACCCCTCCTTTTGTGTCTACCCTTTTAGATATTGACTTTAGGTACTTAAATTGCTGCCTGAATGACAGTAGTTGTTGACTGTGATTATTTAGGACAGATGCCACTGAACATCAAGTAAAAGATACTGACAAATGCTTCTGTTTTTCTTCAGGTACTCTTCTGAAATTAAAGCTTTTGCCTTGTTTTCCAGGTTTTGCTCTTGACATCTTCTTTGCCATTGCAAATGGATTCTCACCCTCATATGAATTCTTTGCCATATCTCGCTTCTTGGTAGGGATGATGAATGGTGGGATGTCACTGGTGGCCTTTGTTCTACTCAATGAGTGTGTGGGTACCTCATACTGGGCGTTAGCAGGTAAACTTTGAGTGCCAGTGTCTTTATTGTCAGAATTTATAGATTTCAGTCTCGCATGCCACTTGAGACATGCCAAAGCTAACACCATAGCAGTTCAAAAGTGTTTTTATATAGTGAGAAGATGACACAACTGTTGTTTATATGTAAAAATAAAAAAAAACATTGTCCCATGTGGTAATCAACCTTAAGATTTAGAACGAAAGATACAAATGTCCTTAACTGTCTTGGTTGTTAGTGTTGAAGCTGTCCTTCAGATATGAAGCATGTAAATTGTACCATTACAGCTCTGGGGCCTGACTTACCCAGTCTGTGGCAAGTGCCAAAGGAGTGCTATGCTGAGACTGTTTTAAAACAGGATATCTTAGAAATCATGAGAGCTACAAATGAATACTATACATTCATAAAGATACCAGTTTTCCAGTGGTTTGTACTATTTATTTTACACATAAAAACATGAAACATACTTATATTTGGAGTTACAGGACTTTATGGGGCCTTGTTGGGTGACAAGGACATAGAGTGCTTTTTGGACTTGTATTGATCTCTGCAATCAGATGTAATTCTTCTGCCCAGCATGTGTGAAGGACACAATGTTGTTTTGTCAAATAGCTGTGGTTTTACCTGTATTTGCTGAGTGAATTTTTCTTCATGAAGTGTTAGTTTCTGTCTGTGTGTTGAGATTTAGTCATGTTTCTTAACAGTGATAATGTTTTGTTTTGTTTTCAATTGTATGTTAGGATCTATTGGTGGCTTGTTCTTTGCTGTGGGAATTGCCCAGTATGCTTTATTAGGGTACTTCATTCGTTCCTGGAGGACGCTGGCTGTTGTGGTTAACCTGGAAGGGACAGTCGTCTTTCTTCTCTCTCTGTAAGTCATTTTTCAAACTCAGTTTCATCAAGAAAGGTGTAAAGGATAAGAAACAAACAAAAAAAACTCTGATGAACAAACCAAACAACTAAGTCAAGGTGCCTTTCTAGGATGGTGTGAAATGATGTAACTAAGGTATTTCTCTCATCCTCTACCACCCCATGTTTTGTGCTTTCTTTAAATAGCAGTGCTGCAGTATTTGAAAATTTAAGTGTACATTGTATTGTATATGTTATTACTGTAGATGGGAACAGTCTCTAGAGTGGTGTAGAAGCACCTTCTTTACCTGGTATGTGTAGACAATCTAAACTGTTGTCTGGTTTGCTATAAGACACTATATATACATGTTAAAAGATGTAGAAATGTTTTTGTGATTATGTGATAACATGATATTTCTTTTATGATTTGGCTTACACGGAGGGAACAGCATCAAAATTGCTTGCACATACAGTCTTAAAGGTGACATGAAAACAGAAAAATGGGCAGCTTCCTTTTATTTTTCACATGTGATTAGAGAAGAATAGGGAGAAGGCTTCTTTATTAAGATAGTAGGGGTTTTGTGTTTGTGAACTTCAGCATGGAAAGCTCTGCATCCTTCTCTTTTCCTATGTACTTCCTGACACCAAAATCTCAGTAACTGAAAGAAGAAAATAACTTTAGCTGTTGTTTAAGCTTAAGGCTTTTTTCCTTTCAACATCTGTTTAACTTCAGTAACTAACTTTTTGGATAAAGCTCTTTGCTAAAGAGTCAACACACCCTTTCAGAAGAAGCATCAGAAATCAGGGATAGGTCTCAGAGACTGTTCATGAGGTGAAAGGCAGAGATGATGCTTCTGATACTTCAAAACCCTGTGATGTTTTGGGAAAAAAAATTAACTTCTGACTGATATGTACAACTTTTTGTACAAGCTTTATGCTTGGGACTCCAGAGCTGTGGTCAGAGGCCTACCTTATTGTAAGAAAGGATTTTTTTTTTTAAATTCCAGATTTCACATTGCCTCTCTCCCATGTTGATTAAAAATTACTTTGTGCAGAAAATACTACAAGTTTTTTTTTTTATCACGGGGAAGAAAACATCTTCCTTTCTAAGTTCTTTTATAAAGCACAGAATCACTTTCCTTTAATTTTAAAGGAATGTCACTTCTGGTCAGAGGCAAAAATCTTTAAAGGTTCTTGCAAAAGACTAAAGTTTCAGTTAGTTCTGGGAATCTGAAAGTAGTAGAAGACGATTTGTTTTGTAGACTGTGTTGGGGTTATAGACCTGTCAAGTGAACAGTACTCATGGGGAACAGGAACACTACCTTTGCACATTTTCTGTCAGGATTCCTGTCTACAGGAGAGAATTTGGGAGGAAGTTGGAAAATGAGAAATGGAAGACAACTAGTTGGTGTTACAAAAACATCCTGTGTTACTTGTAGTAATGTCGCACCTCCTTGATTCTGAATTCTCCAAGGACAGGGTCCTAATGATACTGTAACTTGTAGTATTGTGAGTATATGTATGTGTGTGTGTATATGCACTCAATGTAATTTCTTGGTATCTAAATTTACATGACTTTCCTTTCAACATGCTTTATCTCTGTTTCAGTAAGTGAATTTTATACCTGAAGGGCTGTTTGAAAAATTCTTGATTATACTGAAATGTATTTCAGACTTATTTCCGTAGACAAGCCCAGTCTTCTAGAATAGAAAAGCCCTAAAGCGGTCTGTGTGTATGTGTGTTTCAGATTCATTCCAGAGTCCCCCCGCTGGCTCTATTCGCAAGGCCGGTTGAATGAAGCAGAAGATGCCCTCTATCTCATTGCAAAGAGGAACCGCAAGCAGAAGTGCACTTTTTCATTAAAACTCCCAGCAGAGAGGAGCTCCAGAGAGGCTGGCAGCTTCTTGGATCTGTTCCGATACAAAATTCTCTTGGGACGCACCTTGATCATGATGTTTACCTGGTACTTGAAATACTTTCTAGGCCCAGCTGTGCTACTGTTGCCTCTTTAAATCTTTGGGAGAACATGTTGCTGAGAATTGGCTCATCCTGCAGATTGTACTTAGTCTCCGCCTGTATTGCTAGGTACACCGTACCTAAAAAGGACCCTTGTATTATTTCCTTAGTGCATTTCTAACATGAAGCCATTTTTACAGCCTAGTTCCGAGTTGTTTTATCTTTGCATTTTTGTCATGTTTTTTGAGTCTCAAAATACTTGAGAACTACCTCTTCTTTTCTGACTGTTGTTTAAAACTGGCTGGCAGTCTAACACCATGCAGCCACTTGCTTACCATCCCCGCCTCCCTGCAGTGGGGGAGAGAATTAAAGAGGTAAAGGGAAGAGAGACTCATGGGTTAAGATAAGAACAATTTAATAACTAAACTACAATAAAATTGAAAGTAATAATGATTATAATTATAGTAATGTATACAAATGAGTGATAAACAGTGCAACTGCTCACCACCTGGTGACCGAAATGCAGCCTGTTCCCAGCTGATGATTCTGGAGCAGGGAGAGTCCTGAAACAGCTGTCCCAGAACAGAGATAAGAGCCCAAGTGTCCAAGAGAGCGAGAGCCAACCAAAAGAGATGATTCCGAGAGGAGTGACCCACAGAGAGAGGGCACTTCTGGACAGAGCCTCATCTATATACTGGGCATGATGTGCATGATATGGAATATACCATTGGCCAATCTGGATCTCAATCCTAAACCTAATGTCAAATCCTAGGCTAGTAATTGGGGCTGTGCTCCCTCCCAGCTTCTCCTGTCCCTGCAGACACTGGCACAGCAGAGAAGCTGAGAAATCCTTGACTGTCCTGGCAGCGACTATAAACATCAGAATGTTATCAGCCTTCTCAGCACAAATCCAAAACACAGCCTCACAGTAGCTACTATGAAGAAAGTTAACTCTGTCCCAGCTGAAACCAGGACACTGACCCTTAAAGGCTGCTGAGACTAGTCATGCTGTCCTCCTCTTTGGCCCAGTGCTGTCGGTACTTTCAGTCACATGGATTATTCTTTGTTTTGTGTGTAAGGAGCCCATTAGCAGGTGGGTGGCCTACCTTGTCTAGTGAGTGTCTTTGTTTTCTTAAGAGAGAGTGCTGCCAGTGCTAGCAGTTCCTGTAGTAAGGAGCAGGAACCCACTATGTATCTAGTCACTAGTAGAAATTTAACTCCAAAAGTGCCTATTTTGTTTCAGATAGCTCTGCTAGCCCTGAGGTGTTTTGCTGCTACTTTGGAATAAACCTTATGTATGACATGGTGTGTGAGTCCTCTGGCATTACTGTTCATACATTGATTTTATAATGCATATTTTTAGGGAAGATGTAATGATTAAGAAAAAAACAAATGATGTAATTTTGTCAGCATATAACAGAGCTGTCACTCTGTCACTATTCAGAATTGAATAGTGAATAAAACTAGACCAGGGTGTAGAAATAAAAAGAAGTCGGAAGTGTCATCTGAACTGTTTGAGAAAGGGTGTACACACAATTGAAAAGGTATGGATGCAAGTGAAGCCTGACAAAAACAAGAAGGACGAAGGCATAATTTTTTAAGTCAAATAATATAACCGTATTTTAACTTTATTTTTTGCATAGGTTCATGCACATTCTTCTTAATTGTAGTCTGAAGTTTAACTGAGTAATAAGTCAGTTAAATTGGGCCTGTGTGGAGAGAATTTTTTTACCTAGAAAGCAACGTACACTTGCAGAGAAACACTTTAGACCTATCTTCTGAAACACTAAGATAGTTTATAATGTATTGTGCCAGGCCAGTGCTTTGATTTGGCAGGCAAGGTGGCAGCTCTGATTTTACTCTTGTTTTCTGTCTTCTGCAGGTTTGTGTGCAGCTTGGTTTACTATGGTCTTACCCTTAATGTGGGTGACTTAGGTGGAAGTATTTATGCCAATTTAGCACTTTCAGGGTTGATAGAGATCCCGGCATACCCAATCTGTATTTACCTGATTAACCAAAAATGGTAAGTATGAAATTTATTAACCCATTCAGTGTTTTGTTATAATTTTTCTCAAGGATAGGTTTCCTGTATATTGCATCTCCTAGCTCGTATCTGTTATGTGGGGCTTCCAGCTTTAATTTGAAACTGCCATGGATATATCTTTATTTCAAGTAACAGTTGAACTTGTTCTCCCTGGCTCACTTATTAATGAGCCATCTGAATTTGGCTCGGAGGTGAGGCTGATCCTGATCAGTTGAACCTAGCTGTGCTGACTCCATGCTAACACGAGATGGCATTATTCCCTCCTCTGTCTCGTTATCCCTGTTCTCACTGTTCAGAGCTATTGTGACTAAAGGGAACCGAAGCTGTCCTGTGGTGTTGTGTAATAGTTGCTGTGTGTGTGCACTATTATGTGAGGAGAGGTGTTAATTCAGATATTTAGTCTTTTCCTGAGCCATGATACTCTGTCTTTCACTTTTTGTAAAAGTGTCTTTCACTTTTTGTAGAATTCATCTCCCAATCTCTTCCCTGCACGTCTTCTGAGGAGCTTTACAAATGTGCATGCACAGTGGGAAGCAAATCAAATCCTAGAATTTGTCAGCCAGCGCATAAAGACTACTTTGTGCTCATTTTATGAGTGCAGTGGAAGCTAGTTTAAAAACAGTGTGAGAAGAATTGTTTGTGGGAGATGGCATTCCAGCTTTTAAACTGCTAATAAAGAGACAAAATGAAGATAGAGGACTCATTGCTCTGCAAACTACTGATCTGATGCAGAATAAAGCTTTGTTATCCTTGCAAATCAGGTTTGGCCGGAAGCGAACACTGAGTGCATTTCTGTTCCTGGGAGGACTGGCTTGTCTTATTGTCATGTTTCTTCCTAAAAAGAAAGGTAAACATTTCCTTTTGTTTCTGGAGTCTGTGATAACAATTGGTATCCTAAGATTAAGCTCATACCCCATGCGAGTCTCAATTCTTGAAGCCAGAGAAGCTAACTCAAAAAAGATAAGCAGCAACCTTCCTAAGACCTTAAGGAAAGCTTGTTAGAAAGGTCTGGACTTGAACTTTTGTCTTTGTATTCTGCCCTTCTGATCACATTAATTACTCCTTTCCAGTATTTCTGACTTAATCTCAAAGAATGATGTTTCTTGGGGTATCACCATTAGCCAAATGATATGTCAGTGTAAGTAGTACACATGCAACTTGTATGTATCTCTCCAAGTGAAAGACCAATGTCAGAATATCCTACGAATTGAATCTGGGGGTAAGTTTACATATTTTCCTCACTGCTCTGTAATGTTCAAAACTGGTGTGATTGCGGTATCAGTGACATGGCCACATAACTTATAGTTCAGAGAACATTCTGAAAATCTTCTGAAGCAAGGGATCATTAAGAAATGTGAAATGAAATATCTTTTTTGTAAAGACACACTAATGTTCATTTCTCCATTTTTGGATGTTTTTCAAAATGATATAAACAAAATTGCACAGTGAGCAATTTTTCTTTTTAGAACTAGCTACATAAATTCGTCTCAGTTTGTAAGATTTGAGCCTACATAACACCTGTCATAAGGAGAGAAAATGCTTCAAACATTTGAAGCGTGATTCAGAAATATTAAATATGATGAAAAGTGCATAGGTTGCTCTAGATGGCAATTAATCTAATAAATAGGTAAAACTTGTTTTAAAGGGATGGAACTCAATTTTCCGGAAGTATTGCAGATGGTAGAGCCCGGATGCTCAGAGAGATTCTGGCTAGGCTGGTACCAGTCATCATATAGTTTTTGCATGTCAGTACAAGTATAACATGTGAAAAGAAAAGAGATTTTCAGAGGTTGGAACTGCAAGACCCCGGGAAATCAGCTGTGTGCTGAACTGTCAAGGTCAGCCAGGAGGAAAATGCCTTAGGAAACAAAATGGGTAACTGTCCAGAAGCAAGCACCTGTCTCTGCTGAGCATGATTTGTTCAAAATAGTAATGGTTTATGCTGTAGCCTTCCTTGCTAGGCATTTAATGTGTAAGTGAACAAGAACTGGCTATTCTGATGAAACTGAGGTGGATGGGATATTTGGTGTGATACTTTATAGCATCTTTCTGTCTTATTTTTCTTCTAAAGTAATAAGGTTAGAAACATGTTATCATACTTTGGAATTGACACTGAGTGGGGCTCTTGTTACTAAAAAAAATTTGCTCACTTCTGAAAAATCTATCCATTACTCTTTTCTTCAACTTGACAACAGCTAGTTTAGTATTTTATTAGAGGTAGACTCAGAAAATGTTGGGGCTTAGTTTCAGCTTTTACTATGTTTACAGGATTTTTATCTTGCATTTCTAAAATTTGATGTTCTAGTAGAGCCTTAATGCGGGTTTTTAATGCTTTAAAGGTGTCACTTAGTGTAATACTGAGGAGGAATAAAGGAAAACTCAGTTTCTCATTTTTTTCTGGTATTGAGCAATAGTTCCATTTTGTAGTCTCTGGGACTGTTCAGTCATTTAACCCAGTCATTTTCTATTGGATTATGTTTAATAGAATGGAAACCATTTTGGGCTAGTAGCAAGTCTGCCATGAATTTAAAATAAATTTTTCAGTTATTTTTTTCACAGCATGTTAAATGGAGAGTTTTTGTCTTTCTACAAATTTGATTGCACGGATAAAGGTAATAAATCTGTAGACACAAAACACAGATTATGCTGGATGGTTTCTGCCATTGCTGCCTAAAATAAGGCTCCTTGGATTCTCTTGAGTTTTGAGAGTCCTCCTGAAGATACAGATCACCTCTGATGAATACTGTCCTTTAATAGAAAAACTCTTGGCTGTCATAGCTGGTTCTTCAGTAGATTTCTTTTCACTCCGTAGTGTTGTGTGATTGAAATGTTATGGAGGTGTATTTGAGTGCTCGAAAGCTTTACAGTGGTTACATTTTTCTTTTCTAAGATACTGGAGTGTTTGCAGTGGTGAATAGTCGCTCTTTGTCTTTGCTGGGCAAGCTGACAATCAGTGCTGCATTTAACATTGTCTACATCTACACGTCAGAACTTTATCCCACAGTAATCAGGTAACACAAGTTAATTTTAAGGTTTTCATTTTTCTGGTTCGCCTGATCACCTTTTACTTCTCTATCACTTTTTTCTATTCACATGCCTTTTCATTTGAGATTTTCAGTTACATATGATGATTATGTGTAGTTTTATAGGCTAAATATCTTCCTTTGTCCTCTTCTCACTTCCTTTTCCCTCAGATTTGTTGTGTTCTCTTCAGATTAACCATATTCTTTATATAACAGTAAAATAGTCATTTGGCTGCCTGGTATGCTCACAGGCCTCTCTCCACTAGTGAGGATAACAATAGTATTGCTGCCATTTCTTTAATGATTTATATTTGTAGCTTTTCCAGTGCTTTATAAACCAGACAACTCAAACATTTGCAACACTGAAGATGACTGGTCAATAAGCTTTGTAAGAGTAACTTAGTGCTTCATAGGCCATATGTAAGCAACAGTAAGGCTTCACTCACTAGAGGCAGAAGTACCCTGTGCTTGTGTGTACTGACAGAATTGATGAAAGCATCTATCATATGGATGCAATTTCTTAATAGATATTTTAACTGGGTGTTATTGTTGATGATCAGTCACCAGTGAAACTATATTATGTTTTTCATGGATGGGCAAATCTGCTGATAAATGGGATTTGGATAAAGGAATTTAGCCAAAGTTTCAGGCAAAGACAAGATGTATTAACTGAAATCACATGGTTTTTTGTCTCTATGTATATGTATGGTAAAATTCTGAATGTGCAGGGGAGTTTTGAGTCTCTTTAAGTAGAAATCATATGTTTTCTTGTCTTGGGACGCTTTCAGTTACATTTGACTTTTCTTTGCCAGTTAATGTGGTCAGGGTTATGACTGAGTTTTGTTGGGTTTTGGTTTTGGTTTTTTTTCCCTCCGTGGCACTTATCAAAAGTCATTGTTTCTTCTATACAAATGTCATTGATTAATTATTTTTGTTTTGTTTCTTAGGAATGTTGGAATGGGTGCCTGCTCCATGTTTTCCCGTGTTGGAGGAATCATTGCTCCCTTCGTCCCTTCATTGGTTTGTCTGAACTTCTCACTGTTATATATATTTCTGTTTTGTGTCTCTGATACATCAGAGGCTTACATAGGCAGGAATATTCTGGATAATTTACTTATATAAACTAAGATATGTAAGCTAGATGTCCTTACAGTATTGTGGTAGGCCAAAGACATTGCAATAAAATCTGTGTAATTAAACAAAACCTCAACATTATTTGGTTCAGAAGATGTTTTAGCCCTGGAAGAATTTTGCAACTTAGCTAGTGGACTTTAACAATGTAAGTCCTTAACTTCAAAATACCAAGACAATGATACCCAATTTTAAACCTTAAGTGAGCGATAGCAAAACAGCCAGATAGTTAAAAGAACTACTGCATCAAGATAAAGCATAAAGGCTCAATAACTCCATATTTCTGAAAATAGTTTCGCCATCAGTGCACTTCACTGAATATCTATGGATTATAATTATTAGCAAAGTCGTTTATCTTTCAATGAATGAAGATGGTGATGTGGAGACCTGAGATACTGGCAAGGCTTTTGAGCACAAGCTTCACAGCAGTCCGTCAAGGCAAAGAAAAATTCTCAAGAATGAAATGTGGGGATGATACTGTTGTTTTCCTCTATATTCATAGTCCTATGTGTATGCAGGTAAAATAGTGTGGCAGTTTCTTTCACAAAAACTGCTTGCTGAGGTCAAGTGACAATTTCTTTAATGTGACAGATTTCATCTGGAATAACTTTCCTCTCTGCCATTGGCCATCTTGTTATGTCAGGCAGAGGGCTAGCAAAAGGGCAGATGAGCATAGTGAGCCTAATCTGCAGAATGGAACACTGGGTAGGTGAGAGCGTGAACACCTCTAGGGTACAACAGGCAAAGTCAAGACTGGTACAGGTCTCCCAAGTAGATTTAATAGGGAGCTTTTACGTAGCTATTGGAGCATCCGTTATGTTGTATCTAGCAGAGATTCAGCTCTGAAGGAGACACAAATCTTAGATCATCATGTTTGAAGGGGTTCTATGAAAGTAAAAGTAGCTCTAGTTAAATAACAAATGAACATTGATTTGAGGAAAGAATTAAGTATTTTGTGTTTTGGAATTTCTTCAACTATTTTGATGCATTTTCAGTGTCTTTTGTCTGGGGATCTTATAATAAGGGTGAGAATGGGAAAAGTTAATTGCTAAGAGATGAAGTGTTGCTCTTGTTTGATCACAGCCTGCTACTTTCTCAATTTAGAATTGCTCCTTGCTGTGCAAAGTGAATTTTCAAAACCAAGAGCTAAACTCCTGCCTTTTTTAAGTGACACAGCTTTACTGGTCATGTGAAAGTGGATGTACACATTCTGGAGCTAAATTGTAGATGATTCATTTTTGCACACATCTTTCCCCAGTGTAGTTTTGCTTGTAACAAGCCGTATGAAAACAGAGAGAGACATCAAAGGAGGAGTATAAACATTGCTTAGGTTGTCAGGGATGATGACAGGAAGGCCAAAGCTCAGTTGAAGCTAAGGAACACAAATAAGGATTCCATCAGCTGAAGGAAATTTAGAGAAAATGTTTAGCCTGTTGTTGAATGGGAGGGACAGCCTATTGGTGGGTGAGATGGAATAAGCTGAAGTATTTAATGCTTTTGCTTTAGTCTTCATAGGCAAAGCTTGACCCCAAGATTGTGCATATCAGCACAGCTGAAGGAAGCAGAGTGCCAGCAAACAATGGAGGAGCAATAGGTTTAAGAACACTTAAAGCTGAAAGCCTTCCATTCTATGGGGTAGGATTCCATGAGAGATGATGAAAGAGCTGGCTGTGGTAGTGAGGCAGCTGTTCCATCATCTGTGATAAGCCATTGCTGTAGAAAAGGGTCACTGATAACTGGGGGGGGAAATAAAAAGCTAATGCTATGTGTGTCTTCAAGATCAGAAAGTGGATCCAGGGAGTTACAGACTGAGCAACTCAAACTCAGTCTCTGGGAAGATGATGGGACATGACCTCCCAGAGTCTGTTTCTGGGCATGTAAAAGCCAAGAAGGTAGTCAAAATCAGTGAACAGAGATTTATGAAGGACAATTCATTCTCAAATCAGTTTGATAGCCATTTTATCACAGAAGATAATATGGATGAGGAAAGAGGAGAGCAGGAAAGGCTTTTGTATGGCTTTTGGTGCTGTCCCACAGCATTCTTGTTTGGAAGCTGAGGAGATGTGTCCTGGATGAAAGGAATATTAGATTTGAATGTTACATGGACCATCAGGCTCAAAGGTATAGCGACAGGCTCAGTGTTTGGTGATTGGTGATGTGGAAGGTAAGACAGAATATATCCTCATATTTTTAGAGGATGTAAAATAAGGAGGAGTGATTGACACACCAAATAGTAGGTAATGAGTCTAGTGGGACCTTTTGGGCCAACAGAAATCCTATGAAGGCCAAGAAGAAGAATAAAATTCTGTTTCTGGAGTTGACTTATTACATGGTCAATACCGGCTGGGAACAGACTGGCTGAGCAGCAGCCTTGCTGGAAGAGAGCCAGGTACAGCAATGGATGACAAGTTAAATGGGAGCTAGCAGTGTCCTCTCATCACAGACAGGCAAACTTCACACTGAGCTACATCAGGCCCAGTTGTGGCCTACAGATTAAGTTCCCTCCCAGTTCTAGAGGGATGTTGAAAAATCTGGGGAGGGTCCAGCAGAGGGTAACCAAGATGGTCAGGGGCCTAGAGCACAGGGCTTCAAATGAAAGCTTGAGGGAATATTGCACCTTTGATCTTCCTAGCAGCATGGAATGCCCCGCCAGCAGGGGTCAATGACCACAAGTTTTGGCTTGGGAGTTAGATACAAAATTCGGAAAATACTGTTTTTTAGAGGCTTAATGCACCCCTGGAAACAGTCTACTCAAAGGAGAAATCTCCATCCTTGGAATTTTTTCAATACTTGGTTACACAAAGCTGTGGTTGACCTGGTCTGGTGTTGGCTGTAGTCATGCTTACAGGAGGTGGTTGGCTTAGGTGACCTTGAGATCTCTTCCAACTAGCATGTCTGTGATTCTGAGAAATCTCTTCCCTACTACAGAGTGATGTTGCGTTTGTTAAAAAGTACATACATTATGGACAAGAATTGAGTGTAAATTCAGCAGTCACTTCTTTTAAAATCCGTCCCAAAATCTGTGTGGATCTAATAGTATTGATAAGATACAATTGACAATATTGGTTAAAAAAAAACAAAACAGAAGGATGGTAACTTTTATGATAAATATGTACACGAACACTTGCCAGATGGAATGGTTGTAAAGGTTAAGTGCTTTAGTATGCAGTATGAACTAGAGGGAAGCAATCTCAACCTAACTCTCTGATTTTATTTTTTTTCCCCAGAAATCAGTACAGTGGTCTCTGCCTTACATTGTGTTTGGAGCAACTGGTCTTTTGTCTGGGCTCTTAAGTTTATTGTTGCCGGAGACCTTAAACAGCCCTCTGCTAGAAACTATTTCAGACTTGCAGGTGTGCTCGTACTGGAGGCTGGGTGATGAAGCCATGTTATTGCAAGCCCTAGATGGCTCACAGGTATATTAATTTTCTGTTCCTAGTACTTTTCTGTTGTGTTTATTTCAGCTGTCAGCTTGAATATGCCACTCTAAATAGATTAGGATAGTGATTCTTGGCCTGTGGAGGATAGGCCCCACGGAAATACAGAAGATCAGTATCCTTATCACATCTGAAATGTTGTCTGGAAATGCAGGCTGAAACATAGCTGAGTTAATTTGTCCCTTCAAGGCCAAAAAGCTTACAATCTCTTCCGTTGGGATAAAGGACTCGGTGGTGTCTGAGCCTTTCTCATCTCTAAGATAGATTGCTCCAGCATGCATCATGCAAAGCTAGCCAGTGAAGTTTGAGAAGCCTTAGATATTAAAGAAAATGGAAGCCTGTTTGTGGAGGGCTGTTCTCAAAGGCAGCACACTGTACTTCTGCCCTGACCTGCACTGGCTGTTTTGTAATGTCAATTGTTAGGTCTATACTAGAGGGTCTTTAAATGGGTTTAAGCTAGACTAATCTCTGGTATCTGTGCCACTGTTGATTCTGGGAAATGGGATGTGTTGAAAACATTGGAACTACAAAACTCCCAGCATACGCATAAATAAATGTGGCAGAAGGCTGTTTTTCGGTGAGGTTTCCTTGAATGTTATTTTTTCATATCATTTCATACTTCATTTTGTCAAACTCCTGGACGCCTCTTGAGGTGTGTACCATCTTCCAGTTGTGTGGAGGTGTTTTTGCAAGGCTGGTCCTCTGTGAATGGAGTGGGATTAGAGAGAAGTAGCTAAAGAGCTGGAAGTGGGTGTTTGAATATGTTTAAATCCTGGTCCCAAAATTTTAAGTATTGATGGACTGATAAAAACTGAATAAGTTGTCAAAAAACTTGAAGGGCAACTCATTCCCATTAGGCTCAAATGAGACAGGATCCTTCTAACATCTTTTACTTTCATGTGGTTAGTTTTTGGTGAAGCAGTCTGAGATTCACAAGTAGATGTGAACTTATTTTCACAGAAATGAGGCGACAGAGTAACAGCTCTAGAATGAGAACAGTTGCTTCCTTTCAAAGGCTTCATGTTGCCTTGTTTGCCAATTTTAACTGTAGTAATTCTTGACAGGACAGCACAATTTAGTGACAAAAGCACCCTTGAAGAAAGCTTGAAAGAGGCAGCCCTGTGACAATTAATTTTATACTTTAACTGCTTTACATGCACATTTTACAAACGCTTTTAACCATACTGGGTAATGTGTTATGGCACCACATTCTTGCTGGCTGCATAAATCCATCGTATACACTTACATCAAGTTTACAACAGCTGTTATTTTGGTAATTACATTGTTGTTACTTCTGAACTGTGCAGATGGCTTACTAACAAAAAGCAATCCTAGCAAACAGCGCGGATGTTACAACTTAGAGGAGGGAAAGTCACATTTTTATTTTCCTTTCTAACTAAGGTCAGTATTACCCTTTGGGGTGACAAGAATTGTTTGGCTGTCAGTATTTGCACAACGTGGTTCACTTATGTCAGGCAGTCTTCTCAGGTTTAAATCTTTCCTGCTTGCACTTTTGCAGGCTTCTTAAAAATCACAACTTGAACAGGATCCCTAAACAGGAAAAAAAAAAATTGAGAATATTCTTCAGGAACACTTTTTCCCAGATGGATTAAAATTATTGAATCCAATTTTAAAAAGTCATTGGTTCAGGCCTGAAGTAATCCTGTAACTTCAATGAAGTTGTATCTGGAATGTCTGTGACACATAAGGCATTTATTTTAAAGCTCACAAAGGAAGTGCTGATAAAATGGAAAGTTGTTGAACATTAACCCTCTTTGACAAGGCCATGGAGAGGTCTTACAAAGCTGCTGTAAGAAAGATGTAGAACTTATTTGGCATACCCCGAATTCCCCCTGTGGAATCCATTGTCCTTTTGTACCACTTTCAGAATAACACGTGTTCTGGTTGTCCAGAATGGAGGTTTTGTCCCTGTTAACATACATGAATGTGATATTCAAGTTGGATGGCATCCAGTGATAGCCTGACTTTCCTCAAATAATTTTAGAAATCCAGAAAAAAAGCATAACATGATTCCCTTTATATCTTCTGACAGCTCTTAGTGCTCAAACTGTTTGAAATTCCTTTGCAGTTAGCACACATTGCTGTAGCTAAACTGATCTGAAGACAGATCTAAAGCTACAGATTTTGCTTGCATGGGACTGTCAGTCAGGAGCATAATTTCCATTTCTCTCTTTTTCATCCTTTCTCTCACTCTTCTTTGTATATGACTAGGTAGCAGAAGTCTTAGGGCAGATGCAGGCATTCTGGAAAAGAAATCCTAAATACTCAAACTAGATGGAGTTTATACTAGCAAGAGAATATTTTTAACTGGAATAACTTATATCAGTTCCATGGAAAAATGCTACACTGTCCAAATAAAAATTAATTAGCTGTAATAGCTGACCTTAGTTTGGTTTGTTGGTTTGATTTAAATTATGCTGTTAAAAGGGCTCTGGTTGGAGTAGGTGTGTCTAGACTAGAGAGTCTACTTTCTGAACGTATGAGGTGGTAATGGTTTTTTCCTTTTTCATAACACCTTTAGTTGGTATTGCAAGGGGATCTTTTTAATTAAAAACTTGTGTAGGAAATTGTTCATGCTACACATGGAGAAGTAATAATTCGGGATGGAGAAGTGTTTACCTAATTAAGTAATCTGTGTGTTCTGAGCCTGTGTTTCTAGTTGCTCACCACAGAGTAGGGACCTTAAACTAGGAAATCTGAGTAGATTGTCAGTTCAGAACCCTTCTAGCTGGTCTCTTGCCAGCATGTATTCTCTAGTGTAGGAACCATGAAAGTCCATCCACTAGAAACCTATCTATTTTAAAGAAATTTTGAAGAACCAAGGACAGAAATCTTAACTCACATAATATCTTTTACAAAGTTTTAATACAGTGATTTGACCTGTCTTTTCTTACTTTTTCTCTACAAGCATTCCAACAGAGGTGTAATGGTTCATGCTTAGGTTTTTTGAGATTTAGTGGCTTATGTGCTAACCAATGACTTCGTTTTTGTTTCCAGTCTGGAGATAAAGACAATTCTGCAGGGAGTGGAAGTGAAGATGAGGAGTTTTATGATGCTGATGAAGAGACCCATATGATCAAGTAACGAAAAGAAGAAACACTGGCCTATTTTATGCCTTTTCTTACTTGTCCAGTCAGTCCAGCTGTAAGACAAGTTCTGGGGACCTTGCCTGTCCATTAATGTAATGGGGCAGGTGCCTGTGTTTTTCCTGACTAGGAGAGGGGTGTGAGTACTGTTCAGCCTAATTACACACTGATGCTCTCCATACGAGACAGCTGTTCAAATTCTTATGGTTCAGGATGACAGTGCATGGACCACATTTGAAGTCAGGTGAGATGACAAGGGTGGGATCATGTATTTCTGAAGCCTACTAAATTATGTAGGCTCAGGGAGATTTGGACAGATCATCAATACATGATTTTTTTTTTTTGAAGGTGGTTTATTTTGATTCAGTATAAATTGATAAACTTGAAAACATCCACTGTGTTTTTTCTGTAGAGTGAAAGTGGTCACAGAACATGCTCTGTGCTACTCCAGGGGGAACAAATTCCTGAAATTGCATATTAGAATGGCCTCTGCATATTGAATAGGAGAGAGGCAACTATGAATATAAGGTTTCTCTCTCTGCACACAGATACCTGTATAGAGTTACAGTCTAGCTTGTTAGTGCATTAACTTAGTGATAATAGAAGGCCAGGAGGAAGGACTACAGAAAAGAGTAACCATAAGGCCTGCAGACATAAAGGACATTGCTGATTTTTTTTTTCCCCCCTCCTTTTCGTCCGCCAAGCACTTTCTTGGGCTGTCTTATGCATATGTTTGCCACATGTTCCTTACATGTTAGCACTGCTGTTTATAGCTTTGCCTACTCTTACCTTGTCCTCACTTTGCCGTAAATATTGAAGCTCAGCAACTTCTCTGTGCAGTGAAATAATTCTATAAAAGATATAATTTTATGGGTGGGACATGGGTGAGGTATTTGTCACATACTGTGTGTGTTAGAATATATAGCTCATTTTTGTGGACCTGTGTATTTCTGGAAGAAACTTAACTCTGAAGTGGTAAGAGGAACTATGGGTTGCTGTTAACATTTGGGGGTTTATTGCCAAGAAGCTGCTAGTATTTAGAATTCTTGTGTGTAGATAAAGTTCTAATTTAAGAAAAGGGGGGGGGTAGGGCAAAAGGGCAAACCTCTTTGAGACAGCATTTGGTTACTTGAAATTGTTTCTTAACCAGGTGCTTGCTCGAGCACTTGCTTACTTGACCCTGTTGAAGAAGACAACTTCACTCTCCTTTTACACTGAACTTTCTGTAAGTGCGTCATTAGCAGGATATAGAATCTTGAAATATGAAACATGAACATATGAAATGCTCCAACTACAAAGGTGAGGCCTTACAAGGATTCAATTTTCTTGATTACATTGTCATCTTCATCCTCTAACCCGTGGCTTTCTATTTATTAAGATTGAATTCCATAAAATGTTTGTTGGTCTTCATACTCAGAGTTCCTAGTGAAGTGCCACACAATGGCAACAAGTATTTTGTTAGGTTTGACAGCCACTTTTGTAGAGGTTAGACTAAAAAAACTGGATTAAAAAATACATATAAAAAAGCTGACTGCTGAATGTTTTCTGGTTAGATTGGGAAGCCCCTTTGCTTTGAAAGGAAGTGAAAGTAAACAGCATCTGAAGTTTGCGGCTAACTGCTTGAACTTTGCTCACTGGGAACTGTAATGCTGCTACCCTGGTTGGTGCAGACTGCAGCCCAGAGACTACAGATTCACACATGTGGTACTCCCACTTAGCCTGAGCTTGATCCAGGCATTGACTGTGAGCAAAGTTGGGAACTTTGGTCCCTGTGGACAATGTGTCAATATTGTATCAGTCACAGGTTTTTGCCTGTGTTACAAGCTTCACAAGAAGAATTCAGCCTGCAGTCTTCACTTTGTTTTTTCCAGACTGTTGAATAGTTGTTGGAGATGTGGCACAGCACTTTTAAACTCAACTAGATATAGTCTTTCTACCTTATTTGGTGGTTTTGTATGCAAGAAAATCACTCCAAATGAGGTAGTCGGACATATTTGGAAAGGTTGAATCTATTTGCTCAAGGAATTTTTTTAGTTTTGCATTAACATTTAGAATTATGGAAAGCTAAAAAAAATGACTTTTTGTTGCTGATGGCTTCTAAATAAATAAAACCTGCTTACTTATAATAAAACCTGCAAACAGTGGGAAGCCTGGTGGTATTAACATGCTGCTGAGACTCAACAGGTTTTTTTGGTGTTTCCTGCCTCTGTCCCTCTTTGGAGGGTAGGTGGAATAAGTCACCTGAGAGGCAGAGTGAAACTGCTAGCCTTCCTCCCTCCATAGTTTTACTGTCATTAGCTGCTACTGGCAACCCTGGTTATGCCACAGGACACCTCAACGTATTTTTAATTAGAACATTAGGATACTGTAATGGTTCAGGTCGAGGAGATCACTCTTTGCTGCATCTGAGCTGGATTTTGTGACAGTCCTCAACTTACAATTAAATATACCTTTCCACTCATGCACTTTTGTATCGGAAGTATAGATATGCAAAATTTTAAAAACAAGACTGAATAAAACAACAACAATCTTTTTCTATAAAAGTTGCTGTTCTTTTTTTAATTTTAAATCTGTCCCATGTTTGCAGCTTTTGGAATTTTAAAGGTCAGCATCCTTTTTGGGTCAGCCATAGTTGTTACTTTCTCTGGACAGTTAATTCAGAAGTTTTATAGGAGAGAATCCCTCCAGGAGGAGCTCAGCAATGTAGTGTTGGGCTTCTTACAATTACTTGCTCTCCCCTTTTGTGTTGTGAAGTCCAAATCTGTTAGGTGCATCTAGTTTTTCTCTGAGGGATTTGTTTTCTAAGAACTGACTTTCTGGTGCAGAAACATGTGGGATCACTTTTTTCTTACCTATAAAGTGTAATGCTTTATAATATTGTGATACTTGTGCTATATGTAGCATTCACTGGGGAGAGATGCTGCACAGTATATTGTAGCCTATGTAGTCTGCATTTTCTGCATCTAGATGGAGCATTATTTCTAAGCAGAAGTTCTTCAGATGGGCAGTGCCTGCTGTTATAGGTCTCACAACCATGTTACTTGAAAGGTCAAGTCAGAAGGTCAGAAAGAACTTGAGACTTTGGAGTTACATGTAAGCAGTCTGCATAGGCACAACTAATAAATCTCAGCATTCAGGCAGTAAGTTGGCCCTGGGGAGCTACTGGAGACCAGTGCTGACATCCCAGTTTGTGACATATTGTAATACTTAAGAGTCTGAGACCCAATATACTTGCTATATTTGAGAGAAGTATGACAGCCTTATCCCACGTTTTTTGCTAGAGTAGCTTTGAATGCCAAATAGCCTGCACTGCTAACTGGTTTTTGTGTTGCGCAGGCACTAGGATACCTACCCCAAGATGGGAATTCCTTCCCTGGATTCCTTGGTTTTGTAGCTGTCTTTTTTTTTTCTTTCCAGCCAGCTCACTTAGTGGAATTAGGCTCTCCTGTGGTGCTGATTAGTCAGATCTTAATACTGTCTCAAGTGAAGTATGTTTGAGATTCTGCTATCTGAAGACCTTGAAAGTGATACTTGAATACAGGTAGGAGTGAAGGAGAGTGACAGGCCATGTGAGACAGCATAAAAGAGAATTAGCTAGAGGGAGTCAAAAGAATAGAGGATTCAACATGGAAAACACAAGATAGTAGCAACTGGATGGAAATACACTTCTTGCTGTTTGGGTTGACTTGAAGTGTCTCCTTTCAGAGCTAGCATTGGTTTCACAATGTCCTGTTAGGGACACCAGTTTCAGCATTTCCTTTTTAATGTCAACTTTGTTCAGTACTACTACTTCAGTGATGAAACATTTCTTTAGACTGATATAAGATGTGGCATGCTTCAGTTTTCTTTTGGACTCAGCTTTTCTATGAAATGGCATATCATTAAAATGATTAAGACTTGTAAAGCCCTCTTGTGGAAAGCACTGAATAATTGGTCATTGCTTAATTTCCCAGCTTCCCTATAGAAAGTTTAGAATTATTTGATGAATTTTTGTCACACAACTTCTTGTGAAATGATACTTTATCCTTCTTAGAAGCACCACCTGGCTGGTTTTGATAGACTGAAAATAATTTAATAGGGAAGTGATTTGAAGTTTATTTTTTAAACTCCCTCCCCTGAAAACAAAGCTAGTGCTCTCCTTTTAGGGATTGGGAAATGCTGTTCAGAGACTCCAACACCAGAAATGTAGAAGCTCTGTGTTAAAGGCAGGCTGCAGGTGACTCCAGTGTTCAGGTCAGCATGCAGAGTGAAGAACATGTCCACACCTCTCCAGAGACACCTAATTAACATGGAACAGGGTGTAGCTGGTTGCCACCTTTGTTACAGGCAAGGCTTTAAGGATTACAGCCACATGCTTATCTGCTCACAGTGCACAATCCATGACAGGGTTTCTAGACTGCCTGGATGTACTGAGGTTAACAGAATATCATTTGCAGAACCATGGGGAATGCAGTTGAGCTGTACATTTTTCAGCCTCTTTCACCTAAGCATATAAAAGCAGTTTGCAAGAGAATGTTTTTGTTGTACTGGGGAAGAGAAAGTGAGGAATAAACTTGCTGTGTTAATGGAAACGTTTGAGCTAAAACTCCTGTTCCTGAGTCTTCTGCATAGTCACCAAATGCAGATTTTGTTAGTATTATTTTGTTTTAGCTGAAGGATGGTGTGCCATGTATACCTTTTCACACTGTTAGAATTTCTTTGATCATGCTCTTTGCCACAACTGCATCTAGGCATCTGTGCACACAAATTGTGAGCCTGGCAGTAAATATGCCAGAAAAGCCCAAGAACAGTGCTGTCTTGTGATGGTGGAAGTTAGTCTGGCCTGACACACTTAAGGCCTGTGTCAGAAATGTCTATATTCAGCTGTTTACCAAACAGGACACTTAGCTTTAGGTGCATTTTGAGTCTCATTGCTTGTATCTTACTAAAAGGTGTATTAAGTGAAAGAAAGATACCTACATAAGAGAACCTCTGTAACAGATCTAAATGTAGAGTTGGAGGGTGAACAAATTTACAGAATTTTTCCATGCTATGTATTTTTAATGCCTTGTCCTGTCTATTGTAGCCTTCAGATTTTCCAGGTGCCACTGTTGAAGTCTAATAGAGCTGAGTAAAACTTTCACCCTGACAGTCTGAATTTACTGAACTTTTTCATCTTATTTTTGGTACTACTGGCTGTTTCTGTCATTCTGATAAAAGCTCCTGTATTGCCTAATAGGGAGCAGAATTTTCTGTTCTATTTTGAAGTGCCTGTTTTCTAAAAGTTGTCTAAAGACAATTTCCTCAGCCAACTTGATATGGGACTGTGTGTAAAGTAACATCATAGAATTGGATTATATAAGTGCCAAAGCAGTTTTTGCTGGAAAGCAATGATCCAAAACTAGTTCTAGCTGCATTCATTTGGAATTCTTCCATGCACCCTGCTAAAACTGGTATTTACAAGCATCTCTGGACCTTTAGGGGACAGAGTTAGTTACCTTTGTTTGCTCGTCTTTCATTGCTCAGTTCAGTTAAGTAGCTTTTGTTTCTGAGAAACCGAAGAAATTAAATGAAGGATTTAAGACAAAATTGAGTTTTTGTAAAACAAGCAGAATTTATGCCATGTAGCCATTATGGAGAAATCTGCAGAGCCTGTTTGCTTCTGAGTTACAAATGTCAAAGCTTACTCTTAAGACTGATAAAACCTGGTTAAAAACTGCACACTGGAATTTAGTTCATTCATCAGCCTTGCAGATTAGCATTGCTAATAACAGCTTGCCTGGAGCTTCATAGGATCTAGGAGATTTCTGTAAAAAGCACAGTCAGTCTGAGGCATTGCTAAATAATAATGTCCAGAGTTTAAATCCCTGTTAAATTCACTGCAGTTCAGCCCTATCATGGCTACTTGTTTGCCAGTAACTAGGCAGGTGGCTGAAAGGTTGTGGAGCAAGGGCTTGACTGCCCCTTGAAGAGGGTTTTAAAAGAAGTAGTCTTTCCCCACTATATATGCAGAATGAAGTGGGACCACAGGGTGTCAGGGTCCTCTCCTATACAGCAAGCTTATAGAATGGAGTATGTTTAAGTACTTGCCCATCCTCATTTACAAAAGATTTGTAGAGGAAACCAGTCTGTAGTGTGCATTTTACTGCTTCCCACCAACACATCTGAGGTGCTCATGTTATATCTACTTTATCAGGAGGCAGGCAAAAAGTACAGCAGTAAGAAAACCTTTGCCAATATTGAAAGTCATATTGACTTGAAGATGTCCCATGAGATGTATCTGGCACATCTGTGTTCAAACAAAATGTTTTTAAATGATGGAAACTTGATTGGGAGACAGGCATTTCTGATGTTTGTTTGTGAAAAATAAGATAAATCATGAAAATTGTTACAGAGCAGACAACTGCTGGGTGATTTGTGACAAAAGAATTTATTGTGGTTGCTGTGATTTCAAGTATGCCTCTAAAAAACTGGTTTTGAGTCTTTGTTCCTTGTCCCTACCTAAAGTCTAACCCAAATTTTATTTTGTTCTTGTTAAAATTTGAGTAAGTCATGTAGAAGTTGGAAATGTATTTTTTTTTATACAGATGCTTTCATTGCACTACCTTTCCTTTCTAAATCTAGTAATATTTCGATTTTTTTAAAGCTACCTCTTTATGTTCAGCTTTTTTGTCAATTGTATATTTAATTGATTTTTAGGAAACTTGAAATATTTTTTTATTTATGTAGGAATCCATGACTTAAAGAAGTCATCCTTCTGTTTAATTTTTTTTCTTAAATGCCTTTTAAATTTAGTTAAAAGACTTAAGCTTTTGAAGGAGCAGAATAATTACACACGTAAAACATGGGTTCTCCTGTGTGTACCCTTTACTTTTAAAGGGACCAGAAAGCCCTTGATTTTATACTGACCTCAGTTGAGGACATGTTCAGGGGCAATAAAGCTCTGAGTTGGGGAGTTTTAATCAATTTAATTTATTGCCAGTAAAAGAGCTTTTAGTTACTAGTTTTGGTATTGAAAGAAAAAATAAATAAAACTCTTAAGGAAAACACTGCTGCTTTCTTCTGGACACTGTTCTTCCCTCTCTCCCCCCATTGCCATCCTCCAGTTGGTCTCCAGTTCCTTGGCCGCGTGGTATGCTCAGTCACTTCAGCAAAGCAACAGGCAAGTACAGGAGATTGAGATCAGTTAGTTGTGCTTGCTGTTCTTTCACTGCGCCTTGTTTCTTACTCAGCTGCTCTTGTGTGGGTTTCTTCACTGGCTGCAGTCCCTTTAGAGTTGTAACTCCTGAGTCTACTCTCAGCCTCTGCTCTGGCTATGATTTTCTTTTGGTGTTTCTCCTGCTCAGCTGTCTCTCCTTTCTGCTCCTCTTGTGCTGGCATGGTCTTACCCTTTTTTCCTCCTACTGCTATAGCAGTCATCTCTTCTTCTTTGCATTTACTGCCTTTTTTTAAACATGCTTTAAAGAAGTGCCAGAAACTCCTCTGACAGTGGAGTGCAGTGGGTCAGTAACCACTGTGCCCAAGAGGCAGTGGACACTAACTGAAACACATCTGTCAGAGTAACTGAGCACTGGCACTGACTGCCTGAAGAGGTTGTGGAGTCTCCATATGTGGAGATATTCAGAAGCTCTCTGGACATAGTCCTATGCAGTCTGCTTTAGTAGGTAGCCCTGCCTGAGCAGGGGGATTGGATGACTCCAGAGGTACCTTCCAACCTCAACCATCCTGTGATTTCTCTGCTGTCTGTTCCTGAACTGCTGGTACCAGCATAGGACCTGGTCTCTTCCTACACAAGACACCCTGCAGTCCCTTACTACCAAAACCCTGACAGATATGCTGAATACATGACAGTACAGGGTTTTCTTGCAAATCAAATCCTTACAGTTTGGGTTGACAGTTTTTGTGAGCAGTAGTTGGTACTGTATTCCCTTTCTGTGTTACTGTTGTCTTAGGTCAAGGAAATGAAACTCCTAAGGATGTAATCAGACATTTATAGCCAAGTTCTGTGTCTGCTTACATTTGCATCGCTGATGATTTCAGAAGACAGAATTTAGATCTACACTTGACCAGAGGAGCAGCCAGAGGGGTAAATGACTTTCTGCTCAAACCTTCATCATTAAAACAAATCTTTCTGTAGTCTCTGTTCTGTAGACTTTGTATTGCTTCTTCATGCCAGTTTAATTTTGAACCAACAATCATAAGGCCATGCCAGTTGAGAGTTGAGTAATAGGAAAGTAGGAATGGGGGGGAATAGATTCACTGTTTCAAACAAAAATTGAGTTGTATGTAGTTGATGTGTGTATTTTTCAATATTTAGTTTGGATTACTTGAATACTAAGTGTTATGAGACTTCCCACATTAAAATGAGGATTGATACCTTTCAGAAGTACTATATCTTCTTTACCTGTATTAGTGTGCTTCTGTTCACCCCAAGTTGTACTGTTGAAAAGTCTGGTTTTAGAATACTTGATCTGAGAATTCACAACTAAAGGCAGTGTAGGCTTTTCCACAATAGACCTTTTGTGGTGGTATATTCCTATGTTCTGTGAACAGCTGTTGGATCCATCTTTTTAAGATGTTCTTTGCTATAGGTGAGGGACCATAACAAATGCTGAAATATTCAGAATAATTGCACTTACCTATTCTGTTTTCTTAATGTATTTCCTATGCATACTGCCTTACCTGTGTGTACTGTACTTCACTGGAGGTACGAAATGTAAATATCAGGTTCTTAACTTGTAAAATGTAAATGAGTTTTAAAAATAACTGTAATACTACATATTTTCCAGTGATATCTATCTTCTGTGAGAGAGAGGGTGATGGTGGTAAGCCCAGGTGAATTTAGTCAAAGTTAATATTGGTTGTCTTTACATTCTCACTTAACTTCTGAATGATTTTGATCATTTGAAATACATTTATTTCTTTTAAGATTTTAGTAGAGGCTAACCTATGTTGATAAGCCAACTTTTAGGTGATTTATAACAGTTCTGATACTGCCTCTGACTCATACAGTTCATATAATGTCTTTGCAACTTATTTTGTGCCTTTTCTTCCCCTGACACAGTGTCTTTCAATAAAAACAAGCTCTTTTGCAACACCGCAAACCTATTTTGTTGTGCTGACTTTTATTTGCCTGACCTCTTTGTTTCATTTTCTGGAGGGGGCTGAAGCTCTCGGAATAGAATAGATATTTATAACGGACTCTGCAGAAGAAAATTGACAAGGTGGAAAGCAGGTCATTTTGGAATGGCAGTGCTACAAAGCGCCTGGGAAACTAGGACTGTCAGTACTAATCAATATATTCCACCATATCTATCACAAATCATTTCTAACAAAAACTGGCACTAGTGGAATGTAAGAATCAATTTACTACTGGCCTCAGTTGTGCTGATTGATGTTGAAAGACTGGAAACACTTTGGGGGGTTTAGCATAGCAAAATGTCTGTGGTGGTGTGACTAACATTTGTACTGGGGGAGTGTCCGCCAACACTAGTTAGCACTTAACATCCCTTCTTTAAAGTGCCATGCAAATACACAAAAACATAGTTCCCGTCCTCGGGGCTTCTGCCTAAACATCTTGGCAGGGAATGGCGGAATTTGGACGTTTGTCTTCTTTATCTGAAAATCAGGTGATAAATAGCTTCTCTGCATTTCCTGTCCTCTGTCCAGTGACAAAAGAAAATATTGTCTGAATCTGAAAAAAAGTTACTGTGGGAAATAAGGATCAGTGCTCTATTTTAATCTGCTGGGTACCAGAGCTTTCACACCTCTGTGCATGCTTCAAAAATAATTGAATTATTTTCCTTGAATAGCTAGTCCCTTGAGCAAATGCTAAAGCACTTAATCTGTCAGTATTTTAAAGTGTACATACTAAATAAGACAGGTGGTCTACATGACAGATAATATTCAAGACCTTTTGTAATGTTGCATTTTACTCTTCCTGAATATGGAGCTAAGAACAGTAATCCAGACAGACTCCCTATTCATACTTCCTGGGCACAGACCACTGCAAAAGTCATCCTTTGCTCTTGTATTGCTTACTGTGAAAGAAAAATGCAACCATCTTAAGTGTCTTTTCTGATTAATCTGTCATATGCTTTCTAGAATCTCTTGAAGCTTTAAACAAGGTATTTTGAAGTTCTTTTGAACTCCAGGTGTTTTCATCAGCAGCCATTCTAGAATGAGTAATTGGAATATAAGAAGTAACATCAGCATCCAAAATCACCTGTATTGTGCATCCCTTGATCTGAAGTTACCAGACAAAGGCTGTCTTCTGTTATTTCTGATTCTTGTGAGCCTTTCTTCTGGTACTTGAGATACTCTTGGTTTTACTTTAGTTTTCATTTTTGCTGCTGTTGCACCATGGAGGTGATGATTGAAGGGCTTTTTTTCAGATCTGTCTGTTTATATGCTCAGCATAGTTCCACCCATAGCCATTCAGATTTGTTGTTCTTCCCTCTCTCATGTGCTTCAACTACATATGCAGGAAACTACTGGCCTGAGGGACTTGTTTGGTTGTCATCTACATGAGGATAAGGAGTGCTTCTGTGAGCAGCCACTGGATATGGTAGTAGGATCTGCCATACCCAAAGGCTGTTTTACATTGATGCACCTTTTATTTTGAAAGTGCAGTTACCTTGGGCTGCTCTTAAACGCAGCTTTGCTTGCTTATGCTTTGTCTGCAAACTGGCTGTATCTTGCTGTAACTAGAGCCTGTTTGATAACCAGCCTGTTGCATTGTATTCTTTGTTGATCCAAGATAGAGAAAAATAAGGTGAGACCTAAAATGGGGGAAGGGGCCACAGATTATATATGGGAAGGACTGTGATTCACATGGCTGAGGGGTTTTTTTATTATTATTAGTAGTAGTAGTAGTAGTAGTAGTAGTAGTATTTTAGTCAGTGTAGGTCTAAATTTTGCTTTGTTGTAATTTTTCTGCTGTCAGTAATTTTTTCACCCTGACAAGAGGAAGACACCTCTGGAAGTCCTCAAATGGGAGTGCCATCCCTTGAAAGCAGGGACATTTTGAGAAATGTGCTTGTCCCTTACCAGTAACAGCCAGTACTGGTGTTGAGATGGCAGTAGTAACCATTGCCTACCAGCTGCCAAACAGCTGACAGGCAAAATTACTTGGTTCTTCCAAACTGCAGCAGGCTCAGATTTAGCTAAAGTTACTTTACTTTTACTAGACTCGGACTTTTTCTAATCAGTGTGCTTCTGAGCAACACTCAGCTCTGCTTTTTCCAGCATTGCCATCCTGTATCTTGTTGGTTACACAGAGACAAGTCAAATACTTGTGGTCAAATTCTCTCTGCCATGGTGAATAAAGGTCTCTAATCCTGATCTATTACTAAAGAGCACCTTCAGTGAACAATCCTTGCTGCAGAGAGGAGTGGGGAAACCTCAGCTTCTTACTGGTCAAACTTGCTAACAGCAGGTAATATAGTGTCTTACTTGGAAAAGTGGTTCATGGATTACTTATTCCTGCCATTTCTTTTTCTAGTAAAGATGACAAAGATACAACTGGTCAGATTTCTCTCCGTCTTGGGGAGGGAGGAGGTAATATGCGTTAGAAAAATTGTAGCTTTCCTTTGATCGCATTTTCCCTTCTGCACTTTTGCCACTGAAAGGTAGCTAAGATATTACAATCCTGCAACCTGTCCTGCAGCTGTAAGTGGGCAATTTTGTCCGTTTCTCTGTATTTTGTATAATCCTTGCCATAGCCTGGCAAAATTACAATGGGGAATGTCATGAGTACTCCTTAAAAGGAAGGCTGACTGATCCATGCTGGTGGGTGTTGTGGTTTAACCCCAGCTGGCAACGAAGCTGCTTGCTCACTTTCCTCTGGGGGGATGAGAGAATCAGAAGGGTAAAAGAAAACTTGTGGGTTGAGTTAGAGACAACTTAATGGGTAAAGCAGAAGCCGGGCATACGAGCAAAGTAAAACAAGGAATTCATTCACTACTTTCTATCAGCAGGTGTTCAGCCATCTCCAGGGAAGCAGGGCTCCATCAAGTGTAACAGTTACTTGGGAAGACAAATGCTCTAACTCTGAACGTCCCCCCCATTCCTCCTTCCCCCAGCTTTATACGCTAAGCATGATGTCATATGGTCAGGAATATCCCTTTGGTCAGTTGGGGTCAGCTGTCCCAGCTGTGTCCCCTCCCAGCTTCTTGTGCACCCCCAGCCTACTCACTGGTGGAGTGGTGTGAGAAGCAGAAAAGACCTTGGCTGTGTGTAAGCACTGCTCAGCAGAAAAACATCCCTGTGTTATGAACACTGTTTTGAACATAAATCCAAAACATAGCCCCATACTACTGTGAAGAAAATGAACTCGTAACCCAATCAAAACCAGCACAATGGGATTACTTTGAAGTTCACACATTCAGAAACAATTAGAAATCTAGCTCAGCTTTATTTTGATTCAGCTATCATTTGAGCCATGGACCAGATCCCTAAGCTGGAGTGCTCTAATGTGGAGGTTTGGGGTTTTTTGGTTTGTTTTTTGGGGGGTTTTGTGGCTGGTTGTTTTTTTTTAAGGTGGTTGTTAGCTCTCAGATGCTGCATCTTGCAGTATGAGACTCCTGATCCCTAACCTGTCTTCCCATTGCTCTGCTTACCAGCCCTGCTGTTGCTAACATCATGATGGAGCTGTTGTGCAGGTGTGCCTAACATAAGCAGAGAAACAGGCATAAGCAGCATTCAGGAGCTTTGTGCAAGTAATAACTGCTCATAAAGGAAGTTGTTCAGTGTAGGGTAATTCCCCTCTTGATCAACTGCTGCTTCTTCCAAGACCTCCTGCAAAGCTTTGTCACCTCCCAACACTACTAATAAGTAGCACTTGGATTTGGTAGAAATCCTCTACGTGATTTTGAATGGTGGGTGCACCAAATAGTAGAGACTACCTCTGTGCAAGTCCTAGCAATTGACTGACAGTTTCTACCTCTTCCCAAAATATGAGGTGCTATCTTCCCAACTCTGTGGTCAAGTGAAAGTAGAAGCTGTTCAAGAAAGTATTCTGTTTACAGTTGCATCAAGGAGCCACATGTGCGTCAGTACAGAGCTCCCCTGTGTGACAGGAGGGCAGTGGGGCTCCATCCCTTAGTTCTGCCCCTTGTGAACATCTGCCCTGTCAGTTTCAGCCTGCAATGCTCCATTCATTTTTTTTTTATAGCGCTGGTTTTCTGCTGTGCAGCCACCCTTGTTTTTCTCTAATAGTGTAAGTGGTTACTTGTACTTCATATACTTGGGTTTTTTCCTCCAATTTTAAACCTGCATCAAGGCAACTTGCCAGTTGTGTTGCATATACTGACCCACGGATATATTTGCAGTGGCTACCAAATACCCACCCTGTTGTATGTTAGTTATTAAATATAAGTGGAAGTCTTGCACTTGTCCAAACTGTATTCTGTTTGAGTCAAGCTCTCTTTCTGGTTTCCTTGATGCTCGCTTTGAAATGCTTGATTAATACCTCATTAAAGGAAGTGGAAAAAGTCTTCTCAAGCTTCTTCAAGCCCTGCCAACGTACACACTACCAATACGGTGACAGAATCTGTGAGTACTACAGCTAAAATTGGCACCAACTCTAGGTAAGTTGCTTTTTCTTCCCAAAGTTTGTTGTTTTCTTGAACCCTCCACCCCCATTATGATCTATAAAATGGAGCCAGTATGATTTCGCCAGATCACGGGTTATGTTCAATTAGTGTTCATAATGATGATGCTGGACAGGGTGGATCTCTGTTGAAGTTGGCATGATGATGTCATAGAAAAACTGAGAATTTCTAGGAAACTAATTTTTAATGCTTTGATCCTTGCAGGTTATATGAGGAGAGTGAACTTTTGGGATGGCTTAGCATTCGGAAACAGTATGCACAAGGGTAGGAGAAAGCAGTGCTTGGATAGCGGCTTTTTCTCAGGGATATTGGGCTATTTGAATTTAGGGTCCGTTATCTTCTCTAAAATTTTGAATTACAGCTGTAGCCATATTTGGTCTTTTTCTCTGCTAGCCTTCAGTTTGTTAAAAGAGGAGTGAATGGAGTAGAATTTCACTTAAATGAGATCCTTATTGTCCCTGGTAGCATGAACGGAATAACCCTGCACTCCTATGAATACTGTTCCACTTCTTCCTGTCTGACCCAAACTCAGCATAGTGGTGCACTAGCCTGGCCAAGCAACTTGTTCTGCACATTCCCAGTGTTTTTATTCTGGGATTGTTTCTCCTCCCCTCTTCCTTCTTTCAGTGCCCTGAATCTGCATTTAACTAGTTCTAGCCCTAAATATGTACCCTGTGTCCTATCACTGCCTGGAGCAGATGCTCTGCAAATGATTGACCCTCTGCCTTTGGCAATTTGGCTTTGACTGCACAAAACAGCCAATAAAGTGGAAAGGGCTGGGCAGCTGATTACAGGGACTAGCTTGAAGCTGTATAGTTTTTGTGGTCTAAGATAGAGGAGGAAGTGTTTGCTTGAAGAATTCAATTGCATTCCTCCTCTTTTCTCCTGCTGCCTGCTCTTGATGATGACAAGTTTTCAGAAGTTGCCAACTAAAAGAATAGCATACGTACTTGCCAGACACAGCTTGGCCTGGAGGCTGTTAGCTCATTTTCCAGTGACTAAAGCTGGAGTGTGTAGCACTGCAGGTCATGATCTGATCTGTCTAGAAATTCTCTGAAAAGTCTTGATTGAAACCTTTATTGAGATTCTCTGTCAGACAAGGCTGATTCTCACTATAGTTTGTCTGCTGAATCTCTTGATCTGCTTTGTGGTACATATATCATACTTCTAATAAAGAGCATCTCTTTTCTTGCTTCTGCTGGTGCTCTTATTCTTGTCTGTAGTGTAATTGCTCCCTCATGGCAACTATTTCCCTCCAGGGCCCTCACACTATAGAGTCTCTTAATGAGTCTCTCCTCCCCTCCCTTCTTCCCACCAAAAACATGCAGTTGCCAGGCCCTTTCCCTGTGCTTTTCTCAAGCCACTCCTACAGATATACTAACAAATTCTTTCTTTATCCCATTTGTTTCTTCAACTTCTCCTTTCCATTCTCTCCTCAATGCTCTGTTAGCATCGGAACACAGCACAGCATCCACGTTGACGTATCACCTATTAGGTGTAAGTTTGGTATCTGTTACCTGTGTGCGTGAGATGACACAAGCTGAGAAGTTTGATCAGACAGCTTCTACAGTAGATTGTCCATACCGCTAACCAAGATCATACAAAGCCACAGCTGCTTTAATGTGGTTCAAGCTCTTGCTGAATGTGGTTGTCCAGCCCTCTTCACTTTGTTTTGTTTGCTTTTGTTTGTTTTTTTTTAAAATCTCACTCCCCTCCCGTACAAATGTACTTCCCAGCACTCAGAAGTAGCTCCCAAGGACCAGGCTCTTTGGGTCTGGAGACCCTTCTCAGCTGCTTGCTAAAGCTGACCCGTTTGTTCTCCAGTAGTTATATTTTCATCAAGAGAAAGCAATAGATCTTATGGGTACATAGCGTCATTGGCCTGTGAGATATGAGACCTAGTTTCTAGTTCTGCTTACAGTGAACACTTGTATATTTTTTACTAGTTGGTCACTGGTTGAAACGCATAAACAGGGATGCCAGTCTGAGTCTGCTCTCCCCAAGTGAGTTTATCGGAGTGACTGTTCTCACTTAGCACTGGTGATCTATTCTATTTGCTTCAAACTGACATAGACTCAAGCAGTAAGTTCTGAATCGGATCCATTTGGACGCAACAGCAAAGTGTAAAGATAATACAAGCTAACACTGTTTGTGCTCTGGAGGGTGGCCATGGGAAGAAGACCAGCTTCTGGAAATACTGTGGTCCAGTCCGATTCAGATTCAGCCCATCGTATAGACAGAGTATCATTGCAAGTGTACTCCTTGTTTTGGCTCTCGTAAATCTCCATTGTGGTCTGTCTGTCCCAGACTTATCGTGCCTCTAGATTTAAGATCTTTTTCTTGACAGCTGAAAATAATCAGTTTACTAGGAGCCGGGCAAACCTACGCTGAGCTCAAAGATGAGCCAGCTTTTCCTCACCTGCCAAGACTTCCAGCGCTAAATGTTTCTCCAGCTGCACTGTGATCTGCCAAACATCATGTTTTTTCCAGATGCTGTTCTAACCATGTGTTTAAATCAGGGAGAGCTCCTTGGTATTGAGTGTTTCCTTTTTGTCATTCAGGCTATTCACCTAGGCATATAAATAAAAGTGCTGGAAGGCTCCTGTTTTTGTGAATGTTGGCTACAGGTAGTTTTCCAAGATGGTGGGACATCCTGATTGAAACAACAAGTCAGTCGTTGTAGTTTAGTGATGGATAAAACATAGCGATAGAGGAAAAATGTCCTTTGCAGATGCTTGGAAATAGTCTAATGAAATATTTTGTTTAAATAACGATGCACTGAACTTGTACTATTTCAGTGAACTTCCAGAGGACAATACATGGATTTAGGACTCAAAATGCCAGTTTTCCTGCCCAACATCTCAGTCAGCTCTCCTGGGAGCCTTAGAACTGATGCAGCCAGGGTTCCCAGGTTCCTGCCCCCCTGACACCTTCTGAGCTGATCATTATGAACTTGGAAATTTCCAGGGTCTCTGAACAACTCACCACACTGGGTGCCAGTGGTCTTGGCAATACTAGAAGCCCTGCTATATGATTTACGTTCGCTGCCCAGTGGCTTGCTTCTTAACAGGTGCAAAACTGACTGAATTCTTGTGAATTTGCTGTTTGAGGCTGGTCAGTGGTGGGTAGCAGCATCATAATCACAGCAGTTTTCAGAATTTCCTGCATCCTCAGCTAGTGATCCTGGAGTAAAAACTTTATTTGGAGATGCTACACTGCAGCCTGGAAAAATTCAGTTTGTAAATAATTTTGGATTTCAAAACTCTTCCCAGGTTGAGAGAACTCATTTCTAGCAAAAGCTCTTTGCCTTTTTCTGACATGTCTGGTCTGGCCACAAATGGAAAAAAGATAGCGAGCTTGATAAAGCACTGGACCTGATCCAACACCATGCTTAGTTTGGAAAGGATATAAACCTTTAATGTACTTGATATGAAGTGCAGGCCCAAGGCTAATGTGAGAACGCGTGGCAGTGAGAACAAGCAGCATAGTCATTTTGAGCATTTTTGAGCCTGCCAAATATTGATTGGTGAGGGGTGGGAATGAGCAGAGAAGCATTTCAGTTTGGCATCCATATGTGATTCTGATGCTGTCACAGTGAATTAGCAGCACTTTATTTTTCCTGTAGTCCATCCCAGGTTTTTGCCATTGAAGCATCCATTTTGCCCAAATCTACTCATTAAAAGACAAAGTGAAGAAAAGAGAATAAATTCACAGAACTTGTGCCCCATAAAAACCCTGATTATGTTATGCTAGTATCCTCTGAATGGAGACTCTGAACAGTACTGAACCTCACTGCTAAAGACTGTTAGAGCATAAGTAGTATAGGGGATTCAAGCTACAATTACTCATTTTGTACAGTCACTTAATCCCCTAATGGGGAGAAATGGGACAACAGTTTAAGAAGGCAAGAGAACTGTCAGAGATTGTTATATCTACTGATATGATTTGTTTTGATAGTCTCTCTTGACCCAAGTACATGCTTCAGCTAATGCAACAGACTTAATGCCTCTGGTAATTAGAGCAAGAAGTGATGGGTCATCATTAGCAACTGCACATGAAGGGTTGTATTTCATCTGGAAGGCAGCATCTTCAGCTGGGCTTATTTGTTGCCACTGCAGATCATTTGTGAGTCACAAGTGATATATTGGACTGACTCATTTGTGTGATTTAGTAGAGGCTTATTAATACATGCTTACTGTTCCGTATGAGTAGTTTTTCTAAATAGTTGCCAAACAAAAAATGCCACAATATTGGACTTCCCCATGCAGTTGATACTACTGCTCTTATTTACATGACGTTGGTGATTTTTTTATTGTACACTTCACAGTTCAGATGATTTTTGATTGTAGGTTTGAAATATATTTGTCGTATCTATGAAACTGAAGAGTGAAGAAAGGAAAGCCAAGCACACATGGAAAGCACCAGTAATTGGCAGCTTCAGAAGATACAAGAGCCAATCTAATACCATTCAAGGTATATATTCACAGAATACTTTTATGTGGGTTTCACAGATCCACAATCATCTTCACTTCTGGATATTGCCAAAGGCATGAATGAAGATGATGTATTGTAGATTCAGTATTTTTGCAGATACTAGGAAATCCCTAAGCCCTCTCAGAATACTGATAAGCGAATGAAGACAGAGGTACAAAGAAAATTAGCCACAAACTGAACTCCATTACAAGGAGCCATGAGGTGGGCACTGAAATAAAACAAATGGGCGGTATGTAATATAGCTGAATCATTTCAGATGAACTTATGTAGATCAGCACGCAGGGAACTATAACTTGAGAAGACCAAGATATTGAAGCATAGCTTGAAAATGCTTGGGAACAGCTGGATAAATCAATGGACACTCATCAAGCAGAATTTGGGGGATTGTGGTCAGCTAGCTATGTTAAGTGGTGCTGATATCCTCCTGTGGGACAAAAAAGAGAGAAGAAAAATTGCAGTGCCCTCCAAAAGAACTGCCTGAGGGTGAGCCTCCCTTTCAGAAATATGCCCAGACTTCAACGGGGCCTTAAGCCTCTTCTGAAAATCAAGAGAAAAGAAAGGGACTCAGGTGTCAGAAAGGTAGTGTTGTGGTTTAGAAAGGCCTGAGGGACAGTCCTTTGTTAAACACCTGGTGGGCTGAGGCAGGGACAGGGAGAGTTTCACTCACCACTTAGGGTCACAGGCAATAAACTGACAGGACTTGGGCAGAACAAAAAAAAACCTGAATTTATTAACTATTTACAACAAGAAGCAAGATACTGAGAGAGAGAAACCAGATCTTAAAAAAAGAAAAAAAAAAAAGGCACTTCTCCCCCACCCTTCCCTTCTTCCCAAACCCCAAAGGCTTTGTTCTGTACCTTCTCCCCCCCTGGTGGTGCAGGGGGGCAGGGAACGGGGGATGCAGTCAGTCCGCCGCTCCTTCCTCCTCAGGGGGGGGCTCCTCACAGTCTTTCCCAGCTGCAAGGTAAGCTGCTCAAAAAGCAACAGTTAGCAAACATTCTCCTTCAAGGAACAAAATATTGTCCTGGAGAAAGCAGGAGAGTCTAAGTGACAAGAGGGGTGTTCTTTCGTTCTTTCCTTCTCAAAGAGTGAGGAGGAAGAAATAGCCATCACTGCTGGCTGAAGTTAGATGAAGGTTTCACTGCAACACCACCGCATCAGCTCAGATCTTACTGGAGGAGTCTGGATTCTTCCCACTTTGGGTTTATGCGCTCTTTTATCTCTGCAGATGTGCCTCCTTCTGCACTCCCCTTTCTCTGTATTCTTCCATTCTGATGCAGGTTTTTCCCACCATAATACTCCATCCTCGCTTATGGCCATCTGCCCTGTGTTCTGTGCTATCTGGTCCTCGTAATAAATGAGATTCTTTGCAATGTCTGTTTTCCTCATCGAGGTCAAGACTGGCTGCTCTCCCATGCCACCATGCTGCTTTTCCCTTTACAGAACAGCCTATTGCCACTCTAACATGTACTGTATCTTGCTGTTAGTGTAAGGGCCTTTATCAGTTGCAGTATTTTCTGTAAGTCAAATAGTACTCTTCTCATCCTGTAAGTAGAATAATAAAATCCACAGGCACTTGGTGCAAATTGTCCATCTGCTATGACCTCCTGCATCCAGTTCTTGTAACTGTTCTCCTTCTTTCTTTGGATTCATTGAAGTCCAAGGAAATTATGCAGCAGCAAATTCTTACAGCTGGAGCAAGAAGTTCTCAGAGTTGAGAAAAGCTTGTGTTCGATGTTACTTTTGACATGGTCTTGTTGCTTTTTTCTCTGCCATCTCTCCTTGCACACCCTTAACAGTGACGATAAGGGAGAGTTATTCTTTCTCTTCAGGTGGCAGGAGCAGGTAGGAATTGTTGCTGAGATCCTTGGATTTCAGCATAAACTTGGACTTGAACTTAAATATGCTTGAACATAAAACAAAAAGACGGTCCTTTTCCAAGGCTTGATGCCACATTCCCTTGCTATGAGGAGGGGAAGCTAGGGACATTCAGACCTTCTTGGGGAAGTGCTTCCCAATAGAAAAGGATCATAAACATAAGGTATGTTACTGTATACAAGACAAATGACCAAAACCACTTCTTCATCTGTCTGCCAGCACCTGTGACTGGACAGCTGTCCCAAGGATAGACCTTACAGGTTCAAGAGAGAACCTTAATCTCCCCTTGCTTCCTAATATACATGTGAGGTTCTAGGTATTAAAGTAATGTATGGTATCAGGAGTGTTAAGGAAGTTGTCTTTTATATGTACAGCCAGCTCCCTGAGGGGGCACACGGGAGCTAATGTATTAAGGACACATTTTTAACTGAATCTGGCCTTTTAAAAGGGTCATTCTTCTCCCTTGCCTACTCTGCTTGGACTTAATCCCATCCAACCTTCCCCCACAAGTCCTTCCTAGCCCATTGTTCCACTCCCCTTCTTTCGGATCCTGCCTTTTGGCTGGCTTCCCTCGCATACACTGCTAGTCCTTCAGGTGAAAGATGAGTATTGAAGTAAGCAAGGATGACGTACTCTTTCCTAAAAAATGGGGGCCTTATCTTTTTCAGAGTCCAACACCCATGGAGGCTGGTTTGGGAAGTAAATGCCTACATGTCTTTGTGAAGGAGTCCCCAAGTCCCTCAGCAAAAAGACAAAGGGAGATGCTTGGGAGGCACAGAGAAAGGTTTGATTTGTTGATTCTGGGGAATCAACATTAATATACTCAGTATTTGTTAATAAGGAACATCATGAAGGATAACTAGCAACAACACTGCCTGCCCTGAGGTAGCACCCAGTGCCTACCCACATGCTGCCTTTTGCCAGCCGCTGCGGAGGTAATATATCAGTCAATGGATGTCAAAATTCAGTTTCCAGGGGGAAATAATGATTTTACTCAAAAGCGGAGTGTGCCTTCCTTAATAAGGGACACTTAGCAGTGTGGGATCTCATCTCTGTACTCTGTTACTCCCTTCCACGTGCTGATGTGCCCTCTCTTCTAAAAGCAACCAACCCTCACTGGATCAATGAGGCCTGATCAATTGTTTTTCCCTCTGAATTATCCATATGGGGTTGTTAGCTGAGCTGCTGGCAGAAAAGGAGAGACAGCTTTCTGTCTGTTTACTGTAAAGAAAGCAAAGCAGACTACAGGAGGGGACAGGCTGCAGGGTATTTACTGTCAACACAGCCGGAGAGAGAGAGGAGCTATAAGGAGAGGGAAGGAGAGGGGGAGCAGAGACTGCAGACTGCAACCCAAATGAATGATCGGAGTGTAAAAATACCTGTGGGTGGATTGAAGTCAAAAAGCGATAGCTGAGAGTGTTTACCAAATGGTTTTGTGAAGGGCTAGTGGAGCAGGGAAGTACTTGCGGCACACAGAATAATAATGCTGTACACCAGCATACTGAACCTGCAGTGCAGTCTGAAAGGCACTTTCAGATCTGCCCTGAGACAGAGCAGTAGCTGGGATATTTTTGTGTGTGCCTCCACGCAAGACCCACTATTTAAAAGTACTAAGATGCACAGAAATGATTGAACTTAGAAAATAATAATTGGAGTTGATTTTATGAAGCAGCTGGCTGTCATAATTATAATTCAGACCAGAAAAAAAAAATTAAAATAAGCATACTTCTACAGAGGAATTAGGTGACCTGAGCTTCACAGGGCAAGAAAGCTCTGAGCAGCTTGGTCTGAGTGTCCCTCTACTTCCAGAGGCAGGTGAACGAGTGAAGAGCGAATTCACACTTTAGAGAGCAGTGAAGACCATCTTGCCATGAAACCATTCACAGATGAAGATGTAGAAATCTACATCCAGAGCAAGGTAAGGCTTTATCTGTCCAGATTTTCTGTCTCCCACACTAGGTGTTGATACTGGAGGGTGCCAAACTTGACAGTTAGTTGCTGGTTTAGTTGCTCGCCTGCTGTCTTCATTTCTGAGACAAGATGGGGTGAAGTTTCATGAGGACTGTATTTCTAATGAGATTTCTAGGTTTCTGTTGTAGAATGTTATCCGAGATCTCAGCTGGTAGCCTAATTTTTCAAGCTGCTTATCCTCTTCTTCAGATGTCCTGAATTTTTGTTCCAAATCTGGAATTCCAGATGTGACACTAGCTGCGATTGCTGGCATTTAATCTAAGGAAAGGTTCTTGCCTCTCTCCCTGTCCAGTGTTCCTGGCTTGACACCAGGGGTTGTCTCTAAGAAAGATGCATGTAGGAACTAGAGAGAGAGACAGATATTGTTAGAATTCACCCATCAGTCTGTCACCTCAGCTAAGGATACTTCTCTAGATACCATGATTAAAATAACATGTCTCATTAGCACATGCAGACTGGAACCACATTTTCTATTTACTGAGATATTCCAGCACTTGAATTTTTTCCCCCGTTGTGAAATGAAGTAAAACAGAATAAAATTGTCAATGAAAGAATACTGTTTAATAAAAGTAACTCTTAAGTGAGCCATAAGATTTTTTAAAGCTGACAACTTTCATCATAGTGCTTAGCTAGATCCTATTTTATAGTCTGCTTTCCCCAACAAAATGCAAGACGCCAAAGTGAAAAATAATTTCAAAATGGAAAACTGTAAGACTTTCTTTTCTGTAAAGGATGAACTATTCTAGTACCATGAAGGGGCTGGTAAAAAAAAGGTTTGTTTTCTCTATGGAAATGTTTTGGAGACAAGTAGGTGTATTTCTATGAGAACTTTCATTTTCAGCTACGCAGTGCGGTGCTCCAGAAAATTGTTCCACCAAAATCGGTTCAGTGAGCCATAATAGTGAACACTTCTCTGAAGACTTATAAAGCAGAGCTACAAAGGAGGGGACAGAGGGAAGCCATGGACAGGAAGATGTTCATATGACAGCCATAAGTACAGGGAACAGAAGCAAAGTGTAGTTAAGTGAGGCTCATAGTTGCCAGTATTTTAGGTTCTACTGAAAGTGTGTTTTCTGACAGTCCTCCAGCTCTGATGGATTCCTAGTTTCTGCCTGCTTCTGAGTATCCTGTCCAAGTGAGGCTGCCTAACCTTCAGGCAGCCCCAATTCTGCTTGTCAAATGCTGCCTGTTTTTGAAAATAGGTCAACCACCTGGTGCAATGAATCTCTGATACCGAAGATTTCTTCCCTAAGCCACTCAGCAAAGGAAAACCTCAAATTCACATGGAGTGGATGTCATTGGGTAATTAAAAACAAAGCCGAATGCTCTTAACAGTCCCCAGTAAATCACAGTCCTGCTTCCTTCTTCCATAATAAAACCCTAATTGACCTTGTTGTTTTTTGCGTTTGTTTTGGCATGATTTACGAAGTTAAGAACTGGTAAGGGGAATGCCAGTAGGTGGTAGAAGTGACTGTCCAAAAAAGAGCTTATTCTGTCTCTTCTCCCAACACGTCTGTACTGGTGCTATCTTAGATAAATGCCTTGGCTCTTCAGAAGCTGCATTCACTCACTTATGTTTTGTCTTATGACTTTTATGGCTTCCTTCCTGTAGGAAGGTTATATCTTCCGATAGTATGATTAGGGAGCTAATTATGGTTAGCAACAGTTAGCACCGTCTGTCACATGCCCTTTGTTCTTTCATTCCTGCCTCAGTGACAAGGAGTACATCCAGAAAAAGATGTTTAGTGGTACCTCCTTTAACAGATTTTTTGAGAGTCTATACCCTCAAAGATTTCATGAGAACTGCTGTACCCTTGCCAGTAGGTGATGGAGACACAATTAAATGAAGCCAGGCTGCGTTGGATGGACTCTCCCAGGATACTGGAGGTGGCAGAATGTGTTTCTAGCAGATGTCCCTTAGGGAGAACATAGCATGATCAATGTGTACAGAGGCCCTCTTAGATCTCTTGTTGAAAGTGACCCAGTGTGATTGTGTGCTTTCAACAGAAAAAGTCTGCTTTTTGTGTCTAAAAGCTCCTAGAGGTGGACAACTTTTCCGCCACTCAAACCGTTTGCTTGTTGAAGAAGCCGTTGGCCATCTTGTTGAGCAGGTCAAGCTTATTGGACTGCTCTAAGGAGGTCTTCTGGATGAGCAAAAACAATAAACCTGCATCTTTCCAACACTGGTCTCACTGGGGATGAGGTGCTTTCTCACCATCTAGGAGTAGACTCTCATCTGTACTTCAGATATGGAGACAGTATGTATGCTTTCAACATACAATGTAGGCATTTAAACACTGCCACATATACCTGCAACCTGACTTATGCACAGAATATCTGTAATTCTTGAAGTTTTGTCAGCTCTTGGAATGAAACATATCCTGGCTCTGTGAATGGCTTGTATAAGCAAGGGAATAACTGGGTACTCCTCATCAAATGGATAAAGAATGAGACTGTAGCTGGCTGATACCAAACTTATCCATGTAATGAACTCTTTCCCTTCAGTCCAACGGTATTGGCATGAAAATATCAATGAATGCTCAGCAGTCTTGAGTATTGGCCCTTCAGTGTTTACCAGATGTTTGTTTACCAGCTCTGTCTCAGGGCAAGTTGGTTGTAATGCACAGGGAACAATAAGTTTTATTCCCAGTGCAGCACAGGCACAAATGTTTCGGGATGTTTCAAGTTGATTGTCTGTTTCCTGCTGGAGACAAAGACTGCAGTTACCTGCAATATGAAGTGTCCTTTTTGGAACTGACAGGTGGAACGGCGACATTGTCTGGTTTCCAAAGCAGTGGAGGAGGTGCAGAAAATCATCCAGCAACTGACTGCAGAAATCAGCTATAAGGCAACGCGATTCCAGACTATCTCCAACTCTGGCATTCACAATGAGAATATTAAGGTATGAACAAGAGCTCTCATATACTGGCTGGCAGCTTGTAGGCAATCAGTAAGTGATTTCTCCATTATGCAGTTGTTCGTATGGACAGGTACCTTACCCAAAATGCCATAGATGATGCGTTGGCACTTCACTGTGGAATTTTTAGTGAGTGACTGGGTCATAGGGACTTACTCATGGACATCTTACAACTAGAGAAGCATCAGAGAGGGTTGGGTAAATCAGGCAGAGCCTGTTTTTACAGCTGCTGCTCTTACAAAGAGCATCTATTGCCAGAGCTGTCAATCTGCAAGCAGAAGCCAAAGCTCTTTGGGAGACAGAAAGAAAAACTTGTACAGCAGTAACATAAGAAGAAAAAAATGCTCATGTCTTCATGAGCTATGACTCATATTTTTCACAGGTGGAAAACCTGTCAACTCACTATAAAAAAGAAAAAAAAAGAAAAAAATCAAAAATCCTTCTGCTATGAACATTAGAAAGCAACTTCAGAAAAATATGTTTTTTCTTAATCATGGATTGGAACTTCTTTTTTTGGGGGGGAAGAAATAGGCTTTTTAGTGGGAGAAGTTAAGCCTCCCCATTTTGGACCATCAAATACCAAAATAATAATGTTCCGTCCCAGCTGTGACAGGAGAAGACTGGTTATTTCCTTGACTGCTTAACACAATAACTTGTTTAAGGTATAAGAAGCAATCATAGCAATGGCAACTTCAGAGGAAAATTATCTTTTTCATCTGAACTAGTTTACATACTCTTTAGACTAAAATGCAGCCAGTTACCGACTGAAATACAGCAAATACGTGAAAGCATGAGGCAACTTTTGCAGCTGTCTAGGTCTGAAAGGGAAGAGCTCTGTGCGTATCAAGCTGCTGGAAGGGTATGAAGGTGGAGGCGGAATGTAATCATCCAGTCTGAAATGTGGCTATTGCTCCGGGGATGAACACATTCAGATTTATGTCTTTTGTGGAATTTTGCGTATCCCAAAGCATGTGGTCTCACCAATAGGAAGGACCACAGTGGTGTGAAATGGTGCCACATCCTGGTCCACGTGTTCCTTAGTGCCATAGTCTACCATCCACCTCTCATACTGGAACAAACCTGCTTGGCTAATGAGGTCTGACAGGATCAGAGTCAGGGTAAAAATGCTGTGCTGGAAAACAAAGCAGAATAAAATGAAGGTGCTCTATTCTGAGCAGTAATTTGATACTATGGTAGGCAGATCTGAACAATTTCTGCTCAAAAGAAATCCTCAAAATGTATTTTCTTAAAAAGTGGCAGATTAGTTATTCATAGTTAACGGAACTCAGTGCTATAGATCTATGGAAGTCACACTAGGAGGGCCTGGCTAACTTTGTGCGGTGGGTATAGGGCAGCAAAGAATGGGTTAATATGAAATTTTTTTGGCTTCAACTGTTCTGCTTCCAAAAAATAGAATCTTTAATGTCATTGCTGACATAACTCTGCCTAGAGGAGACTTGTGTCATGGGAAAGCCAATGTATTAACTATTTTGTGTTTAGTTTTGCAACATCTTTTTTCTGTCTATTAAATTTACAGTGATTTTTCAGAACTTTCAGCTTCTGTTTAAAAGAAATTAATTTAACATGGTGAGGGGTCTAGATTTGTTCAGAAGCTACAAGCCTCCTTCTAAATATGCAGGAGCTAAGTTCGGTATGTATAAGAAAAGTCTTTAGATATTAAGTGATTTTCTGTAACCCAGAGGACAAAAAGTCAAAACTTCTAATTAAAACTTGAAATAAAACTCAGATGGACAAAATGGAATATTTTATTTTTAAACCTTTTAAGTGTTTTTTGTAGTTGGCGGGGGGAGGGTGGGATTTTCCTCTAACAAACAGGCTCAAAGGAAGCTTGCAGCTTTGCTCTGTGAATGAATGACCTGGCACATGCTTTCTCTCTGTTCTGTGTACTTATTTTCCTTTCTGCTTCTCTCAGGATCAGCCAGCTTTACTGGCCAAGTGGTCAGCTATGCTTCAGGGGAAGCGCCCGTTCTACCCATCCATCCAGGTACAAAGCCTTCCTGCCACCTGGTGCCTAGCAGTCCATGTGCCTGCTTACTCCTCACCCACCCTCTTCTCCAGACTTCACCCACCTAACCGATCCTCCCATAACTATTTCATCCTCTCCCCAGGAGACTTGCTTTTCTGCTCAAAGCGTAAAAATGTTATTTCTAACCTATTGCTTTTGCCTCCCTGGGATATCCTGGCCAAGATCGCAAGAATGAGGCTGTATTTAATTTCCCCAGCATACTGCAGGCAGGTTTTTAACGCAGCAGAATTTGCCATAAGTTACACACTCCAGAATTTGAGGCTTTTGTTCAAGCCTGTGAATTTCTGGGGCGCATGGTCTGCGTGTGGCACCTAAGACCATCGTGTGATAGAGCATAGGTGTGGGACTGGGATTTGTTTAGGCCAAGAGGACACCAGCTGCCCAGCTTTACAGTGCCATCCCCAGCCTTGGAAACTTGGTAAGTTTCTAGTGGAGGAGCCATGTGACTTGTATTTGGAGGCACACTCGTAACACCCACGGCTCTTCCCTTTAAAATCTGCTGGGTGTGAGTGTGTGAAAGCATCTTAGTATGGGAAGGAACAATTGCTTATCTGCAAATGTGGCCAAGGCAGTGAGATTAGCAGTAATTGCATGACAGCCATTGTATTTTTTCCTTTATGGAGTTTATCACTTCATTCCTGAGCTGTTCATGGGATTTCTCAGCCCCAGCAAACCTGACTTGTGCAGGTCAGCTTGGTCTGCAATGCCATCCTTCCGGTATCCTTCTGCCTTTAGGTGGTTTATATTTGGGGGGGAAAAAAAAAAAAGAAAAAAAAAAAAAAAAAAAAAAGAAGAAAAAAAAAAAAGAAGGGCATTCTGGTGTTTCCTTTGCCATTTATGTGCTACTTGCTCTCCATCTTTTGTATTTCAAATTTCTTGCCAGGGAGCAGAGAAGACCAGCTGCTCCCTGTGGGAGAGGGAGCTAGGAGGCGAGTCAGCCAGCATGGCAACACCTGCCCCATGGTCCCCAAGCAAGGCAGACCTAGGGAGGGCATCTGGGGTCAACCGAGAGTCTGGATCGTCAGGCAAGCCTGTGCTGATAAAGCAGGTCTGAGGTGAAGCCAGGAGCACTCATCAGGGTCAGGATCAGGCCCAGCGATGGTAACCAGGGTCAGATGCAGTGTATAGACTGCCAGGCAAGTCCGTAGTGGCCAGGTAGGTCTGAGGTCAGGCTGGGAAGACAGTTTGCAGGTAGGACAAGGTCTATGGCCAGCCACAGGCATAGCTGTCACACGGTTGGAGACCAGCACTTCCTACGACATGCCTGGGGCTCAGCTGGAATGGCAGTCCCAGGCCCACGGGCAGAAGGTGTCAGTAAAAGCCCCAGAAAGGCTGCTAGGGCCATTAAAGCCTGCTAGTGCCCTCCCGGCCTTGCTACCTCTGCAGTGACATTTTTAAATCAGCTGAGCTACCAGGAAGGCTAGCAGAATGTTTTGGATTATTACAGGAGAGTGACAAGCATGTTTCATTCACCTCAGATGTATCCACCTTGCAGCAACAGCTGTCACTTCAATGTAAGTTGGGCTTGGTAGCAAGTAGAGTTCTTCTGAGTCAATACAGTAAAAATCTGAAAGAGTTTGAACATCCTCTCTGGAGCCACAATTGCCAAATGCTTCCAAACTGGTGTTTGGAGATGCCTGGCTATGCCCTGGGCCAGTATGAGGTTTTTAAGGTGAATTGCTGGGACGCGTGGTATTTGTGCCACCTTACTCACTCTTTGCAAATACTGGTTCAGCACTGGTTTTATTGAAAAATGGTCATTCCCAAAGTGAGGCCAATTAAATGGCTTGCAGACAAGCCAGCCCAAGGTTTTGTTGTCCATTGGTTACTGTTTCCATCCTTACACTGTTTCTGGCTTCCACGCAGCAGGAGATGCAGTTTCATACAGTACAGCTGGCTAAAGCCTGGATTTATTTCTGAGAGTGCCACTGCCTGTGTAGGCTCGGGCGTGTCACTTGCCTCATGTCTCTGTCTCTTAAAGGACAGTTGTACAGAATGAAACGCTTGTAAAATGAATGGGCCATAGCGTTATTTTACTAATGTATGTAGTGGACTTTGAAACAGATCAGAAAAGTGAACCTTTTTGACATAGTTATTACTACTATTGAACTCTAGGCTTATCTCTAGTAAGAAAACTTGCACTATTTTGTTTCCTGCTGCTGGATCCACAACATGCTCTCTGATGCTTTCCTGCTCCTTGGAAGCCGCTAGTTATTATATTTCACGCAATTGCGGACTAGAAATGACAAGGAATGGGGGAAACCATGGCAGGTATGGTTGCAAATCGGTCAGTGTGCTCTTGTCTTCTGTGGGTCATGGCTGTCACATCAGACTCCTTCTAAGAGAATTTATTTTTAGTCTGTGTACTTCCAAAGTAACCCTCAGACAGGCATGGAGCAGGTCCTGGCTGTATTCCCTTGCTCCCATCATACCATGGCTTTTCCTTCTCTCCAAAGCCTCCAGTTTTACCTGCTACTTCCTTAACCCTCTTTTCCTTACTTCAGGATCATGGATCTGCCCTTGCCTCCTCTCTCAATCTCTCTGAACTCTCCTAGGTCTTAGCACCCAGCCAATTCCTCATCACAGTCCCTCTGCGTGGCCTGACTGGGTACAGGGAACGCCAGGTACGGCACTGGCGTTATTACACTGTGCATGGAGCCAAGCTCCTCTCTTCCGTGCGGGACCCTGAGGAACTGCATCAATGGCTAGAGGTGGAGCAGTTCTCAAAAAGCCTTCGGCAGTGGCATGAAAAGGACGTGAACATCGAAGGTGATCTGGTTCCAGCCAAAGTCCTTATCGTCTTCCGGGAGCTGGTGGAGAAGTCAATTATCTCCTGTAACCTCTCCAGTGAGTTTAGTGGGGACAAGTATAAGGGGAACTGGCTATCTTCTGCAGATGATGGAGGGAAACCACACACACACACAAATGTTTGGCTCACATGATCAGAAGTTAAGAAACAGCACACCCCTCCAAAATCAGGGAGCCTTTAGCCCATTGCAGTGATGCATGTAGATAGAATTAAGTAGTTCTTGGGCTCTTCATACCAAAGATGTTGTCCCTTTCTTAGGAAAGCAACATCACCCTCACAGTTCAACCAAGATGCAATCCAGACTTTCAGAATATTTAGGAATTTGTTTGGGAAAAATCTTTTTCTACTACAGCACCTGAAATACATCTAGACTATCAAGGAAGACAGTATAGGAAAACTGGATACAGGGAAGGTGCATGAGTCTGAGGAGAAAGTGCTTGAAGATGTGTATAGGGCAGGTAATGCTTTGGGGAAACTTTAGCTACCCATAGCTTTCCAGCTAGAACTAGGCTCGGGAAGTTGGCTTTCAGTAGTGGTGCTGATCCCTCTGTGAACAATCCAAAGCACCTGTTTATTTCCTGTGGCTACTTATACTGGAAGTGCTGATCACTGACATAATGCAATCAGTAGTACATTCAACATGCCTTCATAGCTGCAACATCTGTAGCAAGATGCTGCCTGAACAGTGATCCTCATGCTTAATTCTTAGCATCCTAGAGGCATATTATAGATTTCAGCTAATGAACACTTGGCTTGGTCCAAGCTAAATTGTCTGTGTCCATCTTATCACATTAAGATGCTGTGACATGATCAAATCAAGACTGTGGTGCCTCTTCTCATAGCATGTTTCTAGGATGACTTTACACATCAGCAGCCTAATATGGGTCTTCTGTATTTCAGAGAAATAGGATCCATTTCCACTCATCTGATTGCACTCTGAATTATAGTCACAGGAGAAAACATGTTAACATCAAGCTCAGCTAGATCATTGCATTCTTCCAGGAAATACTTGTTATCATGGAAATGGAAAGGTTGATGGAAATTAAGTTTCACCATTGAGCCTCACAGAAAAGACAGGGTGGAATGGGCTTGTATCTGAGACTTTACTTATGTGGAAGTCATTGTGTTGATGTGAAAACCTGCTATTGTGTCTAATAGCAGTACATCAAGTTGTTGAGCCAGGAGAGGTACTTCCAAGGGACCCAGGGAGGGATGTTGGGCTGATGATTCTGGTGCCTTTTTTGTAAGGCCAGCTGGGAGGAGATGAGCTGAGATGAAGTCAGAAGGAGTAATTACTATTTTTGTTTGTTTCTGTGAAGAATGAACTTCCTCCATCCCACAGTACAGCTAAAGTTTTTTTACAGAAAATTTTCCCTGATTTCATTGCTTCCCTGTTTTTCAGTTCTTTGAGCACCAGCAAAACCAGTTTTTGAGTTGTCTTGCTTTTCATAGGTGGGAAAATAGGTGGCACAATTGCAATGCTTTTGGAAGCACTGTGAACATATTTACATGCTGACAGCAGTTGCTCTAGTGCTTTTCAGCTGCTAAGGGTCACTGCTGAGGGCTTCAGAGCAGTACAGTTCCTGTTTTGGTGCCAGGTTTGGCTCAGCAGGGAAATAATATGCAGATTTTACTGAGGGCTATTAAGTTCTGGTTGGGGTGGACTCCACTATTTGCAAGGTAAATCACTCCTGTGCTTTCTGGAGGAGATGCTAAATTGCCATTGGGAGTAGGCAGATATGTCCTTTGTGAGGGCAGAAGAGGTTGCCATCCCAAATGATCATTACTGTCCCTTCAAGTCTGCTGTGTGGGCTTCTTGTGGAATTGATCCTTAGCCCATATCGATCAAAATGAGATGGGTTAACACACCACTTTTTAAACTGCTTATGGTAATCTGTTCCCTCTTTTACTTCAGTGGATTAGAGCATGATCATGCAATTGGCTCAGATGGCAAAGCTGAAGGAACAGTGATCCTGCCAGAGTGACAGGGAAAGCTGGGGGCAGAAACTCCTTCATGAACACAGCCGAACCAACAGGAAACATCTCACTAAGTCCATTAGTTGCAGCTTTCGTTCCTTTCTACTCTCTTAGAGCATATTGTTCCTGGAGATGAGCCACTCTTCTTTCACTGGGGAAACTTCTTTCCTCCAAATCACCATGGAATTAACTCTTTTTTGATACTCGGCAGTCCTAAAGAGGCAAGCAGTCAGCTTTTCTTGCATGACTTCTCTGCACAAGAGACCATAAATTCTGGCATTGTCTTCTGTGCAAGTGCATCTCCAGAAACAAAACTTACGGATACCCCACAAAACATTCTGAATTACCAGGAAGGTAATTACTTGGTCTGATCACAGGCTCTCTGAAGGAATAAGGACATCTTTAGATACAAAGCGTTCATCTGGTCCCCTCTAATCTGCGGTCATCTCCTTATACTGGCCCTTTGGAAATGTTAGGTTGCACCAGTTGTCTGTGTGCATTTTTAAGAAGCTGGTCCTAGGATTTAAGAGGACCCACAAAGGAAAACAAAATCATGGTAACTGAGTGCAAAATTAAGAACTTAGCTGTTCCTTCATTTTCCTCCTGTTCTCATTCCCCAGCATAGATTTAGATGATAAGTTTTTTCTTGTATTCTTCTTATGGCATTGAAGAGAAAGTGTTAAGATAGATCAATAGAACTGCAAGGCCCTAGACAGCCTCTTGCTTGGCTTGTGGAAAAGGACCTTTTCATCTTTATTATCTTCTCTTGTTGTTCCTTCACAGGCAAAGTGACAGTGCTGGAGAGCTTCAGCTCACTGGTCCGAGTGGCTGTGGAGACATCAGAATCTCAGGTTGAGGTGGAGCTCGTCCCTGCTGTGGAGATTCCAACTTGCTGGCCCAAGAAAGCTCAGTGGCCTCATTGCCTTAAGCGTTGGCCTTCCCAGGAAAAAGTGCAGTGCATCAAGGTGAACCATGTAAAAAGTACTATTAACTCTATGGTGGACACCTCACAGGTGTCTGACAGTGATGTACCAAATGAAGGACTGCATGGTGATGGCAGGCAACAGCATGGTTGGAAGGTGTATTCTCTAGAGAAGTGACATTTCAAAGTATTCTGTCAGATTTTATTGGGATTTTTACCCCTTACAGTGGTGAATTGCATGGAAGAAAAACTGAGTTAACTGTCTATTGCTTGACTCTCTCTCTCACACACAGTTCTGCCTGTGTAGCTCAGTGCTGACGTGCATCATTCTTGCTGTTCTGCTCTGCCTCACAGAAGCCTTCTGCAAATGGGCTGCTATCTTGCAGGTTTCCCTTTGGCCTAATCCCATCTTCTCTTACAATGCTCATGGCTGGATTCTGGCACTCCAGCTCAGCCCCAGTTGTCATGTTCCTGCAGGTCCCATTCCACCTTCCAGTCCTGCTCCCCTCTCGTACATGACCTGCTGCTCCTTAGCAAAGTGCCTGCTGAGCTGCACATCTGCTTTAATAGCATTGCTGGTACTGTAGCTGGTGGCTCTAGAGCTGGATCTCCTGGGAGTAACTGATACCAGCACACAAGAAATAAAACAAATTGCATGTTCAACGTTTTCTGCATGCTTCACATTTGCTGCCTCTGCTAACCCTGCTTAGAATACATGTTGAGAGATGTCACACATCCTTTTTGTAATGTCTTTCTGTGTTGCTGAGAGAAGTTTGCCTCTGATCTGGTGTCACACTTTCCCACTTGTCCACAGTCACTTGGTTTCGACCTTTTGGCCCGCTCCAATTATCACTGGCAGCTGTGCTTCTCCCGTGCTGAGCGTATACTCATGGAAGGACTTGATGAAGATGGTGGTTGTCGCATGAAGTGCTTCAGGGTCATGAGGCAGATGAAGGAAGATGTGTGGTGTGCTGGAAATAAGCCTGTCATCACAGCTTATCACCTTCAGGTATGTATCACCACGTTACCGAGATATGGTCTCACTATCTGTTGCAGTGGCTTCCATCCAGTAATGTCAAAATATCATGACCGTAAATCACTGTAGTGTCTATGTAACTTCTGAGGTAATTGTCAAAACTGCAGTACCATTTCATTGCTTTACAGTGGCAAGAAGTTCAGTAAATATATGTTCCAAACTTCAACAAGAAACTAAAGCCTGTAGGAACATTTTGATTGCAGTAACATAAATAATGTTACAGTTGAGGCCCATGCTCTGTTTTGACTTGACATAGGCATTGTTATATTGTCTTCAATTGCACCAATTGCGCAGTTACCCCTTGCTTCTAGACTGTCTCAGCCATGCATATACATCTATCTGTCTGGAGGCAAACTGTGCATTTGTTTTTGTGGATGTGCACCAAAGAAAATTGTCTTAGGTGAGCATTATTTCGTAAATGAGGTGCAAACTGCAGTTCTGGTGTTATTTCATCTGGAGTGGGAAAGGAAGAAAGAGGTAAAGGGGTGGTAGCATCATCCCTGCACAAACTTCAGGGTTCCAGATGGCTTCAAACAACAATTGTGAAGAAGCAACAAAAGGCTCTGTTATGTCTGTGTCCCTGCATCTGACAGCTACAGACACTGATGGATGACAGGCAGCACCATTTATCAGACAGTAGAGCAATCCTGTGTTCTGGGCCTCCATTCTCCAGGACCTGCCAGGGAGAGGCTGTTCTTCTCCCACCTTGAAGCCTCAAGACACCAGGCTTTCACAGTAGTTAATCATTTTTTGGTGTCCAAAACCAGATGCAATGCCAAGAGTTCTCCTAAAGAAAAAGTTGTGACCATCAAATGCTATTATAGTCTTGTGACTAATCTAAGCAAGATGAAGTCAAAGAAGAGTAGACAAGGCTGGTTGTAGCTTAGCAGAATGCAAAACTTCTTAGTGCCTGTACGAACAACCTGGTGGAAAAACTGTCATAGGTAGGAGAAACTGGAAAACCATTTAACCATTAGTAATGATCTCTTTCTCTGGCTGAAGGATAAAAAGGTGCAGGAAGTGCTGTTGCATGGAGTCTTGATCAAAATAAAAAGCTTTTTAGAAGCTCTTCGGTTCTTTACTGTAACTGTACTTCAGGCTTTTACTGAAAGAGGGGATTGGTTTACCAGACAGAAGGAATGCTCCAACGTTACTAACATTAAAAAAAAAAAAAAAGAAAAAGAGAGAGTGAGAAACAGTCAGTGGATAAATCATCAGTGGAGCAGAAGCTTACTGTTAGGTTTCTTCACATTATCAGGTGTCCCCTGTCAGAGGTATCCAACAATCATGATTAAAGAAGACTCCGTATGAAAAAGGCCCCCTGTGACAGAGGAAATCCTTCCCTCCAGAAGTTGTGAAAGCCTTAGAGGACCAACTAAGTGGAATCATTATGCTTACTTCCATAGGAAGGAAGTTCAAGATCGGGAGTTATGAAAAATATCTAGGTACATTTTGAAAGCCAACTCCATACCTCTGGTAGACAGCTGGCAGTTAGGGACAGTTCAGTAAATGCTGGGGATAGATCACCTCTTTGGCACCTGACTGGAAGAGCTGCGCTCTTCTTCTTGTCTCCAGAAACTTCATTGCAATACTGCTGCCCATGGATCTTGCTAAAGTAGTTTTAGTGTGATGAAAGGTAACTGCTCTGTAAGTCTTCAGCGAGTAGCTCAAGTTACAGCTTGAATTCCTCACTATGTCTTTTATTCCCTGGCAACATAAAAAAAAATAAAAATCTTTATGGTTATTGCAGCTGTGAGCAAAAAATTGTTCATATTTGAAAAGCTGTCTGAGAAGAAATTTCTCAGCACTACAACTATTGCAATGCCTACTGGAGGGAAAAAACAAACCAGGCAATCCAGAATAGTGTGGTTTATTTTGATGAAATTAATAGAAATCATAGAATCATAGAATCATAGAATGGTTTGTGTTGGAAGGGACCTTAGAGATCATCTAGTTCCAACCCCCCTGCCATGGGCAGGGACACCATTCTCTAGACCAGGTTGCTCAAAGCCTCATCCAGCCTGGCCTTGAACACCTCCAGGGATGGGGCATCCACAGCTTCCCTGGGCAACCTGTTCCAGTGCCTCACCACTCTCACAGTAAAGAATTTTTTCCTAACATCTAGTTTAAAACTGCCCTCTTCCATTTTAAATCTGTTACCCCTTATCCTGTTGCTACATGCCCTTGTAAAGCATCCCTTCCCATCTCTCCTGTAGGCCCCCTTTAAGTACTGGAAGGCTGCTATAAGGTTCCCTGGAGCCTTCTCTTCTCCAGGCTGAAAAACCCCAACTCTCTCAGCCTGTCCTCATAGGGGAGGTGCTCCAGCCCTCTGACCATCTTCATGGGCCTGGTCTGGACCCTTTCCAACAGCTCATTGTCCTTCTTGCATTGGGGGACCCAGAACTGGATGCAGTACTCCAGGTGGGGACTCACAAGAGCAGAGTAGAGAGGTAGAATCACCTCCCTCAACCTGCTGGCCTCGCTTTTCCTGATGCAGCCCAGAACTGGTTGGCTTTCTGGACTGTAAACGCATGCTGCCGGCTCATGTTCAGTTTGTCACCTACCGACACCCCCAAGTCCTTCTCCTCAGGGCTGCCCTCAAGCCATTCTCTACCCAGCCTGTATTTGTGCTTGGGATTGCCTCGACCCAGGTGCAGGACCTTGCACTTGGCTTTGTTGAACTTCATGAGGTTGGCATGGGCTCACCTGTTAAGCCTATCCAGGTCCCTCTGGATGGCATCCCTTCCCTCTAGCACATTGACTGCACCACACAGTTTGTCATCTGCAAACTTGCTGAGGGTGCAATTCTACCTCTGAAGAAACAGAGGAGTTGAAGGTCATAGTTTGGCCACATCTCACACATCTGTGGGTCTCTTTTTGGGTTGCTGAATCTGTAAAATAAAATTGGGATTCAGAGGACACTAAGGAACTTAGCAGAATTATTGTACCCAAGATGGGTGACTTTGTACTTTCAATACTGATTTCAGGTTGACTAAGGCAGGCAGGATGGCATTTTTGGTACAGTAAGTGAAAGTACTCCAGAAAATTCTTCAGTCATAGGAAAGTCTGTAAAAATGCAACACTGGCAGTGTAAAAATAATACTGTAAGAGCAATAATCATATGTGTTTCGTTATTTTAACTATGGATTTCTCAAATGTAAAATCACACAAAATAATCTTGGGGGAATAGAACATTGTGCATGCTGCTAGTATCATGTGTCAGAAAAACACAGGCTGCACTTGACCAGAAAGCACGCTCTGCACCTGCAATAGTTGCTTGGAAAATCTGTTTGGGATGCAGATCTGTGTGCATCTTCAGTATAAATACAGCTGAGTCTAACAAATAATTATGTTAAATTATGTATAATTATGTTAAACTTTTCTCCTTCCTTGCACCTACTGGCTTCTACACTTGTATAACAGGCCATTTTCTACAGATGAAAATGCCTGGCATTTCTACTCCTACTGGCTCCTACTGGCGGATGGCAAATAGGCTAAGATTATTTTAGCAAGACCATTTTCCTTGGGCTCCTGCTGCAGTCAATGGAGTGAGGCTCCTCTGGGGAGAGATCCTAACCAAGCATGTCAGAGTTGCTCTGCCTGATCCCCAGAGAAAGGCTTTAGCTGTGATCCCTCCATCATAGAAATGTTAACATGGGAAATAGCAGTGCAAGTCTCTCTGATTTCCAAGGCTGTCAGCCGTTTACCAGCACTAAAACTGCCTTAGTAAGCTGTGTGAGCCCTCGACAGAACCTCTAACACCTCTTCTCTCCCATCTGCTTCTTGCAGACAGTGCTATTCTGGACGTGTGAAAAGTACCCACGCACCAAGGATTGGCGCTGCTTCCCTGAAGCCTTTCTGAGGCTGGTGCAGAAACTGCACAAGTGTGTAAGCCAGCACTTCCTCAAGCATTACTTTGTCAAGAACACCAATCTGCTTAAATATGCCAACACCAGTGACCTGGACTTGGTGGCCAGCAAGCTCGCAGTCTTTTTGGAGAACCCTCTCTTCTGCCTGGACTGAGGCAGGAAGAGGCCTCCTCTCCCCAGCTCTAAGCCAATCCCCGGCCTTCTCTCCCCACTTGTGGCTGTTCTTCATGTCCTTCCAGTAGATGCTGCAGCTGGCTTTCTAAGACAGTTGGCACATGCAGTGTGAAAGAGAAGTGTCAAGCTGGCAGCAGTGGGTGGTGAAAACTGACGGGAGGTATCGCTTGATGCCCAGCTGATCTAATTTGCTTTCAACAGTGACAGCCTGCCTGGGAGCTACAGCCAGTGAAACCCAACTTTCTGTGTCAGAACAGGCAACTGCCTTGTTGTCTCTAGTCTTGTGGCACCTAAGCAGAAAGACAGGGCAGAGGAGTCTCATTCTGCTGCCTACCGGCTGTGCAAGCTAGCACATGTATTGTTCTGCCTCCCCCTTTCTCACAAGGGCAGCAGGTTTAATTCCCTGCTTACTTCACAGGCCAGCTCTGCAGAAGACCAGAGGAACATTTCTGAAGTATACTGAACCTGGAAGCTTTCTTAGAGGCACTTTGATGTCTCCCTTTCCAATTAAATGGGATCCTGCTCCAGTATGAAGATAACCGTGCTCCTGGTGTTGATAGCTCAAGGGAAGCAAGAGGAGTAGCAGTGTTTTTGCCTCCTCCTCATGTTTGTCTCCTCCACTTCAATTTTTCTTCCAGTTGCTTCAAATATGGTTTCTTTGTGTTTGCCTTTGCCAGTTGTGTTAGTGCCATATAACCAGGGGGCTTTGCCAGAACAGATTTCACTCCCACCCCGGCTCCATCTAGCAGGCTGGAGGAGGAGCAGGTCTTCCCTTAGTTGTTAGCACCCATGTATTTTTGGGTGGTGTACAGAAGGGGAATATTTTTCAAAGGCTGTTAGCTCCAGAACCCCCAGTGCTTTTAATATTGTGGGTATTTAAAAAGCAAATCAGTTATAGTGTTTCGAAAGAAGAGAGTTCTAGAATAAGTATAATGTTATTAAATAAGTTTTAATGTTATTAAATGACTGAAACTAAACCAAAGAGGGCTGCTGTTTTTTTTTTTTCTTACACCTGCACAGGAAAATAAGTTATCTCCTTTGACAAGGCAGGTGGCAGGGGTAGGATTTGCAGCCCATACTCCAGGGAGCTGCTGCAGCGGACAGCCTGCAAGATGACCATTGGTGGCAGAACATCTCCCCCTTGTGTCAAATTGTGGTCTAACCATGCATCTTTAGCACAGCTGCTGGTTTTGTACATGGAGTATGTTCACAAGTCCATGGGGCCCGATGGGATTCGCCCCAGACTAGTGAAGGAGCTAGTGGATGTTATGGCAGAACTCCTCTTGAACATCTACCTAAGGTCTTGGCAATCTGGGGATGCCGTATATATGGCATATATATATATACTAGGTACTATTGAAAGGCATAATTGAATTAATAAAAGAATAATGCAATCATCAGGCACAGTCGACCCAGGTTCACAAAGGGAAAGTCCTGTTTAACTGATTTGATATCCTTCTACAATAAGGTCACCCACACAGTGGATGAAGGGAAGGCAGTGGATGTAGTTTTTCTGGATTTTAGTAAGGCTTTTGATACTGTCCCTCACAGGATCCTTCTGGACAAGTTGCCCAACTGTGGGATGAGCAGGTTCATGGTGCGCTGGGTGAAGAACTGGGTGAAGGGCAGAGCTCAGAGGGTTGTATTGAATGGGGCTACATCTGGCTGGCAACCAGTCACCAGGTGTGTTCCTCAGGGTTCAATTCTAGGGCCAGTTCTGTTCGATATATTTACCAACGATCTGGATGAAGGAGTTGAATGCACCGTTAGCAAGTTTGGTGGTGATACCAAACTGGGAGGTGCTGTTGACTCTCTTGAGGGACAAGATGCCTTGCAAAGGGATCTGAATAGACTGGAGCGTTGGGCTATGATCAAGGGGATTAAATTTAGCAAGTCCAAATGCTGGATTCTCCACCTATGACAGAGTAATGCTGGGCACAATTATAAACTGGGAGAGGAGTGGCTGGAGAGCAGCCCTGCAGAGAGGGATCTGGGGGTGCTGGTTGGCAGCAGGGTCAATAGGAGCCAGCAGTGCCCTGGCAGCCGAGAGGGCAAACCACAGTCTGGGGTGCACCAAACACAGCATGACCAGCCTCAAAAGGTGATTATCCCGCTGTGGTCAGTGTTGGTGCAGCCTCACCTTGAGCACTGTGTGCAGTTCTGGGCCCCACCATTTAGAAAGGATGTGCAGATCTTTGAATGCATCCAGAGGAGGGCAACAAAGCTGGTGAAAGGGCTGGAAGGCATGTCCTGTGAGGAGCAGATGAGGACTTTGGACTTGTGTGGTTTGGAGAGAAGGAGGCTGAGGGGTGACTACGTTGTGCTCTACAGCTTCTTGAGGAGGGGAAGGGGAGAGGGAGATGCTGGTCTCTTCTCCCTCGTATCCAGTGACAGGACACGTGGGAATGATTCAAAGCTGCACCAGGGGACGTTCAGACTGGACGTTAGGAAGCATTTCTTTACTGAGAGGGTGGTCAAACATTAGAACAGGCTGCCTAGAGAGATGGTCGATGCACGAAGCCTGTCAGTGTTCACGGGGCATTTGGACAACGCTCTTGATAACGTGGGTGTACTTGGTCAGCTCTGAAGTGGTCAGGCAGTTGGACTAGATGATCATTGTAGGTCCCTTCCAACTGAAATAGTCCTATCCTATTCTCTATTCTCTTCTCCTATCCTATCCTATCCTATCCACTTCCTTATCCTTCACCCAAGTATAGGAAGAGGCTTTCTTCTACAGTTAATTCTTTATCAGAGAAGATATGGGTCAGGCAGGATCCCAGCCATACAGTTGTTCTTGTACCGGTCTCCTGCATCAGATCCCACTGTGTGCTGATCAGACCCTCCCATGGAACCGGCAACCTCTTTGCTCAGGACCTGGGAATACCCTCCAAGTCCCCTTTCTACATGGGTAACCGCATTGTGTGGAACTGTGTTTAAACAGGTAACTTCTCTTGCTGTAACTCTGTTCTCTGGGCCCGTTTCTAAATGGGGCAAAAGTGGCAGTTTTGTGATGACACCCCCCTGTTAAAGCGTGGCTTTCCTGCTTCTGGTGAGCAGAGTTGTTTCAGCAAAGAATAAAGAGATGCCAATCTGCCAAGCAGAGTCAGGCAGCTGTGGCAATGAAGTAACGTCTCCTGTTTCATCTTGGTTTTCTCTTGTGGTTGAAAGGCTAGCTTCTGAAGTTGGAGGAGGACAAAAGTGGTTTGAAAGGACAGTGAAAAACGTTCAGGGCTCTTCATCCCAAGTTTGATATTTTAGGGCCCTGATGTGTCTGTCATCTGTTTGGGATTTAGTTGTGGCTGCTGAAGAATTTATTTCCCTTTGTAGCCAGAGGGAAAAATGTTTCAGTGGTGATATCTTAACTTGGCTGCAGCTGTGTATCAGAGTCCCCAGTTGCTGCAGTTCACAGCCTGCTCTGAAGTGAAATCCTGGGCATGCACTATGTACTGCAGAGCCACAAAGTGGAAGGTACTGCTGCTCTGCCAGGGCAGCAGCCTCTCAGCCAGGAATGAATCAGCAAAGCCAGTAAGTTAGCACAGAATGATGGACTCCTGCTTTGAGACAAGTCTGATCAATTTTTTCTCTCTTTTCTTGTTGATACACAGGCAAACACATCAGCTAGCATATGCTGATGCAGGAAATATCATCATGACCATATAAAACTAAAGATCTGCCCTGGAAGGTACGTTGCTACTGACCACAAAGGTACAGGAACCATCCCCAGGTTTTTCTCCAGAGTAGCAAGATATGACGCAGCTGGCTGTTAGCAAAGGTGAGGGGAAAGGCTCTGAAGGAAGACTAATATGTTCATTGAAGTAGTTGAATACAAGAAATAATTCCATCTTAGAGATAGGTTTTGAAGTATACTACATACTATCGTATATCATCTAGTGCAGATCTGGTTGGGCGTGTGAGGTTTTTTGTGAAGCTGTTTTTGGTGGTGGTGGGAGAGTTGTGCAGGAGGTCTCTGATTAAAAAACCTTGCCAAATGTACTTGTTGCATTTAACACAGTAAATATTCTGCAGATAACTTTTCACTTCTGATTGTAAAATCATATCCTTATCCCAAGGTTTTCCTCCAAAAAAAAGATACCACATTGTGTTTTGGCTACAGAGTAAGTTTTATTTTTCATATATTTAATTTTTCTTTTTAAAAAGTGAGCATCTTGACAAATGCAGACTTTATTGGAGTATGTTAAATTTTAATTAAAAGCTTTTATTTTTTTTCAGAGCATCTGAAAGGAATGTGATGACCATTCATTCTCCCTCTCTGTTTAATTGCTTTCATGTGCATTTGCTGTCTCCCAAAGGCACTGTCAGGGAAAAGAGGAGAATTCTTGGCTTCTTTATGGCTGGCTGTGACTTTTTGCTTACCTCTCAGTTTCGCTTTTTCTCCTTAACTGAATTATTGTCTTTAAAACAAGAAGGGGCCAACAGTGGCCAAAAGGGAACTGTCTTGAATTCATGTGAAGCACAGCACTCAAGAACAACTGACATTCCCAAAGCATAAGCAAAAGAGGGAGAAATTAAAATGCACATTTGTGATGAGACATGGGATGCAATGAGTGCCTACAGAAATCTTCTGTTCAAGAGACATGAAACAGCAACTATGAGAGAATTTCAGCTGACTCACGGCTGAGCTCTTGGCCACCATTGCCTTTGCACGAGGTGATGGCACTCAGCCTGAGTGCTAACAGAGGGTGTTTTTCAAGGTATGGAAAGGTGGCTTTTTCAAGGTGGCTTTTTCAAGGTGGCTTGTTGCTAGCTGCTGTCTGGGCAGGAGAGGTGTGTGTGATCCTCACTGTCATGCCATATGCTGAAGCCTTAACTGGGACGAGGGATGCTGAGATGGCTCATGGTGGGTGCTAAGGGCCTCCTTACAGCCACGGAGCATTCTTAGCCCTAACCACAGACACCACTGCTCCATCTATCAGAAACTTCAATTTGAAACGTGTTGCGCTGTCACCGTACAAAACTCTCTGATGTTTCAGTCCTTTTACACTCTCTGCCTTTCAGTCACCAGAGGGCAATCTCTCCCTCGAACTTGCACACTGAACAGGATCTCGCTTGCTCTTAAAATCAGCATCTTGTTAGTTATTATTGAACTGAGACAAATGAACTAGATTAATTTAATGCTAAATTCTATTGCCAAAAAAGGAGAGAACGACAGAGACCATGGGATAGCTTTCTAATAAATAGCAAGTCTGGGGTAAAAAGTCTCTAAGCTCCGGGAAGCACTCCAAGAGCCAGAATATGGATTTATTGCTTTCTGCAGCAGCAGATGAGGTTGCAGTAATTCCCAGCAGTCTTGGTTTGGGGAGAGCACCAACAAAGTGCAGGTAGGATTCGGGGGAGGACAGAACCTGAGGGAATAGCTACCACCCTGCTCCATGACAGCACTTGTTCTGCCCTCTCTCCATGGGGCTGCACCACACGCCTGCTGAGCAGGCAACGTGACTCTAACTCCCATGTGTGCCTATGTCCCAGGCACCTCTGTCTCCCTCTTTTTCCCCTTCTGCTCCCCCCTCTCACCTCCCTGCAAGATAAATTTTCTCTGAACAGGTTTTCCATTGCCACCTATTTGGTTTTGGTGGGAATGGTCATTTCTGAGTGCACATCATCTCTCCTTTATGTCACAGGACCCAGGTGTACACAGAGGCCATTACAGACCATCTACCCTTCACCCCCACATTCTCCATCTTTAGTTTGGAGTGATGCCCAGCAATTATGTTATAGTACCCTGCAGACTATGTTCCCAGTGGGATCAGCTCGGCGCCTCTGAGCGAAACTGGGACATGGACAGTGGTAGATAAGATAACAGGCTAATTCTGCCTTCACTCTAAATATTTTTTTTTCCCCTACAAACGCTAGGATTTTTGGGTTTGAGGATAAACATGTTTTTATTGTTATTTCCACACACACCTCCCGGACTCTCATCTGAGGCCCCTGCAATATCACATGAGGCAGGGACACAGCACCAATGCTCTAAACACTGTAAGAGATCCTGCTCATCCTATCAGGCCAGCCTTTGCCACTGCCAGAGGAGGGGTGTGGGGCCCTTGACCTCTTTGGGGTCTGACTTCCTTGGCTGGAGGAAGATGTGCAGTCTCAAAGAAGATTACACAGCTCCAGGAAGCAAATTTATTTTAGCCTGTTCTGACCCAAACTGTTGCAGCACAAAGAAATGGAGGATGCTTTTCTTATAACACAGGTGTTTGCTAGTTCTGCTCCAAGCAACATGTTCAGTTGGGAAGAAAGGACAGGATCAGAGCCTGGCTTTGAAAGCATCTCCTGTCTGGATGATGAGGAATGAACAGACGCTACAAGAGAGCAGGCCTGTGGAGAGTGCAGAATGTATTTTGCACAGGAAAGATTCTCTAATTTACCCTCACCATCCTTACAAATAGAAATTACAAGGAAATGCATCAAGGAATGAATTAATCAGATTGAAAGGCTTTGTAGTAATTAGAAAAAAGAATAGCATCAGGCTCCCCTCAATGGTGGTAATTACCAGCTGCACAACTGTGGCTTGTGCAACTTAAAGTTTTCTGGATTAAAATGCTAAGTATCTTCTTGTTTCCTTTCTTAGAGAGGCCACTGCTAGCATCAGGCAGCTGCACAGGCCAACAGCTCTAAGAAATATGCACTGAGCCTCCTTCAGCCTGGCAGAGCACCACTTCACGTGCAAGGTGGTCCAGAGCCTGATCCCAAGCCATGGCCCAGTTGCATCTGGCCCATCGCTTTTTTGCTGTTGTCTTGGAGGAGATGGGTACAATTTGCTATCCAGCAACCCAAACAGCCAAAACCTTTCTGCCACAACTGCAGTCAGCCTTAGGCTTATCTGCTTCTGCATCGTATCCCAGCAGCAAAGGCCAGGTCGCAGCCCCTTCTGGTGCTGATATTGTCACTGACACAGCTGGGGGACTTGAGGGGCAAGGCTGCATCCGCTGTAACTTAAGGGGGCTAGGTAATGCTTTCCAAGGAAGGAGTTTTATTAATTCAGGAGACCTTACAAAAGGCCGTTTCCAAGCTAGTAATGAACCAAAAAGAAAACACAGCTTGGGGGAAAGAAAAAAAAACCCAAACCCTCGCAAAAAGAATTTGTAAGGAAATGAAGCGGTGAATTCCTGTGATGCCCTGCTAAAATGGTAAGGACAGAGGGCTGGGAGGAATCTCATCAGCCACTGAATCTACCCACTGTTCTTTCTGAGCCTTTCCCCTAAAGGAACAGAGACCTGTTTCAAAGGTAGGTAGATTCTTTGCCCCTGGCTCCTCATGCAGGCACTGTTTTGGACCCACACAGATCATTATGAGCTTTCTTTGAACTTTTAGCCTAAATGTGTTCACAGCCAGCACTGTCTGGTGTTGTAGCAGTACAGACTCAAGCTGCTGTTCTCCCTCCATAGGGTTTGCTCTCCATGCAATCATCACAGGGGTAATCATAAGCTTCCTTGGCTTTAGCTGAGCATGACTAGATATGCCAAACTCTTTGGTCTCTTTTCCTCTGATAAAACCTCTGTTCCAGTCCTGCTCTGTGTCTTTTCCAAGTGTAATTGATCTCAGCATGAGTAACTAGGATGGTCTGCAGCATTCCAGATGGGTTCTCATCAGTGCCTCCTGTCAGGGCACGTCACACAGATAGTACTAATCCATGCAGCACATCCCCTGTGCTGAAGAGGAAAGCACAACCAAGGGTCAAGTTCCCTTAAAAAATAACTGCAGCTTCAAAGGAGGAGCAGCTATCGTCAATTATTTCCTTTGCAAAATCAGGTTAGGCCAGTTGAAAGGTTTGCCATGGTCTGGTTGTCTTGGAAGTGAACCGAATTCCCAAGGCTGCGAGCCAACAGATTCATCATCTCGGTGAGACCCAAGCTCAGGCCAGAATCAATGAGTCTGTTTGAGACCATCCCTCCCTGCCCTCCCCAGCTGACAGCTAGCTCTGGTCTGTGTTTCCCCCCACTTCTTCCCCTTGAGTCAGTGGTAGACACCATTCCTCCTTGTAACACAAATCCAGATTTTTACCACTAAGCTGAAGAGTTTGGCTTTTTTCTAGCTGTGTTATTAAAATACCACAGACTGGAGAGGCAACAGATCAGTGACCAGAGCTAATAGCAGCAAAAAGGATTAAATGAACAATAGGTCTTGAGCGTAATTTATGAATGCCATTAGCCGCTGAGAGGGAATTACATTATGGCTGCAGTTCTGAGGGGGAAGGGTGGGTCTTATCTAGGCAGGAAGAAGAAAAAAGTCTGATTGCATCTGGATTAACAAACAATGATATTAATTTGCCATGTGATACATCTCAGGCTATTATGTTTAGGTCAGATGTAATAACATCTGAACAAAGTCAAACTGCATTTTATCTATCTTGCGTTCAGACCCCCATGGCCAGCACACATTCTCTTTGTATCTCGGGGCTGCCAGTCATGCAGCATCCACCACCCTGCCTGGTAAAGCATACTTCTCCACCAAAGCTCTTGAAGAAAAGCAAGTTTTCTTCTCTAAGAGGCATGACATAGTTACACAAGTGTTTCCTTGCAGCCTGTGTTCCACATCCCAGGGATGGGACTGAGCAAGCAATGCCTTTGTTTGCAGTGTCTTTCATTTGATAGTCAACACGGTATCTCATTAAACTACTTAGCTTGGCAGCTGGGGCCATTTGTTATAGTGTGATATGAAGGATCATAATCAGATTAAGCCTCAGGATCATATTGTGGAGGGAGAGATTAGACTGGAGAACAAAGAGAAAGTTTAATTTTGTGTGACAGTGCAGAGTGGCCTCTACTTGGGGCAGCGAGGCAGGTAGAAAGCAACTGCAGAGGCTCAAGCAGTGGAGGATTTGTTTCACTGGCTCCTTGCTCAGTTTTGAGCAGAAGAGTTTTAGCACCCACTTGGAAATATGGGGTAGCTCTGTAACCACCAGCCCCGCACAGGGTTGGTTCAGTCAGCTTTGCTTTCCAAATGAGGACTTGAAGTGAGGGCTTGCATGGGGAAGAAAAACCCAGGGGGTGTAAATGATGCCAGAAGCCAAAGCTGCGTGTGTGCTGAAGCACAGTACTTCTGGGAGGGGCATGCCCTTGGCACTAGCCACTTAATTATCATTACCTCTGTGCTAGAGGTCCCAGTCCTTGAGCTGAACTGCTGTTCCCCAGCTCCTTCCCACTCCAGGGCATTTAGCACAGTATCCTATGAGTCCTTCAGCAGTCTTGGGGCAGGGGACAACCTCCGAAAGTCAGCAGGAGCCCCATGGTGTGAATATGCCAGCTAGGAGGTCTTCTGCAAGCTCCTCTGAGCAGATCCAGTTAGTATTAAGAGGAAAGTTGGCAGGTTGGGAAAGCAACATGCGGATGAATTTCTGGTATCTCTACAGCGAGGGAGAAATACGATCATGGGTCAAAGCAGCCCCAGTATCTGTCCTGGGCCCATTTATCAGGCAAGTGTCGTGGAGAGACCCCAGCTACCACCAAACTTCAGAAACAAACTCAGACCTCTGCATCCCTCTCCATGGGCATTGCAATGGTATTGCAGCAGGTATTGCAAACCCTGTGAAAAGGATTTTTTAAAAATGTTGGCTGCCATAATGCACCTTGGGAATATCTATCCTGGTTTTTTTGTTTTTTGGGGTTTTTTGTTTTTTGTTTTTGTTTTTCCCTTTAGGCAGTGGACAATTGTGAGGCGAAATCTGTAGCGAGAACTGCTCTGGCTTGGGGGAACTCCAGGTTCAGAGGAGGTGCATGCACTCACCTAATCACATGCACATCCCATTGTCACCAGTGAAACCAGTGGGAACATATACTCACTTTCAGAAATGGTGGCTAGGCTGAGTCCTATCCCAAATTAAGTAAACAGCTGTCAAAAAAGTGCAGATAAAAACAAGTATATAATTTTTTTTAAACTGTACCTAAGACAATTGTAAGCTCTGTTCCCACAATCCCCCTGTTACTTGTCCTGGAGATACACTGAATCAATACTATATTCTCTCATTAGCTTGATCTTTTGCTCAGATATTGTACCTTCTTCCTTCTCCTTCGTTTGCTCTCCATTCCCTAGAGACTAAGTACTTTAAGGCAGGAGCCTGAAAGATCTTCAGTTTCATTGTGCTTCCTGAAACTTAACACAATGCAAATCTCTAGTAAAACCTCAGGGTAATGAAGAAGATCCTGATCTAAACAGCTGGAAAGCTGCCAGAGCCTTTCCAGACACCCAAGGCGACTTCTGGAGTGATGAGGAGGCATTTGGGGGGACTAGATGGATGAGAAACGCACCTCACTCTGCATGAGTGCTACAGCCATGCAGATTGCTAACACTGTCCCCTGGTTTGGGATGGTAAAGTGACAGCACACAGAGGATAGCAGTGCCAGATGCCAAGGATATGGCTTTGGGGAACTTGCATCCAACATTAACAACCAAAAACAAGACTGCAACAGACTGTCTTCATCTCCTGGTGCCTGTCCCAGGACCTCCATGCAGCATGTTGACTTCAGGCAAGCTCCTGGCCCAGGAGGAACTGGGGAAGCTGCTCTGGAGGCAGAGCCCTTCAGCAGTGCTTGGAGGCTTTTCTGCTCAGCCCACAGCAATGGTGGGAGCAGAGCAGGGCAGAAATCCTGCTCTGGCTGGCTGAGCCTGCCTTGGGTGCAGCCATGGTGTGAGCCAGTGCTTCACACGGTGAAAGCAGCTGCATGACCTCAGGAGCTCCTCCCCCTGTGGCACCACACACTCCCAAAAGCATCCCTGATGATGAAAGAGGTTGCTATCAGCAAAGACATCTCAGGTCTTGATAAAGGTTTTAATAAGTGAAGATGATGTGCTATATGGATACGATATACCTTATCCTATGTACCAATCCAGCCAGACCTAGGCTGTATTTTCCTCCAGCACTCTCTATAGGTACAAGGGCAACACATATTAGGGTCTGAGCCCAAGCTCTCTCTGCCCATGCACCCAGCTGGAACCAAAGGCAGCTGCCCGTGTAAGCAAATGGCAAAGTGTGCTGCTGAGAGGGGGAGACAGACCCCATCAAATGTTGTCCTTCATTGCCCTGGTGACTTTGTCAGGTAAGTTAGCCTGTGCCCAGGTGCTGTCTGTTCTTGTATTAAAGGTTCTTAAATGCAGTGATCCTGCTAAATCCCCCATGCAGAGAGGCCTGGTCTTTTTGGTGCCTCTTGGAGCTGCTGCTACACAAAAACTTATTTTAAAAAAGGCCTCAAATAGGTTCCACCAGGCACTGTCCCCCGAGAAACGGGAATCTGAGGCATAGCCATGAGACATCAGAGGTGGTAAAGTCAAACCACATGATACACACAGACTTGGGGTCTATGAAAAGGGGACAGCAACACCTAAAAATATAGGTACCAACCTTCTGGCAAATAAAATATAGAATCATAGAATCACAGAATGGTTTGGGTTGGAAGGGACTTTAGAGATCATCAAGTTCCAACCCCCCTGCCATGGGCAGGGACACCCTCCACTAGACCAGGTTGCTCAAAGCCTCATCCAGCCTGGCCTTGAACCCCTCCAGGGATGGGGCATCCACAGCTTCTCTGGGCAACCTGTTCCAGCGCCTCACCACCCTCACAGGAAAAAATTTATTTCTAATGTCTAGACTAAATGTGTCCTCTTCCAGTTTAAGTCCATTATCTCTCATCCTGTCACTGTGTGCCCTTGCAAAAAGTCCCTCCCCAGCTTTCTTGCATGCCCCCTTCAGGTACTGTAAGGCTGCTATAAGGTCCTTCAAGAGTTGCTAAAAGACTCCAATACAAGAGCAAAGACCTGAGACAATCCCTGCTCTGCCTGCTGCATGTGCAACAGCCACATGGCAAGCTGGACTGACGGAGGCTGGGATGTGAAGGGGGGTCTGGATGTGAAGGAGGTCAGGGCATGTGGGTGGCAGCAACCTGGTCAGGCAGCCTGGGCAAAGCCATTAACACAATCACAGTGTGGAGAAGCAGTAGCAACTGGTTGCTTTCATTTGCTAGAATGTAACGAGAGCGGAGTTTTTTCCCACACAAAGTGGAGGACCACGTCCCTGTTTGTGTTACAGTATTTAACTTTCCCCTTTGACTTAGGAAACCACAGCAAAGGCCACTCTTGGTGTTCTCAAATTGAATCTCTTTGAACCTTCAGCCGACAATCAAAACAAGAAAACCTAAAACAATACTTCAACAAGTAGTCACTGTTTGCATCCAAAATATATGTAATTTGTGAAAAACACACCAGCATCCAAACCCAGTGTCTGCTTGCTGAGCTCTGTATAACATGTGGTTAGTGAACAGGAGGGCACTGGGGTGTGGGAGTGTTTTTCTGAATAGGAAATATCTCAAAAAACAAACAGAAATTTTGACAAGGCTCAGTAGTTAAAATACAGCCTAAAGCAATCTGGGAGAGCCCTAATACCCATTTCTGTTTTACCCTGTGTCAGAGGCACTGCAGGTATAGCTCTGGTATGGTACCCACAAACTTGCTGTGCTAAGCCTACACTGAAATTTTGCACAAGATTCAGAGGTGCATCCACTTCTCAGTTCCCAGATGGACTGATCTGGTCTGTGACCAACAATAAAGGAAAACTCTAATATGTGCCAAAATCTGTGGCTTAATAGACAAGCACTAAAGTCTGTACAGCAAGAGTCTTGTAATGCTGACAGCAGAGCTATGGGGGAAAAATTTAATAGTTCTTATTCTGGACAACTGTTCAGCCTAAATATCACTCTATAAGAGGTTGCAATTCAAACTTAGCTTGTAATGATTTTTTTTCAGTGGTCTGCTCTTGAGTGCTGGAAAAGCCAGCTATTAACAAAACCTTGGTCAAATGAAATACAGGCGCTAAAGTCTCATTTGAAACACTTGTGATGTGAGGCACATGGTAGTGCTTTGAAAGACGACCACCATTAAAATCACCTGGTCTCCCTCTTCTTTTCCCTTCAATTTGTGACCACAACATCCCCAAAAGCATCTTCAGACCCTGTCTTCTCCCTGGCCTGGGCAAGATATGAATGCACTGTATCAGCCCACCTCTGAGAGCCTGCAAAGACTGTGCAAGACTCAAACTGGATTTAGTGAGACTTTTAAGGTGAGGGAGCTGTAGTTTCTCCTTCCAAGCATGGCCATTTGGCACAAGTAGTACCGTGCATCATTTCAGGAGGGGGTAGGGAGCTGTGAGTGCAGTGTTGCGTATTCTAGGCTTCTCACTTGTATTGCTGCATGGAGTGAAAGGATGGCCAGTGGCTTGTCCAAGGTGATGCAGCAGAGGGTGGGAGGCAGACATGGACCCAACTGAATGTAGAAAGGCTGCTGCTATTCATGATGTTGTCTTGTTTTTTTCTCTGTTATTATTTGATATTCTTAATGGTATAGTTTCCTTTCTGTTTGTTTGTTTGTTTGTTTGTTTGTTTAAATCCTTCTCGGTGATTATAGAGCCAACAGCTTTTGTCAAACTGCAGTGGTCTGTCTGCAACATTTCCTGTGCCTTAGATGTAAATAGCTTCCACTAGTTTCAACAGTTTCTGGCTGTAAATGCAACATTATCATGAGGAGAACATTATATATAATGCTGCCATGGCCTCTGTTTAAGAGGTGGTCCTGCAACAGGGCAAGTGTGACGGGAAGGATGGTATTTCTCACACTGACCAGAAATACCAGTATTTGCAGTAATTCTGTTTCTTGAGCCTGAGCAAGAAGCTATACAAGTATCTGCACCACTGTTGCTGTCTGCCCAGAAACACAGTGGCAGCACGTGAAGGGATGCTGTCGCACCTACCTGCTGCAGGGAGGCAATGCTCCTCTGCCCCTCTTCTGCCACCTGATCCAGCTGGCTCAGGGGAGAGCCTCGCCGTGGGCTGCCTGTGTCTCAGTTCCACAAAAACATCGGGGACCTAATACTATATTTGAGGGCAGTTTCTGCACTGCAGCTGCACCTCCAGGTGCACTTCCCTGTATTTATTTCTCCCCCATCAGGGGCCAGCAGCTTGTTGCTCTGGTGTCCATCAGGGTGACAGCAGGTGAACAGCTCCTGCCATTCAAGCTCTGCCCGCCGCCTTCCAGAAGAGCTCTCCCTGCTCTTCTCCTCTGCTTCCTGAGCTTGTAGGGTATGATGTGCATGAGCTGGGGAGGGGGCAGGTAGCTCATCCCTCTGATACCCCACAGCCTGCATGTTCCCACTTGTGCCCTCCAGAGTGCTGGGGGGATGTGGCATCCCCCTGCTGCTTCCCCTAAAGGAGCCATCAGAACTGGGGAGAAGGGGCTGGGGTGGGGTGGGGGGGACTCCAGGTTACCTCGGTTGTGTTCTCCTTTGTGCCCTGCGTCACTCTGGCGCTGGGGAAGAAGGTGCTGCCAAGGTCCTGTTCTGTTTACTTCCTGCATGTGTGTGCCCTTACCTGCTTGCAAGCAGCCCCCGGCTCCCCAAACCCTGCACCCACTGTTCTTGTGCAAGCCCTTCCGCCGCCTGCAGAGCCGCACCGTGTTGCTGGAGGGAGGCTGGGAGAGAGGGGAAGCAGGGTAAAGGGAGAAGCTTTCTGCCACTAAAGTGGCTTTAGTACAAACAAGGTTTTTCTGACGGAGAGCCCTCGGTGGGGCACAGAAGGAGGGCGGCGGGCTGCGGGCAGGCGCGGGGCCTCTCGGAGAGGGGATGCCGGTGAGGATGCTCCCACTGGGTGCAGATGGAGCCCCCCCCTCCCCGGGGCAGCCCGCACCGGCACCCGGGGGCCTCGGTTGGCGGCCGCCGCTGGGCTGCGCTGCGGCCCCGCCGGTGCGGGGCAGGGGCCGGGCTCCGGCACCGGAGCTGGAGCTGGGCTGTGGGGGTCCCGCGGCATCTTCCCTGCCCGGCCCCCACATCTGGGAGCCATCAGAGCGGCTGAGGACTGCTTGAAAATAGCAGTCCATGCACATGTATACCTCCTTCTTTCCCCCCAAAACCTGATGTGGGGAATGCAGCTCTCTGGAAAGCATACCGTTAGGAATAAGATCCCCCATCCCGCTACCTGTACTTTAAGCAGAGGGCTCCTGGATTCAGGGTAATCCAGCACGGGGTACATCCCTGTCAAGGCAGGAGGGTACCTGCCCAAAGTGAAACCTGCCCTCCCTGGGCAGAAGCCACAACCAAGTGTGTCTGCACCTCTGGCCCGAATTTGCCCTTGCAGTCAGGTAATGGGAAGAATGTTGCTTCAGACGTGGGCAGCTCCACAAAAAAAAAAAAAGCTCCTGAAAAGCTTCTCATGCATTTTAATGTCACCCAAAGGTGCATGGCTTTCTTACTCACCTGCTCTGATCCAAGCTTAAATTTTCCTCTGCATTAGCTCCACCAGCATGACTGAGCAGGCTCTCCCTAGGCAGCAAACGCACCCTTTGCCCTGTGCCCTCCCCATTGCCCCATGCCCCTCCTTGGCCCCAGCTTGGGCCAAGAACATCATGTACCTGCTGCTGGGTGGTGCGTGTCAGCGCCTCCACTGCTCTGTTACGTTCCTCAAGCCAAGACCAAAAGCTGTCCTTTTTCTTTTTTTTGTTTCCTTTCAAATGAGTGTGCTAGATTTATTGGGCAATGGAAACTTTCCATTCCAAATGACTCAAGTTACACTGGAAACAGAAATATTTAAATATTTCTCAGCAGCCTTTTACATAGCTGCTTCCTGTTCCTTCTCTCCAGAAGAGCTTTTAATCCAGCAGATGAGCCGGGGGCACCGCTCACTGCCCCTCACTTTCCCCAGACTGCAGTGTTTTGGCTTCCTAATGCTGTGATGGTGGTGTGTGCCTCCTTAATAGCAGCGCTGTGCACTGGTAATCAGATCCACCGGGTCCAAATTCCTTCCCACTCACCCAGATACCAGTTCAAGGAGGCAGCTGGTGCTATGCCAGCCTGCAGGAAAGTCCATGCGTGAGGGTAGTTGATGTCAGGGGGACCTTGCATTACTTAGCACAGTGCTTCTGCCCTCCTGCTCCGTCTTGGGACACCCTTGATCCCATGTAGCTGTCTGAAAAATTTGGGGTGATGCCGTGTGGAAACTGTAGGCAGTAGCTTGGCATCTGCTTTGTGCCTCATCCATCTCAAAGAGCTTGCCTATAAATGGAGTTATTTCAGAGTAGGGGAAAAACACTCTTCACTCCACACATGGTGTTATTTAGGCAGAGTAATTAATATGCAAATGCTACTTGCATCCAAATTAATTGCTGAGCAAAGGCATGCCCTGTGTCGGCAAGCCAGCCTAGCCCTGGGTGACGTGACTTTTGAAGGCAGCGCTCCCTGGGATGGGCAGCCAGGGCTCAAAAAGCAGCAAGCTGCTGGTGTGACTGGCACTGCTGGCACTCAGCACAGCTTGGCTCAGCCCTGGGGATGGCACCCGGGCTGCTGCTCCCTTGCACTGTGTCCCCTCAGCAGTCCCTCTCCCTGCCATCAGTCCCAAAACCTGCAGCAGCCCCTGGGTGCAGCTGGGAAGGGGTGACCCCAGCAGGGATACCTCTCCTCCCACACACCCTTGCAGCACAGCAGCCAGCCCTGCCCAGTGTGCAAGGTGATGGAATGTGGGAAATACAATGTTGGGGGGACCTGACCCCTATAAGTGCCTCCCTGTTCAAGGGAGTCACAGTAAAAAGCATGCTCCCCTGACGTGGCTGGCTGCTGGTGGGGAGAAGGGCACCTCTTGCAAGTGTGCTGGCAAGCCCCCAGTACACATCTCCTGTCCCATGGGGCAGATGTGTCCCCATGGCATGGGCAGGTACTTGCAGCTGCAGGCTCGGGGACTACAGAGGATGCCTGTGGCCCCATTGCAGCTGGCGGGGTGAGGAGGGTCTGCACAGTGCTGGCAGCTGCACCAGCTGCAGGGAGCCCAAAGAATTTGGCCTTGCACTGTTGTGACCAAATGACTCGCATCACCCTGGTTTTCCGAAGAACAACAGGCGTCAGCAAGGCAGGGTGAGGCTGAGTCATTCTGGCTGGAGCGGGTGTATGCAAAGGGCAAAGGGCCATCTCAGATCTGCCTGCAGTGGGAGCAACGCCACAGTCAAGTCCGTCCGGCTGTGGGCTGGGTGGGAGCAGGAGCAGGGGCTGGAGCCACGCCGCAGCAGTCACAGCATCAGATCAGTGTGCTGCCTGTTGCACTGCGGCTGGAGACTTGGCTCTGAACGAGAGGTTAAAATAATCCCTCCCTGTCCTTCGGGGAGGTTGGGTTTCCACTAGGAGAACCATCGGCTTGGATGGGAGATTTCTGACTGAAGTGCTGCTTTGCTGCAGTTCTGCAAGTCGATGGAGAGAGCAAGTCATGCTGCTTTTTCTTCCCCTCCTCCTCTGCTCTAGCACCATGAATACCGCTTGCTGTCTTCCCCTCAGTCTGTGCCCAGACATCCTTCTGCTTCTCCCCGAGTTTTCGTTTGTGTTACCTGCAGGGAAACTTTTAAATCTGGGTAGTTTGCCTTTTGATAATTTTTTTAAATTAAAAAAAAAAACCCTTTTCAGTTTGTACTGTTTTGTACATCAAACCTGTATCAACAAAGCACAATTATTTGTAAATCACTTTTATGGTTTTAATATTAAATACTACTTCTCAAAGCCTGAAAGAGAAGATGAGAGACCTTGCTCTTAATCTTAAATGTGATTGAAACCTTCAGATTTCTGTGCAGGTGGCTGCACTGGACAGCACTGACAAGCACTCACACTTAGGACTTACTCCAGTAAAGCTCCAGAACTTGGAGCTATGTAATTATGAAAACCACCACATTTTCATTTAAAAATAATAAAGTATCTTTCCAGGCTTCGGGTGGAGGAAGGGGGAAGTGTGAAAAATGAGCCTACAAGCCTTGCAGTTCTCAAATTAAGCAGGAAATAAAAACCCTACAGATTCTTTAAAAAAAAAGTCTTGGCTTTTTCTAGACATCTTCATGATGCTTGAAAGCCTCAGATATTATTTTTATTATTATTACTTTTTTGTTTTTCCTCTGCTGAAAGCTGAGCAGCTGGCAATAAAAAGGCAGGCATTAATCCACTCATCAAGTGGTTCTGAAAATACAGCCTGTGGCAACATAGCTGAGATGGATGGTGGTGCCGGGCTGACTGTGTACATAGCCGGGGAGGAGCCTTCTATATTTAAAAGCTAATATGGTGGTTAGAGCAGAAAATAAGACAAGTGAGTCTGTTAATTAGGGATAGAAAGCCTCCGTCCCTGCAGCTCTGGTATACATCACCCTTTCCCCCAGCCCTTGGCTTCCTCTCTACCATGGTTATTGTATTTTTCTTGTTCATCTTATATTTGATTATGACGTCTTTGAGCAAAGGCTTTCTTGCCTCAGTTCAGCAGCACAGTTGACTGTAACACCCTCTCCCCTACTCTTGAGGTCCCTAAAAGCATTAGTTGGTGATCCCCATAATAAGTGGCAATAGCTCCCACAGCTGCTGGTGGTTAAGTGAAATGCCTTTGACCTCGGGGTGACATTTAATAGCAAGGGATCACCTGCCGCTGGAGCCAGCAACCAGAAGATGATGTTTCTTTGAAGTATCAACTTCCAAAATTTTCCTGTTCCCAGTGTCACAGCAATGTTCTGCTCGAGCAGCCTTGAAAAAGCCAAAATATTTGACCTTCAAGATTTCAAAATCAATGAGTTTTATAACTTGTGGCTCCATTGCTGTGTTGTTTTTGGCCTGGTATTTGAAGCAGGAAGTGCCCAAGGTCTCAGGAAGCCAGTTTCCACAAATCTAGCCTAATTTTGGTAAATTCAGGAGGCTTGGAAACAACAGCCAGCTCTTACATGACCTTAATCACATGGAAGTGGGAGGGTGGGAAGAAGTCTGGTTCCAGGGTATTCGAGGGTTTCCTCATCGCTGATAAACAGCCCAAGTTTTACAGAACAAACGTTGCATACATCTGTACCACCTGCTCAGAGCTGCTCAGCCTCGGGCTCTGTGCATGGTGCCCGCTTGGACCTCTGCTACGTGTGAGTCTCACAAGTGGTCTGCAGGGTGATGGTGTTTCCCCATGCCTCTGTGTTGGGTATCACTGGTCAGCCTTACCTAGTGTTCTTTTCTTTGTAGGTGAGCAAGGCCCATTTCTGTGCTCTGGTAAGATAGCGAAAGGCTGTTTTGTGCTCATCCAGTAAAAGCAAAGGCTGAGTTGTGGATATTCTCAGACAACAGGGTGGGAGGGAGTATCTCCCCATCACATGCTCTGGACTGGTGCTGCACTGGACTACCAAAACCTGTAATTCCCTGGGGTGATGACGATCTGTACCACACTCGCTCTGGTTGTTCTGTGTTGCTCCACAGCTGAGAAATCATCCTGCAGTGATCAGAGAGGTGGTTTTCAGTCAGGGGTCCATTACACTTAATACCAGCCACCTGTAAAGCTCTCTGCTCCACCCGCAGCCTTAAGATATCTCTTCTCCTTAATAATTCAGTGCCTCTAGATACGCACAGTAAAGATTTGGCTCCTTTCAACAGGGACTTTGCCTCCCAGGTGGCAGCCAGTGGTAATGCTGCCCTTTGTCTCCAGGATGGGCTTACCTCAGCAGACACCAGAGGTAGAAAGGCAGCTTTCCCCTCGGCACTGGAGAGCTGCAGTCCCCACCTGAACCTCCCCCAAAAAGCCAGTTTTTAGCAAAGCTGTAGCCGTACAGATTTTTCCTCCTGCTGATGGCTGGTGGGGTCCAACATGGGGCAGCCTGGGGCTTCCCTGAGCAGCAGCTAATGTGGGGCTGCCCAACCAGCCCCACACACACGTGTCAGATTCCTATAGCTGGGCTGATTTTATCATCTGTGGTTCCCCCTGCGCCATGACTGCTCCCGGCTGTGCCAGTGCCCAGAGTGAAATAATCTGTTGTTCCTTGCAAAGGGTAGAGTCTTGCCAGGTATATCATGTCCTTATTAAGGGAGGGCTGCTTATCTCCTAACCTGTGGTGGGGGTGGCAATGTGCCCTTGGTTGTGTCTCTGTCCACCCGTAAAAAGCAGCCAGGGCTGGAGTCTAGATGCGGGGAGCACACGGATACACACAAACACTCCATCCCTGTGGCTGGCCATGGGCTGGGTGAAACGCAGCCCCCCTCCCCACCACACTGGGCTTCTGCCGTGAAACACAGACATCTGAGGAAATTTAATTAGATAGCAAGAAACAAGCGGAAGGCACAGGGAGTTAAATGGTTGGTCAAGGGAGAGAAAAGCAGTGAGATTTTCATAGCCTTCCTCTGTGGGCAGTGAAGATGACCCCTCTTGCTGCTGCACCTGAGAGCACTTGCAGCTGCAGGCATCCTTCCCAAACTTTAGCCTTGGCCACACTGATTTTTTAATCTCTTAAATTAACTGCTAGTTATATGTGAGGAAAGGCCAGAAATAAGATGAAAATCCAAGTTCCCCACCAGTTATGTGTCCAGTGTGAGCAGGAGCCCAGGACAGGGTTCCTTCCCACCAGCAGGAGGGGAGCCAGGCACCACTGCAAAGCCCACCGTGTGGCTTCGCTGTTTTTACTTAATCCCCATTGATCATCTGGAGTGCTGCACAAGCAGGAGAACAAATACCAGCTGAAGGAAAAAGGCCAAACCTTGATTCCCTCGGCAGTGGTCTGCAGGTGGGCACCCATGCGGGGAGGGTGGGATGCGGCAGCCAAGGACACAGATGTGCATCTCAAGGTACCCGAGCACAGGCTGCTCACGGGCAAGCTGGCCCCAGCTGCAGGGGACAACGGACACCTGGAAAGCCATGCAGGGAGGGGGGTGGCCAGTGTACGCTGGGTCTGGGTCCGGCAGTACCGGGTCTGGGTCTGACAGCTCCAGGTCTGTGCAGTGCCTGGCAGCACGGCCTCTCTGCCAGGCATCGCAGCCAGTCTCACCAGCCCTCCCACCTGCTGGTGTGTGGCCACGCTTGTGGCTTCTGCTGCAGTAGTTTTCCATTGGGGAACGTCTGCAAGGCTGGGTACTTTCCAAAAAGTGAGAGAGAAGTATTGACTCCTTCCAGGACCCCCGCCCCCAGTCATCAGCTGGTACAGCTGACTCATTTTTATCTTGTTTTGAGGGCTGTGCCTGACTCTAAGCCTCTCTCCCCACGCCTGAGTCTCACCCTGGCACAGCCTCTGCCTTGCCTCCCTGCACACGCGAACACGCAGCATTGCCAGCACCCAAAGTGTCTCTGACCACTGGCGTGGCATGTGCCATGCAGGAGGCGAGAGCCATCCTTCTCCATCCCTCCTCCCAGCTGCATCTCCAGAAACCTTGCTGGTCCCTCTTCCCCTTACAGGTTTCTCAGCTGGCTTCTCTGCATCCTCTGATTTTGCTTATCAGGGTCCTCTGCCCCCTTCAAGCTGCCCACAGCTGCCTGCAGACCCTCTCCCCTGCCCTTCGCTAGCACTTTTGGATGCTTAAACCCTCTGTGCTTTTACTGGAGCATCCTCCCTCCTCATCCTCCCCCCTTGCCACACCACGCCTGCAGGGAAGGTGAGGAAGTCCCCAGATGTGGGATGGCAATTCAGCTGGTGTGTGGTGTGGAGGCTGGCATCACTGGGGACAAAGTTTTAATCAAGGCTCTGCAGAGGTACTTACAAGCTAGGTCGTGCAGTCCTGGATGCCCTTTCTCTGCAAGGGAGGGAAGTAAAATTATTCCTATCTTAAATGGCCTCAAATGCTCACCCCATGTTTTTCTGAAATTGGAGTATTTTTGCCCTGCCCCTGCTTCTTCCATATGCCGCCCCCCCCCCCCCACCAGAGCCCTCCCCTTTAGGCCGAGCTCTGGTGAGCATCTGTGTCCCCCACCCTTGACCTCCCACGTCCCAACAGCAGGGATGGCCTCTGCCATGCCACCTTGGGACACTCTCACCCTTTCTTGTCTCAGAGGGTGAATAAGGAGAGCTGCTGTGCTTCTCAAGCTCAGTGGTTTGCAGCTCCATGAGCACTGGGACACCTAGTCATTATCTTAACAAGCAGGTTTATCTCAGGATCTTTTCCATGAGAGTAGTGCATAGGCAGCAGGAAGGCAGGCTGTCCCCAAGCCCTTTTCCAATAGACCTTTCACTCCCCTTAGTGTTCCCCCTCCTTCCCGTCCCTCCATCTCAGCTCTCGGCTGGCACAATTCCAGCTGACTTACGCACACACAGCGTGGATGCACGTGTCTGTCCTGTTCACTGAGATAAAAGAGCCAGTGGAGGGAGATGCACAAACACAAGCAGAGATGGAGGCAGGTGCTGGAAGACAGACGGGAGAGGCACCCAAGCGTAACCGAGCAGAAAAATACAGATGCTTTTAGATGTGCGTCTAGCCACTAGGCAACCTGAGCAATTAAGGGCAAGGCACCCTGAAGAAGACATGCAAACAGGGGTGAACGTGCAGGCAGGTACATGGGGACAGGGCTCCTGCAAATGCCTAGGGAGAGACAGGCAGACATAACCAGGCAGAGAAATAGCAGGCAGGTAAAGAGGGACAAGGACAGGAAGAGCTGCAGAGACACGTGGTGAAGGAGAATGGGCAGGAGCTGCCGTGCAGGCTGTGTGCGCAGGCATGTGCCACGGCCACTTTTCCCAAGGGAAGGGGCAAAAGGCTAGACGAGCCCAGCCTCTTCCTGCCTCACTGGCCGGACCCAGAGCATAGACAGCAGCTGCTTTCAGCGCTGGGACCCACCCGGAGCAGTTGCACTCATTTATAGACAGCTTCCTGCCCTTGGCTGCCTGACAAAACCTTGCAGTGAAAATTGCGGTGAAAGAAGGTTTTTGAATGTTGAATGCTGACCCACACAAGCCCAAACCCGACAGCCCAGAAATGTGGGCTCATTAATGCCTCCTTGCATAATGAGGAGAGAAAGTTAAATCCTAACTCAGTTGGGAAATTTTGAGGCCGTCTCCCGCCTGGAGTGCTTGCTTGGCAGCTCCAGCCTTTTGCTGTAGACTTGACCTGACTAATCCTTTTCCTCTTGGCTCCTTGATCTCCCCAACCCATCTCCCTGCCCTCCCCCAAGAAGGAAAAGGATCAAGTCCCAATCTCCAACAAGAACATTTACGGAGCCCCCTTGCGAAGGGAGCTCCAGACCACATGAGAGCTGTGAACGGGGCTGCTCAGAAATGCCCTGCCCAGAGCTCCCCTAGCACACCTCCTCCTCTTGGGGCTCTGGCTCTGTGGATGGGAAACCAAATCCCCGTCACTCACCCTGAGCCACCAGTGTCTGCTCGTGGTCACTTCCTGGAGACAGAGGCTTGATTCCTTGGACCAGTGGACAGCTTTTGGCACGGGAGCCAAATCAGTGAATGGAAACATCCTCCCTGCAAGTTGCAGTGACATCCTGCTATTGTTGGCACCCCTTGGCAGGTTTGTTCAGCTGCTTTGTACCAGTTGACCTCTCTGGGCTTTCATCCGTGCACTAGTATCGCCATAAGGCACAGGGGCTTCCTGATCTGGTGCCTAAGGAATGCCCTCTTCTCCTGTTTACAGTCAGGATGTGAAAGTAAAGGAAGTCGAAACGCTACTCAGGAATCCACTCCAGGCTTTAATCACTACTGTCACTGCTAGAAGACATGGGGGATGTTGAAAAATAATCACCCTGCTGTGTAATAGGATGCAGATGTTCAGGTTGTGATCTATCCAGACACTGTGACCTCCTGGCTACTGAAGACAAGCCATAATCAAAACTCTGGAGCTGAAAAAAATTGCTCCCACAAGCCTCCAAGAAAGCAGGAAGAGCTTTGTGTGTGATTACTAGACGCACAGTGTCTCTGGCCAGGATTTTTGGTTGGGGTAGGACAGATGCCCCTGTTGACAGCACAAGAGAGCTGCGGTGGCCTTTCCTCGTTGTGGCATCGCTGCCTGGGGGACATGAGTTAATCACTGCCCAGTGCTGGCGTTCACCCCCAATCTCAGCCATAAACACGCACTGATGCCATTTAGGGGATACGGGGGAATCTGTTCACGTGCTGCTGGGGTGTCCCTGGTCACAAATGAAGGGGTGGAGGTGACATTCCCACAGTGGCAGCTTCTTTTTTTCCCACGAAGCCCAGCGCCAAGAACAGCATACGGCAGTCCAGGTAAACCATGGCTGGAGCTGTTTTGGAAAGGCCCCTGTCAAGACAGGGAAATAAAAATTATGAGCATCTCGTAAGCTGCAGGGTAGTAAGGTACATACATGCACACACATACATACACTTAGGCGTACACCCACTTCTCCTTGGGGAGGGGAGTGGGTTCCTTTCTCTGTGCGGCAGCTACGTTTGTCCCGTCCTGCTCCTTCCCACACTGGAGCTGGCTGTCTGGGAGTCACCAGGGCAGCTTTGGGAAGAGCAGAGGAGGAAACTGCCTTCTCCTACAGACTGCTGTGGTCCTGCCATGCTCCTGGAAGACAAAATTGTGCAGACCTCCTTCAGCTACCACAGTGACCTTTCCTGGGGTGGTTGGGAGAGGTGGTCAGGACGACACCTCCACAGCCAGTCTTCCCTGGCCCCCTCCTCCCCTCTCCTCCATCCCTCAGCACTCCCAAGGGCATCTGCACTGACTGGGGAGTGCTGAGCCAAGGTGAGCAGGCAGGCAGGGTGGAGAGGAACAGGAGGGAGAGATGGGGGATCAGACTCCCAATGGCATCTTCCTGCAGTACCCGAGCCTCCCTGAAGCTCCTGGTAATGACTGATGCACCAGCCAAAAATATCAGCTAAGCAGCACAGACGCCCTCCCCTCCATACACACATCGTTGGCACAGACAGCTATGGCAAATCCAAAAATAGCGAAGTTAGATAAATACAGAGAAAAGAGTTTACAAATTTCCGAGAGGGTGACAAACAGCAGTGCTTGCTAAGGAGAGGAGGTTTTTTTTTAACCAGAAGGCTTTTTCTGTCTGCAGATTCTTTCCCCGCACAGAATAAAAGATAATTTACTTTTAAAGCAAAATGACCTGAAAGGTAAAGACTGTTCAACAGACAGAAATGGATGCTGGGGGCTACTCTGCAGCAGGGAGAAAATTTGTAGCAAATACATGCCTGCAAGACAGAGATCAGCCTGACTCTCAAGTTTTATTTTTCACAGCTCCATCGTTTTCTGCCTGCTGAAAGCCTGAGTGAGTAGCTATTTAGGAAGGATATAGAAAAAAGATATGTAATTTAACTGGAGCAGGGAACTGAGATGCCTGCTTTTTCTCGCACAGCTTTGCTGAAAGCTCCCTGTATGAGCTGGATAAACTGCCTTGCTTCGACGTACCTGCATCAATACAGATCATGGTATCAACTTGAGTGGAGTCAGTAAGGTACATTTACCTGCCCTTACAAGTCAGCAGGACCTGGAAAACCTTCACACACTACAAACAGATTATTTGTAAATCTGTATTTTTGGTCATGTGTGATCCTCATGCCATACTTGATGAGGATGAGGGAAACGCACAGCTGTACATTGCCTGCTGGGGATGTACCATCCTCTACTGGTGCTCCCAGAAGATGCAGGGGTGCAGCTGAGGTTGGGGCAAAGGGGGAAAGCAGCTGCACCCCATCCTCATTTTACTGACAAATAGGCACTGAGTGATTGCAAACACCCCGCTGGAGAGGCCAAAACTCCCTCCAGAGCTCCTGTGCTTTCGGTGGTGGAGGCGCTGGGATGGCCAGCTGCTGCACCGAGTACAGGGCAGCCCTGGGGACGCTCACCCGGCTGAGCCACAGCTGGGCTTTCAAACCAGACCTGGCGCACTGGGTGTACTGGAGACCCTGCCGGTGCCCCTTTCTGAAAGAAGCATTGTTATTCTACGGAAATGACCTTTGGAGTCCAAATGTCGTTATTTAAAATGAAACAAAACCAACCCTAACTGCTCTTTGAGCAAAACCAAATTAGCTGTTATTGCTGCACAGCTCTTAAATACACCAAGGTGATCTTCCATGCTTCTCTATCTGACAGGGTGGTCAACACATGGTGCTGCCTTAATTCATTGCTACCACCGCTCCCCACGCAGGTGAGAACGGCAGGGAAAGAAGCAGGTCTCCTCCCGCGCCTTGTATTTATTTTCCCCTCGCAAGAAAAGACCTTAAAATGACCAGAAGAGGAGGAAAACAGTTGTGCTGATTTCAAACTGTTGAGCAGGAAGCAAAAACCACTGCAAGCCTGAAGTATACTATTTGATATTTTAAAAAAACCCACTGTTGTCTCACTAGGGCTCTCCTCTTTCTTCTTTTCCTGCCATAAGTTTCTGGCTCTTTGCAAGCATCTCTCTTTGCTGTCACTCCTGCAGAAGGTCATGGGAGCTCTGCTTCATCCATGTCTTGGCTGGGCAGTGATAATGAACTGTAAAATTTGGAAATAAGTTGCTCTGGCTGCACTCCTTTTTCACTTCCTTTTTAGAGCATCTAAGTCTTTGCTTGGACCTTTATGCCCAGAGAGAGCAAAGCACAGACGAGCTCTGCGGTGGCAAGAAAGGGGTGTGCTCCAGTTCCTTCTTTGCCTCCCTCCTGTTGTATAGCCCCAGCCAAACACAGTTCACGTAAAAAGTTTGTGACCCTTGCACAGTATTCGCTGAGCCTTTCCAAGCCAGACCCAAAGAGTTAGTTTCCAAACAAACTTAAATTTTCCACTGGGGGCTGGATAATCACAGTGCAGAGGACACTAAAACCAGAGCTTGTGCTCCAGAGTCGCATGTCTGTAGCATCCCTCACCCAGGAAAAGGCCAAAAGCCTGTGAAGGGTGCATTGCTAGCTGCAAGAGACAGGCAGTCGAGCAACCCACCTGCCTTGAGGACAGTAGGTCTTTGAGCACCTATTTTGGGAGGCAGGAGGGGGCTGACCAGGGCAGCCAGGAGAGGAGGGCTGACCAGCAGAGGGGTCTCTGGCGTGGCCATGCAGCCACAACAGTAGGCATGAAGTGCCACTGGACACCTCATCCCTGTGCTGGAGAGCAAAGGCCCCGGCACCTCAGAGGAAATCTCTGCGAGTACTGCCAGCACCTGCCCTTGGCACTTTTGGACATCTCAGGGTGTGAGTTGAAGGAGGATTTCTGCATCAGCCCCTGTGCAAGCCTGCATCCGTGGCAGAAAGAGACTTCCCAGCCTCGGCAGACACGCTGTCTCCTCTCTCTAATTGCAGCCTTGCTCAAGGCTCGCGTGTCCCAGAACAGGAGTTGGCTCCATCCCCTCCATTGCATTGTCTCTTTCCCCAGCCCAGCTCTCATGGGGCTCACATCTTTTCCTCTTCAGCTTCCAGCCCAGCTCTTTCTCGCCAGTTCTGTCTTGCCCCTCACACCTCAGCATCATTTCCTTTCCTTTTCCCCTCATCTTCATTTGAATTTTCTCTTTTTTAGCCCCCACCCTAGTGTCCTCCTTTACACTATCTTTTGCACAAAATCTAAAAAGCAGTGGAGCTGCACAGGGGAGATGCAAAGGTGGACCACCCACTCCAGAGGCCTGCCTCCATCCCCTTCACCTTGTCATCTGTGCTGCTGGGCTGCGGAGGTCCCAACTGTGCCTGCCTGGTGGAGATGAGAGGTGCTTTGTGCAGCTCTGGAGCCCAGCTGGACAATAGCGGCACTATGCCATAGAAAGCGGCTCTGTCTGGCTGCCACCACGCTCCGCATCTGCTGAGCACGTGGGAGAGGAAGGGTGTCCCTCTACTCCCATGCACGCTGCTTGCGGGAAAAATCAGGAAGAAGATGGAGGGATCAAAGCCCAAGACTGGTGTCATTCCACTCCCCCATGTGCTGCGGAAGGCTGGTGCTGCTTTGCAGGGACCAGGGCAGCTCTGCATTTGCCAGGCACTGGGTGAGTCAGAGCTTGTACCTTCACCCTGTGGCCTTGGGCCACACTGGTGCTTCATGATCCCTGCAAGGCACTGAGGCCACCCGGGCCACCCGCACAGCTGGGTCCCTGCAGCTCTGCACCCAAGGTATGGGTGATGGAGCCCAGGCACGGAACCATGCTGGTGTGCCCCAGACCCAGACCGGCACAGGGCTATGAGATACACCAGCTCAGGGTCTCTGAGGCAGTCCCACGCTGTGCAGGGTGGGGGGACCCACACACTCTCCTTGTGTCCTTTGCCTGGGTGGCAGTAGGGGGGACACAGCAGCATGGCTCTGCTTCGTGGGGGCCATCAGACCGGCTCTGTCCAGATGCTGGCTGCACTTCCAACATCACTTCTGGGCTGATATAAATGGTGGCTTTCTCAGCCCTCTCCTTATCCATTAGCACCTCACAAAGCAATGAGTTACTGTAAAGAAGTGACTGCAGCAGCAGAATAACGTTGCTGCCACTTCAGAGCTGCAGTTGCACCCAATGCCCTCAAAGAAGGCAGGAGGAGGGAGCCTCCTGCAGCAAGCCCAGGAGAGCTGCTAGGTGCAACGTGATGGCAGAGCTGGGTGGGCACTAGGGGCCGCCTGCTTTGCTCCGTGGCCTTACAGCAGCCCTGGGAGGGACAGGAATTGCAAGTGAAGTGGAGGCTTGCCCACATGTAGATGTCCCCAGTTGTGTGCCTCACCTAGAGGAAGAGAAGGCAGTTCTTTTCAGGCTCGCTGGTGCGTTGCCTACCACCATCATGCAGAAGAAATCACAGCTTGCTTCCTTCTGAGCTGTCCCTAAAGTGTAGTTTGTGCTGAGGCAGAGGCAACCTCGAAAAGACAATTTCCCATCACAGCTGTAGACTCAATTCGAATCTTGATTTGGAAAACACTCGGATTTCTTTTCCTTCCCCTAAAGTTCCCACTGTAAAAAACGTTTGAGGAGCCCACTGCTTCACAGCTTGGAGTTGTAACATGCTGTTGGACTTGCAAGGGTTGGTGCTGCGCTTTGTTAAGCTGGGGCCCTTCCTGAGTGCTGGCCCTCTCGCTCTGGCTTGTCCAGGGAAGCAGTGGGTTGGTTTGATGGTGTCCAGGAGAAGACAGGCTGCTTGGTTATCGTAGGACAGCTCGAGATCCTGCAGATGGCTGACCTGTATGTGCAGGTTTATTATTTCAGGCTTGCATTCAAGCATCGCTGTGTGCTCACTTGTTTAGTGCATGATGGTGATGGTCCAATGATGGCTGAGTCACTGACACTGGTCTCCCACATCTTCCTCTCTCCTTCCCACCTCCTGAAAGCCACTGCAAGTGTCTTTTGGAGAAGGAGGAAACACAAAGCCAAGCCCATGGCAAGGAAGGAAGGGCCAATTTGGGTTTCCCTGCATGCCCCAACTCCTTCCATGCTCATGTGTGCACATGAATGCCATTGGCACCATCCCCATTAAAAAGCCTCCTCTGCAAGCCTTCCTTTAGGTCTTAGAGAAAGAGAACATCTTCTTTGCTTCAGTTCATGCATTGAATTGAAACTGGGTCTTCTTGCATCTCCCCTGCGGGATCTAGAAGACCAGGCTGGGAGTTAGGGACCAGGAGGAAGAGAGGTGTCCTGTCCCAACCCTGGGGCAATGGTGGAGCCACCTCCTTGCAGCCACAGGTGTGCACGAAAGCTCGCTCACACCAGGCCAGCACAGCTCATACTGGGACATCCTGAAGCCAGTCCTTCCTACATCCTTGTCCAACGGGTCCAAATCCAGTTGGCTTCCCGGCAGCAGAGCTAGGAAGCGCCTGAGCAATTGTCCGGCTGTGAGCCAGTTACTTTGTGACTCTGCGACGCCTGCAAAGCTGGGCTCCTCAGCTCCGGAGAGCCCTCCATCTGGGACAAAAGCCCTGAAACAATGGCCCGGCTTCCCAGCAGCCAGTGACCCAAAGGATGCCGCGTGCTGAGGCAGTCAGGCACGCAAGGATTAATGACAGCTAGAGGAAGCTGCTCTCCGGCCGCACCACTGTGGGACTTGGCAATACAATAGCCAGAAGGAGCCTGCAGGCTCCTCAGCTTTTTCTCAGGGCCTAGGTAAATAATCTCCTTCCATGGGAGCAGTATGGATTCCCATAAAGCTGAATAGCAAAAGCAGTTCCCAGGCTTATGGGTAGTAATCATTGTTTCCCAGGCCATGTAATTATTATTTTGACTGTCAGGAACCTCGGAGAGAGAGCGCAGACACAATATTTTCCCAATCAGCTCATGGAGACCAATTTAATTCCACTTAAAATGAGCCAGCTGTGAAAGAGTGAGCACACCTCGACCCTCCAGAGACGAGCACAGCCGCTGCCCTTGCCCCGTGCAGCCCCTGCAGACCTGCTGCCCCCTCACACTGGCAAGGACTTGGGGCTAATGGCACATGACAGGAACAACATCTCCACATCTCATTAATTTGTCTCTGTGTCTCAGATGCCACAAAAATGCTTTGGAAATTGCTGCAGGGCAGAGCGAAGTGGGGAGGGAGGAAGGAATGTGCTCAACCCTGCAGGCAGGGGAAGGCACAGCAGCTTCTGTGCAAGGGCGAGGAAGAAGCAGAGCGCAGGGCTTTCTGCAGCCAGGGACCAACAATTTTGCATGGCTCACACAGGAGAAGGCAGCTGATGGGTGTTCATTTGCAGCGCGGGAAGCTGGGTCTCTTCTGGCAGCTATGCGGAGCTGGCAGCCTGGGGCTTTGAGCAGGAAGAAAAGGAGGACAGGAATCCCAGCAGCTCCAACATGTGTAGACGGTGCAGAGCACCGATTAGATCATGCTTGTTAGTTACAAGCAAATTAATTTGCATGGCTGGAGAAAAACGGTGCTGTGGGCAAAATCCTGCCTTTACAGGTCAGAGTAATTCCCCCAGCAGCAGGGGTGGGACCAACCTCAAGGAGACAAGGTGGCTCAGGCCCCTACAGTCCCACCGCACAGCCATGCACATGCCAGCGAGCCTGTGCAAAGAAGCGGGATACGTGCCCTGCAGCCCACACGTGCCAGAGCCAGCCTGCTGCAGCCAAACCCTGCCCTCGGGAGCAGCAGAGCTCTGATGGAGGAGCTGGCGCTGTGGCACAGCACAGCACAGCACGTCATGGCACACTTGCCGGGGTGGTGCACGGTGAGATTTGCAGGATGTGCATCACCCAGAACCTTCCCCACTCTGCCTGGGGCCCCCCTCCCTGCATTTGCACACTCCCCCAGCTGGGGTGGCATCGGGAGAGGGAAGACAATACAATTTGGTGAACGCACGGCTGACTTGACAACTTTGGACACCAAATGGCAACGCTCTCATTGTGTAGGGTGAACAGCATTGTTGTGGGTCTCCTGTCTGGTGGCTTTTCAGATTCGGACAGTATGGCTTGCTACATTTACTGGCAGTGCTGTCACCTTGTTGTCCAGATCTGTCCACGCTTCATGGCAGAGATGGTTTGGGAGAGCAACAGCCAGGAGGGAGACAGTGGCTTGAGTGGATCCATCCATCTCCTCTCTCATGAGCTCCTCAGGGGATGTGTGGGTGTTCAGCCCAGCAAAGCCCTATCTCCTTTCCAAAAGGCTTTCACCTCCTGGATATTGTGTAACTGCTTTCCAGTGCCAGCACCAATTTTGGCTGCTCAGGTTACAGGATGCAAGAGCCATTTGAAATAAAGAAGCAGCACTTAAAGGGGCACAGCCGCAGCCCCAGCGGGTCTGCCTGTAGCAGCACAGCTGCAAAATCTGCTGGCTAAATGCAAAGACAGGTATGTGATGGGCTTGCAGAGGAATCCACGTCCTTGGAGAGTTAAAGCAAGATCAGGAAAGGCTACTTTTAGCAGGTCTGAGGTGCAGGCAACCTGAGACAGTGACTTGCCTGAGGTTACATGCAGCAGCAAGGGGTAAACACAGCCTTCTCCCCAGAATTGGGACCAGTGTGCTTTTGGCTGTAGTCCAGTTTGAAGGCAGTTCACAGCCACTGTTGATCTCAGAGACATGCTACAGAGGGAAGAAATATTGGCTTTGCTGCTCCCAAATCTGAGTAAAGGGTTCTCCAGCTTCAAGACTTTTCTTGCAAGCAAAACCACAATTGCTCTGAGGCTTGTGGGAGCCGCTATTCCTTCAGCCCCTGCAGCTCTGCCAGCGAAGGAGGAGCCCTGTTCAAGGGTCTGGCTTGCGCCGATTGCCAGGACAGTAACATTGCCAGTCAAATGCAGAAAAATAAATGTCCTTTCCCTGGATCCAGTTCTAGGCAGATCAGTCATCATGGGTCCCGTGGGTATGATTCTGGCTCACAAGGGAATCTTCTCCAAATAGACTTTCTCCAGGGACTTTCCTGGCATCGTGTCCTCTGCACACCTTTCTCCGAGGACCGTGACACTGTCATGGAAATGGGCAGTTGAAGTTGCCGGACTGTTGGAGTGGAGCACGGATAACCCATGTGCTGTAGCTCTCCTGCTGCACGGGGATGAAGGGAGGCAGGCGGTTTAGGAGACCTGCCATCAGGGAAGGGTGAAGCAGGTTCCCTGATGGACACATCTCATCTCTGAGTCCTGCGCCGTGTGCATAGCCCTCAGGAAGGTAGGGCATGGTGCGGGCAGTGGCAAAGCAACCTTTCTCCATGTGTGCTCCTTTGCAGGACAGGACATGCGTGGACCACTCACTCCTTGGCCATTCAGCTGAGCCAGCCAGAAGAGGGGCCACGTCTTACCGGTTGGCAAGGGCCGGGTTTCTTTAGGGGAGGTAGATGCCAATGACATTCAGCTTTTGTCAAAGACGGTGTGAAGGTGGTGCCACAGGAGACAGGCACCTTCTATATGGTTTGAGCTTTGAGCAATAGGCTTGTCGATGCTTCACAAAGATGCTTGGACCCTCTGAGCAGCCAGAAGCTGCTCCCAGCACACAGATGACAATAACATTCCTGTTGCCTTCAATTGCTGTCATATTTGAGCCATTGTATCTATTGACAATACATTGTGGGGAGAGCTGAGGCGCTTCCAAAAGTGTCTCTTCAGAGCCAGCCTGAGTGATATAATTCTTTGGTACCCTTTTGAGGCACCAGTGCAAACACCAGCTCGGCACCCCAAGTGGCAGCGGCAGTGGGATGCTGGAGAAAAAGCAAGTCTGGGTGGATGAAAGACAGAAGAAGAAGTGAGTGGAAGGATGGAGACTATAACCCAGACCTTCTTGCTTTCCTCTCTCTGACAGTGGTCCCCTCCTGCAGTACTTATGCTGAGAGAACCCGTTTATATTTTGTTTCTGTTCTGTTTCACTCTTTGGGCTTGAGAGAAAAAAAAGCAGCGGATGCAATGGAAAAATGAAGTGAGAACAGCAATGCTCCTAGGTCACCCTCTTTTTCCTTTCCATTGCGCTTGCCAAGTACAACCCCTTTCAGTCTCTGCTAATAATGCTCTGTGCTGCACTACAGCACGCTCCAGCACCCCAGGGCATGAGCTGAAACAAACTCCTGGCACCCCAGGGAAATGCAGCAGTGAGGAACTCACCATGAGCCTTTTACCCTGAGTCTAAAGCTGTGGGGTCTCACTGCCATGAGATATGTGTGTCAGGGTACTTTGTGAGGGTTGCAAATGGCTTAGGAAGAAACCATGTCCAGCATCTGAGCAAACAGCTGGCTCCATCTCTGAGTGCGTGAGAAATGGTGTGAGAGTAATGATGAGGTTGTTGATAAGCCCCAGGGGGTGTATAGACCACTCTGCCATTGTTAATCAAAAAGATTTTTTTTTCCTCTGCCTGTTCACAGTCCTCTCCACTCTGAGGTGTTTGCTTTTTGGTCTGTCCCGAAGAAGAGCTTCAAAACAGAAATTGCTTCCTGGGTACGTAATCAAAGGTAGAGCCCCAGGCAACATCATGTTCAGATCCCTTGCACTCAGTTTAAAGAGCTTAAATCTGAACTCTCTTCAACAGTGACCTTTGGCCTGTGGTCTGCAGACCCCTTATTTCTGAAAGGTCCGTGAAAGGTAATGAAGGAGAGCAAGCCTTTTGCTGGCAAGTTTAAATTCACTGTATGGGGCCTGTGTCTTCACAGGGAAAAAATCTTGTGAAGAATCAGAAAGGTTGAATGCCACTGGTCCAGGAAACTGGAGGCACTTAGGGGAGAGATGGCTGTGTGCACTGTAGTGTATCTTTTTGTTCCCGAAGAAGAAGTTTTGCCTTCTTTAGAAAGTACTGCAGGACCTGGTTCACAGTGCTCCCTTAAGCATTGGCTACGGAGTAAATGGAGGATGTTTTCCTTCTATGAATATCTATTTCCTTCCTAAATAAACCATGGACGAGTCTGTTGGGGTTTCTTATGGAAGAAACACAAACCAGAAGTGATCTTACAAAGCTTCTAATAGCTGTATTTGGTCCCTAGGTACTATGAGGATTAGTGAAATCACTGAACACAGAATAGGAAAGGACCGTGGGATCAGCTAACCCATCCTCCTCTCCAAGGCAGGATTAACTAAACCTAGCCCATGCTTGACAGATGTTTTTTTGACATGCATTTAACAATGCCTCCAATCCTCCAGCCTACTCAGGAAGTGATTCACTCACCTTATTATTTAGAGATGGTTCATGGTATTGACCTGGATCTTCTCACTGTGTTTTAGACACGTGAGTTTGACTAGTTTGACTTTTCCCCAGTGGGAAAAGAGAAGGATTTTTCTTTTCCCTTCTGCAGTGACCTTTCACATGTTTGAACCTTATTACTGTGGCTCCCCTCAGTCTCCTGCAGATTGGATGAAAACACAAGCCATGCTTTCCAGACCCCCACTGCAGTCAGGGAAGCTGTGATGGGAAAGCAGCTGGGCAACCCTTTGTGCAATTCTTCTGCTGTCCATGATGGTAATGATACAGAGGGAGTGGATAAATCTAGGATAGGTCGAATGCCACCCATGCTCTGTACTCACAGAGCTCAGCTGAGAGCAATTCATATGCATCAGCACCAAGATGCCTTTTTGCAAACCATCCAAAGGCCTGAAGCTATGATTCTGAAAAACTCCCCTTGTCCTCATGAGTCACAGGATAAAGGAGCTGCTGGATTTGGACTCTGTTACCCAGTCCGTACCCTCTGCTGATATGCACCCTCTGCTGATATGAACCCTGTGATCTCTTCTGCTCTGACTCTTGCCTCTTACACAGCTTCCAAGCTTCCAGGAAGGCTTGGACTGAGACTCAAACACCCGCTCTGCGTGGGCAAGTTCAGACACAGGTTTTTGCAAGCAGGTCTTTGCTTCACCCATGGACAATTTTCATCAGGATGGTTTTCCTCCAGCCCCATCTGTTGTTATGGCCTCACACATACAGCTCATGGCTTGTTCTTGCCTCCTACTCCCTGGCCTGCCAAAGTCCCATCCCTGTTGCAAATGCCATAGCCCTGAAGCAGCCAGGTACAATGCTCTTTATCATGTTACAGGAAAATCAATCCTTTTCATCCACAGAGAACTAAAGCTGCATTTAACTATTTTCTGAATCAGCACCTCTCTCAAAGCTAATGAAATGTCAGTCAGGATTTGGTCCATGGTTTCCGCAAAGCTGTGATAAGGTAAACCTAGGCTGATCCCTTCTACATAGGCGAGGCCAAACTTTGTTTATGACAGGACATTGCTCCATATCTAACCTACTGCACGGACACACTTTCTGTCTCTAGTGTTATTGTCTAACCCTCCCATACTTAAGACCAGGTGTCACCCCATCAATATTGCAGTGGGTGCAATATTGTCTCGCTGTATTCAGCAAGACACAATCATGTTTGCAGGTAGCATTTCAACAGCTCTCCTTAGTCAGGCTGAAGCATGGGGCATGTTTAAGGTGTTCGGCTGACTAAGTGTGGATAGCTTCATTTTGGCATGCCTACAGGACCTTACACTGTGGCCCGGTCCAACAAAAGTTTCCCTTTAGATGCAGTGCAGCATCACAGCATCCTTTCTGCGACCAAGCAGACATACATAACAGCATGCCTTGTGCTTCTCCTGCAGCCAGGACTGTGGTCTGTATCACCTACACGTGCTTGTACTGGTATTGTCCTCTTCATGCACTCAGAAAGGAGCCTCTGACCCACCATGAAATGGTGGTTTTGGTCATACTGGTGGCCTGGGAAATGCCCAGCTATAGGGTTCCCTCTGCCAGGTGTTCCTTGCCTCTACCAGAAAAAGATTTTGTCAGTGCAGCTACATCTGGCATCCATGACAGCATGGAGGTGGCACTGCTAGGGAGGTTCTGCCTGCAGAAGGCCCTGCAAAAGGCAGGATGAGGCCCCCGTGCTGGGGCTTTTGCTGGAATACAGTTGTCATTGCACAGTGGACCTTCTTAAATCCCCTCAGTATGTACTCGTACGAGCTTTCAAGCATGTAAGTGCTTTTCACAACCAGAGCAACTGAATGCTGCAAATCAGGGTGTACTTCATGTTGGTGGTTGGGTGCCCCCTCCCAATGGCAGTTTCTGGTTGGTCACTGACACAGGTGGGGACCACACCATGGACTCAGCAACCAGCACAGCAGTGCCTCTGACAGCTTGGTTTTGCTGTGCTCTGTGCTGAACGTCTTTGCGTCCATCCCCAGGGCAGATGTTTCACTGGCCTTGGAGCTCTGGTTGACCTCAGAGGTCCCTGCTTAGGTTGCATGGAAAAGATATATCCTTGAAAACATAAATGATCACTTGCTACTTCTATTGAGGGTGCAACTGGGAGTCCCTGCCCTGAGATGAGAGTTGTCCAGTGGAGATCTGTGTAAACAGACAATGCTCTGTGCAAACTCTGGTACCAGTCTGCTTTCCACCTGCCGTCTGAACAAGTCACATCTCCACAGTGGAACTGCAGTTGCAAATGCAAAGTCTCTTGACGCATACAGATAAAACACTGCCTGTCATTTTGGGTTCCCAGCTCTAAATGATGACTTTTGAAGTTCATGGCAAAATTTGTTCTTAATTAATATTCTAAAAGGGCAGAAATCATTAATGGATTTCCTTGTTCCAGAAAAGGCAGAAAAGCTTTGATGACGACCTACCCTTTAACATGCCGCATTTGTTCAGAGGGTTTCTTACACTGAAAGCCAGGTCTGATGCTTGCTTAGCTGCTCTGAGCAGTGCGAAGATGTTGTGTTATGTGGTTGTGAGAAAACCATGATGAGGCTTGTCCACTTGGGAAATTTTACTGACATAACTTCTTTGACTGTATGAATTATGCTGGCGTAGCTAAAGAGATGATAGATATGACCACATATTATATATCATTCCTTAGCTAACAGTACTGTGCAAATAACATGTTGTGGGCAATACCCTGTTTTGATGTCTCTGGCCTGTGTAGACAGCAACTTCCTCAGACTGCAATCAATTCTCAAGATTGCACAAAGGTTATGGACTTCCTCCAAGCTTCCAGTTGGGGAACCACTGTTGTGTAGAGGGGCACAATAACAGCTAAACTGTATAATTGCTTCTGATCACATTCACATCAGGGACTTTAGGACCAGGCCTTTGCTACATCTGCTATCAGTTAAGGATGCATAATCCTTTGCTCACTGAGCTGTGTCACCACGTCCCTGATGTCTTGTACATGGAGGAGTTAAACTACAACTGGTAGCGTAAAGCCCCGCATGTTTTGCTGTGCAATATAGCAGTGAGCTACATTGAGAAGAAGTTTCTTAATACAGACCTTGCAAGACAGTGGCCAGTTAAGAGATTTTACAGCTAGCAGCCTGCAATCAGTCTCACCAAGCACTTGCATGAAGAAAGGATAAGGGGTTTGTGGTCTGAAGGGCAGCAGAGGCAGAGGTCCCAAAGCAACCAAGTCCTGCCGAGTCCAAGCAGGGCTCAGATCCATGCAGCAATCTGTTTGATAGCAAAGCCTTCACCTCACAACTCTTTGTGTCCTGCCTGGTTCTCCCTGCCCACAGACGCCTGCCTCACCAGCCGATGGGGGAAACAGACTCCCAGCAAAGACAAGAGAGATAGTGCTCTTCCACACAGCTCAGTCCCAGGTCGCTTAGCCTGACCAGCTCCATCTGGACACCATCAGCTGCAGAGATGGGCAAGACACAAACACAACTAAAGCAGAAACACAAGCGTTTTTTTTTCCTCGCTGCAAGGAATGAGTAGCCTGCAGTCTTTTATGTTCCCTTATGCGACAGCACTGATTAGGAAAGGGCAAAGCTGGAAGGCTGAGCACCCGGCATGTAACCAAGATCCATGTTATGCTAACGAGGAGCTTTGCTACGCACGGCGACATTTGTTATGCCGCTGTTTGGCCAGGGTCCTGCCGCTCCGCAGGTCACACAACAACCTCTCACTCTCATTAATGCCAGATTGAGTTCCTGCCGCCGCTCTCCTGCTGCTTTTAATCATGTGGCTGCCAGCCAAGGACTGCTGGGGAAAACCCTATCCCTTAGGGTGGGTGTCAGCTGATCCTAACTAACCCATATAGCTCTTGGGATGGGGGCTAGGGGGCATAAAGGAAAACAACAGAAACAAGGACAATTCATGGGAGAAAAAGGATGAAGGTCAAAGGGTTAAAAGTGCAAGAGCAGGGAGCCAGGAGGGGGACACGGAGCAGAGCCCCACCATTCGTGCCCACCTCTCCCTGCGAGCATTCAGAGTGCAGGGAGAGATATAGTCACTATGGTCCCTCCTCTTTGTCCTCCTCCACCTGCGGCTGTGAGTGGGCAGCCTGACCAGGGTCAAGAGGCGGCTGCCAAGGTCTTGTGGGGCTGCAGGTGGGGAGCTGCGAGTAGAAAGGTGGGGAGAAAAACACTTAGGAGGTGGAAGAGGGGCTGGGGAATGCCAGGTGCATGTGTGCCAGGGTGTCTCTCATGCCACAGAAGGGATTTGTGACTTGGGACCCCATGAATCACACCATGACCATGTCTGTGCCTGCTGCTGCTGGTGTCCTCAACATCATCTGAGGGTAAGGACTGACTCCATTTAGGGGCTGGGAAAAGGGACCAAGTGGAGTCCAACCACTTCTAGTCCAGAAAGGCTCTGATTTTGGTGACACATTCCAGGACTGTCCTCTGGAGCACAAGGGCCTGTCTGCCATCTGCACAGGATGCACAGTGAGGACTCACCAAGGATACCTCCCTCTGCCCCTTGATGGTTGCAGGAGACCTGGTTGCTCTGAGATGTTCACTTTGGGCTGGAGAGGAATCAGTGGCAGAGGCAGGCCTGGGACAGAGCATGGAGCTGGTGGCCCCGGGAATGGCATAGAGCACAGGCAAAGGGACCCGTGTGGCTGGTGCTCTTGGCCCCGCTGATGTGGACAGGAGAGGCTGCCGTGTAGATGCCTAGTCACCACATGCACCAGGTCTTCTGGGTGAGGAGGAATGCTCTTCAGCATGTGCCACGAGAAGCCCACCTCTCAGCACGAGCCCCCTCACCTCACTGTGCAGAGAGACAAGAGGTCCTCGGTGATTCAGAAAGTCCAGCCTGGCAGCCCAAAAGCACTTGCCATACTGGGGTACTGCTGTAGCACTGGTACACCAGTGGTATTTTTAAGGGCAATGACCCTTGTGTTCCCAGGCATACAGACACAAGGTCAGACTGACCCTGGTGTACTCTTTCCTATTCCCCAGCCCAGGCAGTTCTCCACACAGGCCCTCTGAATTGCTCACCAGCCTCCTCAGTGTCCCTAACAATCCTGCTGTCTGCACATGGGGGCTTGGGAGGGACACAGGCCACCTGAACGAAAGGACAGTGTGGTTGGTTGACCATGGCCACCTGCCAGATGCCCACCCTGCTGCTCTCTCACCTCCCCCCCCACCTCAACAGGACAGGGGGAGAAAATAAGATGAAAAAGACCCCTTGTGGTCAAGATAGTGACAGTTTAACAAGAAAAGCAAAACCCGCACATGGAAGCAAAGCAAAAAAGAGGACTTAATTCACAACTTCCCATCATCAGGCGGGTGTCCAGCCACGTTCTGGGAAGCAGGACCTCAGTATGCACAGTGGTTGCTTGGAAGATAAATGCCGTAACCATGAACACTCCTCCTTCCTCCTCTTCCTGAGCTTTTATTGCTGATTAGGATATATGGTATAGTCATATGGTATAGAATATCCCTTTGTTCAGTTTCGGTTGAGCTGTTCTGGCTGTCCCCTTCCAACCTCTTGTCCACCCCTAGCCTACTTACTTGTGGGGTGCAGGGAGGAGAGAGAGAAAGCCTTAACACTGTGCAAGCATTGTTCAGCAACAGCCAAAACACTGGTGTGCTATCAATGCTGTTTTAGCCACAAATGCAAAGCACAGCACCATACAGGGTGCTGTGAGGAAAGTTAATTTCCTAACTCCATCCCAGACAGACCTAGCACAGACAGTACGCATGTCCTGTCTCTTTTGTGTGCACACTTGCAATTGCTCACCTGTTTGTTTTTTTTTTATTTTGCACACTGTTGCCATCTCACTTGGACTTGGGTCTGCCTCCCCAGTGATACCCATTTCTAAAATGCCATCATGTCAGCTCCATCATATATACAACGAACCATTCTCTGATGTCCACAATGACCTCAGGAGTGTCCCCACTCAGAGATGCCCGTTTCCCTTGTGCACGCTACCACGAACACCTGCAAATGAGCCATTACACACATTTGTGCTCGTACCCACCCATTTATTCCTCCCACAATTACAGCTCGAACACAAATTTGAACCTCAGCCCTGGCAAGCTACTTAGCAACCTGAATTCTTGACATGAACTAGACTGACTGCACTGGTGAACAGCACCTACAATAAAAATCACATTAGCTTCCCTTCTGGCTTCCCATTCAGACAACGCAGCAGCCTGGGAGTCACGTTAGGTCAAGAGATGAAGAAGTCTGAACTAGCTGCAGCTGTCTCAAACAGGTCTGGAAGGATCTTTGCCTTTGTTCAGTTTTTATCCTTCTTTAATAGTCAAGAGTTCACAGCAGCAGGCAGAGTCCCTAAGAAACCAACTGTTAGAGCAGATGCTTGGCTTTGTCTGGTGCCTGGGTACTTCATGCAGAATGGAGACTTTGTGTTTGCTTTTAGAAGATAACTAATTCATACAAGAGGTTCATGAATATTCAGCATATGCTTAAGGTTGGGGAGAACAATCCCTAAAACAAAGAGGAAAACTCTTTTACCCTTCATTTTGGGGAATGCAGTTTTCAGTCTATGGGCTGTGAGTAGCCCATGGTCCCTGTCTGTCACAGTAGGAACCATTAATGACCCGTGGTTTGCCAAGCCTGGCGTGCATCACTTGTGAAAAACTGATGCAGTCAGCAAGGGCTTGGAGTTAATGCTTCTGGATGAACGAGAGTTTGGAGGTAAGTTCAAGAGCATAAGGAGCCAGGCTGAAGTCAGTCAATCTAGCTGTTGTAGCCTCTCTGGTTTTGTCCACTTTCTGTGGCTGTACGTTTTCTGGGAAGCTGTAGCAGAGAAGTTTCACAGCAGTGTGGATGTGGTTTTTTCTGCATAGCTACTGTAGCTGTTCTTCACAGTAGAAAACAACCGGTGAACATTTTGTCTTCACCAAAGAGGTTTGTAAGTAGCATGCTATTCCCAGAGTTGTATATGGCCTTGTCCCCCATTTTGCTTGCACAGCACACATCTTAGAGCTTAGACATACTGTAAAGGTATTGATGCTAACAAACTGCTAATAAATAATGATTTTACCTTATTTGTCTATGTTCAATGACCCTGCACTTGCTGTGAACTCTGACGTTCCTTCCCAGGCAATATGCAGTTGATGAGCAGGAGTTTGCTACGCCACAGTGACTTGGGTACATATATCTAGACTCTTGTATACATACTTCTCCATACAAAGCAGTTGTTGACATGGTTTGCAGGAATGTCCTAGTGAAATAAGCTTTCCTGGTAAAAGTGCTCTTTTGCAGCGTAACTGTACCTACACTTGGGTTGTTGCTCTGACAAACTGCTGTCTTCCTTCCTCTTCCCAGCCCCCTTCCAAAGTGATTACACTGGTAACACTTCTAAGTACAGCCTTGTTTTCCTCATCTTCACCCCCACAGGAACTCTCCAGGCTCCTGTAATTGTCCAAGCAAAGCAGTAGAACAAGTTGGGTGACACTGCATCAATGATCACCACTATGCAGCCAGGAAGGCAAACAGTGCAGGCTGGAATGGGGCGAAGTGGGCACTGCTTGCACCAAATGAAGGTGGTGTTACTTTTGCAGATCTCTGGTCTGGTCCCAAAACTCTGCTCCAGGAGTGGCAGGTGAAGATGGTTGCTAAATGCGTACATCAGTGCTACCTCCTGGGTGTTCAAGGCACCTGCCTGGAGATGTGTGTTCTGGAAAGGAGGCTCTGCGTGACCTCTCGCCTCTGCTATATTTTCCCACTTGCCAGGAAACATGTGCAACACCAGCACCCATTGCCATTGTCCATGCTTCCACCCATTGCCTTTCTTTTGCAAGGGTGTCTGTGTGCTCCTTTCTCCCCTTCCCTCTTTTACCCTAAGATCTCCACTTTCTCCTTCTGTTCAGCTCCAGCTCTGCCCCCTGCTCCATACTGCAACCCTCCTCCTTCCCTCTCCGTCACGATTCCTTTTTTTTGTATTCCCAGGAGAGGAACCATTCAGGCTGTCCTCCCGCTGACCAAGGAGGAGGAACAGGGATGAAGGAGAGATGTGGTCCATGGGCTGCAGGGCCTGGTGCAGCATAACCACATGCTGCTTTTGCCCCATGCAGTGATGGAGAGGGTGAAGCAGCGATGGAGAGGGCTGTCATACCCGTATGGTTGTGTTGGCATGGCAAAGATGGGAGGGAAAAGGCAGGGGATGGGGGGGGGAAGGGACTTGAAATTTCAGCTGCCCCTTTGTCTTTTCACCTCCTCCAGTTTATCTGGTGCCCCGTGGAATTTATGAAGCTCCCTCCTGCAGAGGGCTGTTGTATTTCAAGTTACAGTGTGCCTTCCAGACAGGTAATAGACCTTGTGTCCTTTGGCCAGCTAGCCTGTTATTTAACAACCTCAAAGGGCTTAATGAGCAATAACAAACTTTCTCCCAGCAACAGATTTGGGAAGACTGATTATCTCTGTTCTACAAGTGGAGAAACAGTGTCGATCCAGTCCAAGTCTCTGTGGCAGACCTGAGCGATGGATACAGCCCATGATTTCTCATACATTATTCTGAGACTGCTAATGATCCCTTGTCCTTTCTCCCTCTCCATGCTGAGCTGGATATTTGCCCAATTTAGGAACAATAAGGACATTAATTCTTCTAATTTGAAGAGGCAGAGAACAGGTATAGTAGAGGAGAATGGGAGCGAGCCCAGCAGAAGTCAGGCAGAAAAATCCCATCTCAGCAGCACGAGTTGTCATCTAGGCATTGCTTTTCAGGTAACCCAGATGAAGGACCTTAGGAGCATCAACCTTATCTGTTTCTCGTCTCATTGCCACAGTGTGTTGCAAAGGGGACAAGAAGCGTGGTTTGAGAGGATGTAGCCCCTGTGACATGCAATTGGAAAACCACAGCTTCCAGAGCACTTCTGCCAGTGATGATTTTTACAATCAGAACAGCCCCTCAGTGAAGTCCCAATGCCAGCAAGGATGAGGGGAAGCCCTCTACCCCATCACCCCATGTCAGATCACCCACCAGGGTCCATCTACCCCTCTCTTCCAGGCAAGGTCACGGGTGGGATGGGCCCTGGCAGCACCAGGACAGCCCTGGCAGCAGGCTCTTTCCAAGCACCGTGCCTTTTTCTGACTAATGAGACACAGCTGTGAGGCACTGGGAATTAGAGAGAAGACCCAGCACTGTCAGTGTCTTCTGCCAGCCCTGTAGCATGGTGGGAGAAGTAGATGAATGTAGAGATGTGGCTTTCCCACCCTTTGTAGAAGATTTGAGGCATCCCTAGCTCTGGAGGAGGGAAGGAAGACCTGAGCACCTGGGGACACGGTAGGCTGAACAGAAGCCCTCTGAGGACATGGGTGGGTGTTGACGCAGCCACCTGCATGCTGGGTGAAGCAGCAGGTGCCCCAGCTCCTGGGGCAGATGCAGGGCTGCAAGGTATCACATGTTGCTTGTGGCTCTGTGCCCCCCGCCAGCTCGGTTGGAGGAAGGACGCACAGACCTTTCTCTGAGCACTACCAGCCTGTGAACCTGGGGTGGTTTTGTTGAACTGGTACAAAATGCAGCTGCACCAGTGCTCCCCAAGAGCACTAGGGCATCACCCTGCAACCATCCCTTTCCCTAAGCAGCCTGAGGGCCCCATCAGCCTGCTCCTCTTTGGCTATGCATGTACAGTGACTTCAGGCTGTGGTAGTAGCTATAAGACTGTTAACTCCTTCCTCCCCATCCCAAGAGGGAAACAGACAGATGCAGTCACACCTGGCAGAGCTCCCATGCAGTTGAGACCCAGAGTATTGGTTTGACAAGAGTGGCCTCCTCTATATATCACCTGGCACTCCAGATGTGTCAGTCTTCCTCCTGGATGCTAAGGGTCAGAGGTCAAGCTGATTCCTGTGAGATTCAGCCCTCCTGCCATCACTACATGTGTTCTCTCAGATTCTCAGAGGCAGGGACACAGAAGCTGCAAACTTGTTGGGTTTGCATTTGTTTTGCCTTTTATATTCATAAAACATGAAAGGCCTGTTCTTCAGTAATCTCCAGTTCTACTGTACTGACACCCTCTCAGTGGGATTTGCAACAGGATAGCTGAGGGACTACACGTTTTTTGGATCAATTTCAGCTTGCCTTCCTCGTGGCTGTGCTATGGCTTCTCTGGTTACCACATGTAGAAGGGCTGAAACCCAGATCCGTAACACACACCATGCCTTCTGCCACCTGTGCTTGTGGGAGAGCAAGAAGGAAAGCCACCTGTAAAGGCTCCTCCACCTCTGCTGCCACAGAGGAATCATGCAAGCCTTGGTGCTAAGACCTGCAACTCAATCCATGGGTACAACCTTCTTGGTAAATCAAGCTGAGTGTCCCAAGCTTCTAATTCTCCTGCATTATTAACACTTTGCTCAGGAATTAATGTGGGTCAGTCTCTGCTTATGGGCCCATGTCCTCATTTCAAGTGTAAGCTTATACAGAGCTTGGAGATGGCTAAAGGCAGGATTTGGCTCAGTCTTTATTTTTTAGAAAAAACAGACCTTATGATGTTATGACCCACGGACAAGTATCCTTGTAGACAGATGGGACCCATGCTTCAGTTTTGTTTCTATTCCCTCACCAAGGAAATTGTTCACTTAAGATCATGGGGAATTTTATGTTGGGGTCAGAATTCAGACTAAATTTGCATTATATTGGATTAAAGTCTTGGAGAGGTGACTGAAAACTTTAAGAGAAAGCTGCAAGCTAGGCAGAGGGCTCAGGAACATGTGATAGAGTCCGGCATGTTTTCCTCCAGATGCAACAACTGGGGAGAGACCAGAAAACCTGACGTTTCATGAAAGTTGTGATGCATTATTCTCCATGTCCACAGAGGCAAGGCAGGTGTGGCTGGATTTACAATACGGATGATTTATGATAGGCATTGTGGAAGTACTTTCAAGTTTTTAACGGTTGCTATTCCTCCAATATGTACCCACAGCTTCTGTTGTTGGGCTACCACCCATCAGTTCTTAAAAGTCTCTGCAGTTCTGACAGGGTGGGGTAGGTGTCCCTGATCCTGTCTCAGAACAACAGGTGGGTTAGATCAGCATGAGCTAATTGGTGAGGCAATTGGGTATGGTCCATGGACCTTCCTTGGAAGAAGGCTTTTGGGGTATGCATTCAGCCAGCATCCCCTTCCTTTGGCTGTGTGGGGCTGGGTGATGAGAGCCAGGGATCTCCCTGCTGTACCACTGTAGGAGAAAGTGTGGGGGCATCTTGTACACAAGTGCGTGACCCTCTGGGGAACTACAATTTTCCGTTTAGGGTGTAGCTGAAGTTTCCTAGGCTCCATGGTGAATCCTCACCAATTAGTATGCGGTGGTTTAGACTTAAATATGGCTAGAAGCAGGCCGATGACTGTGTAGTGAAGTTTACAGCTCGATCTTCTTCATGGTTCAGCTCTAAATGCTACCCTTTGGATCAAACTTTTCTTGCTTTTTCAGATTTAGGGTAGAAGTCTAATCTCACAGACTGGCGTAAAGGTCTAGTAAGGGTAACATCTCAGCTACACAGTGCTAAGCACATAATTAGGTGCAGTACTACCTAAATAGTACCTAAAAAGGACTACCTACCTTTTTTATTACACTACAATCTTCCTTCAAGGCATTCCTTTTTATAGTGGCAATGACCCCATTCATACTCATTAACTTGGGTGGACTAACAGCAAGGAGTTTGGCTTTCCTGCCCCAACCACATCAAACAAACAAAAAAAATCCTGCATCGAGACATACACACTACTTGTCAGCGGGAATCAGAGGTGTAACCTGCGTCCACTTGCACAGTTGTTTTCCACCTCAGCCTTCTCTGACCATTACATTTGCTAATAGTGTTGCATCTGCGATAGACCTTTTGCAATCTATTGCACTGTTCCTGAGCAGAGGAAATGAGGCTCCACCTGGCACAACAGAAGAGTGGAAATTTAAAAAGTTAACAGCATGAGATGGAGTACCTGTTATGCCCAGGTCCCTCTGCAGCCCTGAAAACCTTCAGGTGAAGAAGGGGAGAGAACATCTTTCCACTGTGCTCCAACTTGCCACAGCTGCCTCATGACAGTCTGCTTGGAGTTCCCATCTCTGATCACATGCTGGCCCTTGTCATGCTGTGATTTTTTTTTTTCTTGCCATCTTATAAGCTGATTTCAGGATTTCTACAAAGCCATGGATCATGAAGGCACCTTTGTTTTGCTGTCAAGGACTCTGGAAGTGCTGCTAGAATCTAGCTGACCCCAATACACTGCTGCCTGTGTTGGCAACATGGACAAAACGTATTTCCAAAACTCAAATGCAGAGCAGACGCCCTCTTTGGAAGAGCAATAAGCAAACCTCCCCTCCTCTTTTACCCAAACAATCCTTTTTTTTTTTTTCTTTTTCTTTTCTTCTCCTCCTACTTCTTAGGGGGTTATGCTCTTTTATCAGCCTGTCTGTTCTCTGTCACCTGGGACAGGCAGAAAACCCAACATGACAGATACATCTTTCTTAGTGTGGAAGCTCTCCCAAAAGCCTCAGCATATTCATGAAATCCAATACCTCAGAGAACCACCCACCTCACTCATGCCAAAACCATTTCTTGAAAGACTGCATGAAACGGTCTGTTGCGCAACTCTCAGAACATCAAATAACTCCTTTATTTATAGCATATACACTTACAACAATAAACCTCCCTTTAAAACTGCTTTGGCCAATATAGATTTAAAAGGTTTTTTTCCTTTTAATCATCATCTCAATTTGTTGTTTAAACGTTCAGTGCTTTGGCTTGAGAGGGGCTGGTCTCGTGACTTTCTGCAGGACTTGTTCACTAGGTTTGCAAAACCTTCTGTTTCCTCTGCTGTGGTTCTCTGGAAGAAGATGGTACCACTCCAATTTAGTAATGCCAGCTTCTTGCTCAATATGCTCAGCTTGCATCAGGAAGCCTATGTTTTGAGTTTGGAAGTATACCTGGAAAAATGTTGCCCCAGAAATGAAGGAAGAGGAAAAAGGGTATTTCTTCAAGCTGTTAAGCAACTTTAAAAAACATCTGTAATATCCAAGAGGCCTTCCCTGCAACAGCTCCAGCCTGTAAAGGCCAGCAGCAGAGCATCAACTGCTTGCAAGCAGTCCCCTCCATGCCCAACACAGCTTCTTTGGTCAGTCAGCTGAAATAATGTTCCTGACAGTGCCCTAGGCACTAAGTCAAGCCCCAGAACACGTTTCTCTTAGCTCCAAGCCAAGGCCAGCTCTCTCTTGCCCAGATGAAGTCCCCTGTGATGGCCAAGAGAGCCAGGCTAGCTCAGGCCGGGTGGGAGGTCCTGGCCAGGCGCAGCACCTGAGTCACCCTTGTCTTGCCAGATCAGCGGCACCCTGAGCCCATGCAAGGGCCACGGCAGCTGATCAGCTCAGGGTGCACTGAGCCCACAGGGGAGCCCTCTGGCCCACCCCCTGGTCCTGCTGGCCAGCAAGGCGGTTTTGGCTTTTCCGTCACCCAGCTTGTCCCAGCCCCCTGTTATTTCAGCTAGGGAAGAGCTGACCCCCTCCTGTTCTTCCCCAGTCTTTTCCATCTCTTTATTGCCAGTGACTTCCTCAGGGCAAGGAAATACTTTCTTTTACAGGTTGGTACAATACTTAGGGAATGATCTGCATGCTTTTATGGGTGGTGCGTGCACTTGCCTGGAGATGCAGGAAAAAAGGATTGCATGGGCATGACATGCATTAGCTCTTCAGAACATACCTTGGGGAGGCTGTCTGGTGGGTTTGGCAATGCCCTTGGAGAGGCTTCTTGGCATGCTGTGAGGGTAATAAGCTGCTAAGAAAGAAGATGAGGCTGGTGGTGTTTGTTACCAGCGTCTTCCTACTCATCAGGGCATAAATAACAGAGAGGAAGCTCCCACTGTTTATGTACAAACTGGAAGCAAGGCAAAACTTTCTCATCTGTCCATTGGGATAGACTGGAGATGACTCAGGCTGTTTTCCTCACTACCTCTTTGCAATATATATACATATATGTTTATTTATATATTTAATTCAGCAAGGTCTTACTCTTAAAATTCCCAGGTGTAAGTATTCCAGAGGAGCTATTCCGCCAAACATGCCTTGTGGGAGTACTGCTGTTACCATCACAAGAAAGTCCTGTTAATTTAGCTGATTTCAGTACGAGAAACAAAAATGATTATATATTGTCAAGAAGACTTATAAGTGGATTTAACAGCATTTGCACTAAGGTTTTTGCCATTATGGAAATTTCAACTTCTCTGCAAAAAAAAAAAAAAAAAAAAAAAAAA
>WKFP01014262.1:751792-770037 GCA_011057875.1 Pterocles orientalis
AAAAAAAAAAAAAAAAAAAAAAAAGAGAGGAGGAAAGATGTTCCTTAACAATATTGCTGCTCTGGCACAAAAAAAAAAAAGACTCTTACAGACCTGCCTTGAAATTAATTTTTGCAGGTATTCACTCAACCCATGATTAGCCTCTCCCCACTAAATACTTTCAATGTAACTAGAGACCAGGCTTGAAACAAGCCACCGCATCCAGCAGTCCTCCTGAACACTCATATATGGGAACAAGACCTGAACTCTGACACTGAGTCCTCAAACCAAAATAAAATCCTCAGGCTCTTTAGAACTGGAAAGATTAATCTCTGGAAATGCTGGGTCTGGTGGCTTTTGCTTTTATCTGCCACAGAGGAATCTGCTGGATTTGAGCATCAGATCAGATCAGAACATCTTGAGGCTTAAGGGTGGATCTCAAATAGGCAGCCCAGGTCTATTACTAACCATAATGGGCTCTCTGCATTGTTTCTTGAGGACATGCCTGTGCAGACAATAGCTATGTGCTGGCAAGCCAATCTAAATACTATAAAATCATAAAAAAACAAAACCACACTGTACTTGGCAGATACCTGTGCAGTGTACAGAGCAATGTCATTGGAGGAGCAAAGCGTGTTTTCCTGGGACATGCTATTCCTCCAAGCTGCTCCCCTGGTCTACTGTCTCCACTGTAATTGCCTCTTGGAGTGCTAGATGTTAACGCTATGGCCCCAGGGAATGCTGCTTTTTCAGCAGCCTTTGGGAAAGAACAAAGAGGGGTGACAAGAGAGCACTGGGAACAAAGCACAGCAGTAGGCACTTTGCTCTCCATTGGGGAAAACCCCAAGCTAAAAGTTAGCAGATTTACCACAATTTCAAGCACTGCTAACATTTCATTGCAGTTCTGGTACAAAGTATGTGTTGCATGAAAGTAAAGCTGCATGTGCCCGAAAGCATCCTGTGCCAGAAAGACATTGAAAAGAAGCATTAGTGTCCTGGTGAAGAGCTGGTATCCATCTAAGCAGAGTCTGGGCTTTTAGGTTAGCCTGGAACTAGGGTCCCAAGCAGAATATGGGCAGATCTTAGCTCTGCTATGAACTTTCCAAGAAGGTCAGGCAAGGCAAGTTTTGGTGCAATTCACTGCCCCTAGCTTTAGCTTGTTCAAAAGTCTGGGTCTTTAACAGGACCAAAGTTAGTGGAGAAACCTGGGGACTTCCAGGACTTCCAGAGTGATCCACCTCAGTCTAGGTTCAGCGGTGGATGTCAGTCTAGGTTCAGTGGCGGATGTTAGTAGAATGAATTGCTCTTTTGAGAGGTGCTCTCTAGTGAGTATGGAAACAACGTGAATCCTAACCTTGCCCCTCTGTGCTGTCTTTCTTTCTGCCTCCTGTACAATGTAGATAATGGCACGATGAGGCTCTTAGTGTGGGACTACACTCGGAGATACAGTTTGCCAGCTGGGTAAATCCACAAGTGGCTAATGCAGTGCACAAAGCGGCTATGAGAGCGCGAGAGAGCTCTCAGAAGGGTGTACCACGTGCACCTCTTGTTACTCATGGCAAATGGGCAGCATACCCCCCTCAGCAGGCATTGCCTTGGGCAGCCAAGGGAACTGATGCATTATAAATCTATGTGATCTTCCCTAGCAATAGTGTGTTCCCATGTGCACAGTTTGCGCTGCTGTCGGCTGCAAGCTCGTACTTCAGACTTTTCCTAATTTGATTAAACCCAGGACAACTTTTTGTTAATCTAGATGTAATCTCTCAGACAGAGCCTGTCACAGCCTCTGGCTGATGTGCAGCTCTTTTATCTAAGGCAGTCAGAAACACTGCCCAAGACTGTGACAGCTGCACGATAGCCTGCCTGATACAATGGGGTGGAGATGCATGGTCCCCATCTGGAAGAAAGGACCTGCCACCCTGCTCCCCTCAGCAGCACGGAGGGACATCCAAGGTGCCTTGCTGGTACAGGGAGGTACCTGTGGCAGCCCATAAATTATAGCTCAGAAGCACATCTGGACAGATAACTCATAGCAGTCTTTTGGCCACCTCAGAGCAGGGTGTGCTAACTTTTAGAAAGATGATGAGCTCCCTGCTGCTCTAGTCCGCAGTCAAGACCGTGCCTCACTCAGGTTATGGTCACACAGGGGTGCTAGGCTGACAGTGTCCAGACACACTCCTGTGGGTATGTCATGTGTCCCCATGTCTGTTCCACCCTGTCTGTGCAACACATGCTGAAGCTGATTAAAATACGAGATCCTCCGTGTCCTCTGGTCTTTACACAGGGTAAGCATCAATACAGATAATACTTGTGAGGACTTCACTCTGATTTTCCCGGGTCTAACGAACTTCATCCACAGTAAAGGTGAAACTGTAGGTTGATGCAGGTTCTTTCTGAAACTGTAGGGAAACTACATCTTGTCCTGCAACCATCCCCAGCTTATTTAAAAAAATGAAGCAAACATACATGCATGCATTTGTGTGAAACTGCTGAAAAAACATCTGGGCTAGCACTTCTCCTTGTGGACATGAGAAACCCCAAGTAACGCCAGTGAAGGAGTTGAACTGTGCTCTTCTGACAAAGGACAGAATGGATTTCTAAGTATTTGCTGTTAAAGAGATGCGATACCTCTCCACCATGCAAAGGAACCCTTCTCAAGATCTCCATTACCACTTGTCAAGGCTGCTTTTTAGGGTTAGAGGCGGCTCTCTTGTTTGGGTTCTGAACACATAGACAGAGTTTTTTAAATGACATTTTTGTAAAAGCCAGCAACCTTGTCAGCTATGCCTCCCATCTATGTTCTCTCTCTCATCAGTCCTCTTCTTGTAATTAATTTCCTTACTTTTTTCCATTGGGTAGTATTACAGAGTGTTGACAAGCAGCTCTTTTGCCCCAGAACAGTGATCAGTGCAAACAGGGAGGTTTAAAAATCCTTGAAGAGAAAAGATGTTCTGCAGACAGAACTTGTTACTGAATCAAAATTGTGGACTCATAAAACTTAAAGCAAAAATCTATAGCTGGTCAGTGCTTTGCTTGCTCATGCCTATTTGAGTTGCTCTGAGCAGTAAACCCTGTGGGAATACAACACATCCCTGGGCTAGCCCATCTGCATAGAACAATTTTGCTGCTGAATCTGCATTCCTTACTAAGGGTAACTGCTCATCTCAAGGCTATAATGATACTGATGCACTCGTGCCATGAACTGCAACCCACTGTTCTGGCAGTTCTCTTGTTTTATTTCCCCGCCGCAAGAGCTGGAATGAATTGTATTTGTTGGTGAAGAATATTTTTGCTGGCTTTCTGTCTTGGGCATTGGAGGATTTTATGGAGCTATCTTGTCTGTTTCAAAACCTCTTTTTAAGCATCCTTTTTCCCAGCAGTTAGAATGTCCTGAAATAGCCCCATATATAAACACCAGTTATGTGTATATGCTTCACATTACCCAGGGTACAAACCTCACTCTACAAACACGGTTTAGGAGAACTACTGTGAGCCTGCACCTTCTGGCCACCAGGCTGGCTGGCTGCAGCTAGTATAGCTGACATCCTTTCTCTTCCTTAGACTTCTGCATCTCAGCGAAGATGACAAACAATTTCTCTGCACGTAAACGCCAGGACTCGGGAGTACTTCTGAGCATAGGGATTTGGACCATACTCGGTCAGTTCCAAATCCAGGTTGGAGTGAGACTGGAGTGTTTCCTAGCCCCTTCCCCAGCTCTGTCACTTCTGCAGGACGCCAGGGGCATCTTACTTCAGGCCCTACCTCTGTGCCTCAGGGAGACAAGAGCATTTCCTTACTATTTCCAGGTAGGCAGGATGCTTTTCCAAACAGCTGTGAAGCATTTGGGCATTACAAGCTATAAGACCTGTATAGGAACTATACTTGATTATCAGCAAATATGGGGGCTCCTGGCTCCCAGGCTGTAGTGGCAATGCCAGTTTATGGCAATGCTGCTTTGTGCTGGCACTGCTGTTTGTGTGGACCTGATGTGAGAGCAGATCCCCCAGCAAAAGTCTCCAAGAGGAAAAAAAAAGTGGGGGATGCCTTTTCCATGTTTGTTTCAAGTGGGATTGGTTCTCCAAGCTGTTTCACAGTGTTTGTCCACGGCACTTAGGCCAACACAGTTGCTGGGAGAGATGTGAAGTGCCAAGAAATTATGGGGTTAAGGCAAAGCTTTTGCCCTGCTAGAGCTGATGGATATTTTGGGACATCCAGGCACAGCCCCAGACTCCTAAACCATGACATTAGCCTCCCTCTTTCTTGGTGAGACATCCTTCAAATGTATCTGGGGGATATGCCTTTTTTCATTTTGGTTTCCTCCTTACCACATGCTGCTTTTTAGACAATTACACACAGGCACTACTAAAATGTCTGCTCTGTAGCACTCGCCTTATCACAATATCTGGTGGTGTAACTTTTTGCAAAAATCTTAATGGGGGCTGGATTATACCAAAAGTGAACCTGCACAATGATGGATTCCATTTCAGAGCACAATATTTTCAACATCTTCTCTATAAGCCTGAGGCTGTATAGAAGAATTTCCCTGGTTCAGGGGTAAAAACAAAACCAAAACCAAAACAAAATAAAACAAACCATAAAACCAAACCAAATCAGTACCACTTCTAACCAACAACTAACTCCTTCACAAAGCTCAAGCACTTCCATGCCAGTTTGATAACTACCAGCTGAAAAATGGATCTGATAGAAAACCCAGAGTGAGACTCTGGGTCTTAAAAACAGGATCCTAATCCATAACCTATTACAGTTGACAGCACTTTCCAAGAGAGCCCACACAGTGAGGTAAGGTTGCACCACACTCTCTGCTTCCTTGAATAAAAAGTGCCTGCTCTAATGAGAAGCAAGTCCCTGATTCAGCAAAGCACTTAAGTGTTTTGATGAACCAGGGCCAGACTGAACATCTTGTGCAGAACTCAGTTGTCTAGAGAACAATATCAAATATTTTATTGATGGATGCAGACTTAAATGAAAATTAAAGATGTGGCTATTTAAGGCTGTAGGTGCCCAAACTCATATTGTACATTTTTTATTGTATTAAAGTAATCATTTGTACGGGAACAGAAGCAGCCACCTCCAGAAAATCCATCTCGTCATGCTGGGAAGAATATTCTCAGTTCTCCCCCTGCACCCTAGCAATTTGATGGCTTTTGTAGCTTGCTTAGAGACTCAGCACATTCAGGCTATTACAGATCAACAACTTTCAGCCATATCCTCACTTTTCCTATCAGGAATGCCCAGCTTTAGTACCCTTATTGGCTGCGTAAGGTATGGGGAAGTGAGGCACGGCCTCCTTAGGTCAGATCAGGTATTAGAAGGTATGATCAACATGGTGGAGCCCCACTAGACAGGTCTCAAAATCCTGCCATCACTGTTACTTGGCCATCGCTCAGCAGGCAGGGTGCTCAGTCTCTGAGGTTGCAGCCAGTGAGGGTCCCTGTCAGCCTGCTCTTCTCTCTCTAACATGAACACCCCTGGCCAACCTGCTAAAAAGGGCTTTCAAACTCGGAGAACATTAATCTTGGAAAATGAAGCATTATGGTAGGTGAAGGTAAACCTCAGTTTGTTAAAGCGGGCTCCCTCTCATTCATTGTGCAGCGTTTCACCTGAAATGCTGGATGCAGCAGCACGCTGTAACTGAAGGCTGCACACAGTGCATGCAGAGAGGTGGGACTTTGGCACATCCTGAATTCGGGGTGTTTCCCTCTGAAAACGTATTTTTCTAATGTGATTTTTTAATGGAAAGTTATCAATACCTTTTATATGTTTGAAAACATATCTGTAGCATAGCAAAATGTCAAACAGAGCTGTTTCTACCATAGCTTCTCCACCCTAGAGCAACAATCTTCAGTTCCCTTTTGCTTATCAAAAATACACCCATTTTCCCTCTCATCTGGGTAAAAAACAGTGGAAGTATGGATTAGAAAACAGAAATCTGGCATTTTTCACCAGCTTGTATATACACTTAGATGCAGTTGCCTCCTTGCCATGGAATACAGGCAGGTGCAAATGGGAGGAAAAGGGAAAAGGGAAAACAAACAACAACAAAAAAAGAGTATATGCAGACATTTTTTGGTTCAACCTTATGCTCTTTTAATATATTCCCATACAGGCACTAGCGTTCAAACAATTTGCAGAGAAGTTGTAAGTTACATGGCACTCCGTTTATCTGCCTGGGAATGGCAAAGTGCACACACAGAAATATACACTGTGGTTCCAGGGAGTCTAGGGATTTCAAAGCTGCTTTATCTCCCAGATAACTTACTGGCAAAGAAGGGTGAATTAAAAACAGTGTCAGTAACTAAAAATGGAATGACAGATTATGATTGTGGCCTTTAAAAAATAAGTGTCACTTAAATGCATGTTACAGCTTTATCCAGAGCAAGAGTTTAACATTTTTCCTAAAGAAGTGCAAATCCTTGAATAGAGTATTTCAATCTATTGGTGATGGCTTTGCTTTTTGTGCTTTCACAGCATCCCCCCCTCCAAGCAGTCTTTGGGGATTTGTGAACCAGTAGTAAAAACCCGACTGCTAGCAGCTGGACAGGAACAACGTTCTTCTAAATCCCACACGTTGATCTGATTCACTGCATGACTCTAGTAAGCCTCCACCTCCTCTCTAGTAAAACACAAAAAAATCCATAGTTTTTAAGTTCTTGGGCTGAGGCACTTTGAGCTTACTATTGAGAAAGGCTGAGCAGCCAAAGTTCCCACCTACAAAGTGCCAACCACCCAGGAATTTAGTACAGGCATAGCACAGAAGCACTTGAAATGACGGGAATGTTGCGTATTTCTGCCCTTTGCCTCTGCAGCCTGCAATGCCATCGCTCTGAAGGAAGTTAATGCCATTTACGTGCAGTGGCAAAGGCTGAAGCCCTAATTTTCACAGGGCCTTTGAGGAGTCTTAGTCATGTTTTTGCAACAGTATTTGAATGACTGACTTGAAAGGCTTCAGAAAAATGCAAACTACAGTCAAAAATGCAAAACGTTTGTATCTCTCAGCCAGGGTAGGAAAAAAGCCAGGTAGAAACTCAGCCAAGCCTGACCGGGTGTAGTGGATCTTGATCTTTGCTCACCCCATAGTTAGATATTGTTTCTCCCACCTCATCTAACGGAGCCACAGCCTTATCTCTCATTAAATGCAGGGTACAAGCTGGCAGAAGTTGCGAGACCTGTAACTGCAGCTGGAAGGCAAATAGAAATTCAGTTACATGAAATCACCTTGTCTCCTCTGGGTCCTCTCTTAGCAGAATTACCTTTCAAAAAGCATGAATCCCTTTTGACTGCCTTTCTGAACCACACTGACAGAGACCTCATGGTGGAACACATCTCACTTTATCTGCATTGCTGCTGCTTTTGTTGCCTGCTTTGGTCTGCTGGAGGTAATCCCATCCTCTGGAGACTCTTGAGATAAGGTACAAGTGGATGGGAGAAAATAGCTTATTTGGGCCCAGCTCCATTCTTTTTTTTTTGCTGAGTAAGTAGGAACCTCTGCGATGAAGGGCACCGTACTGTCCACAGGCAAACTGCCCCAATGCGTACATATTAATTGCCACTGAAGAAGCAGCTGCGGTTTTCAAGGTGAAGGCCAAAGCATGGCTCTCGCTGAAACACATACAAAACACTGGTGAAGAGGGGAGGTGTGACAGAGAGAAAAAACAGGTGGGAGATGACATTCTTTCCTATTCTGGGTAGTATCCACTGCCGGGATCCTAGTTTTCCCAGCAAGTGCTGCCCTAGGCTGTGGCAGTTGCAAAGGGATAAAGATTTGCTTCTCTTTGTTGAGCTACATGCAGTCTGTTACTGGAAGCAGGAATATGCCTGAGCAGAAGCTGTCGTATCTAGCAGCAAGAGCAAAGGGCTTTCAGACCCTTGGACTCTTAACCAGAACCTGCTAAAGCTCTTCTGCATGCCTGCCTTCCCTCTTTGTGACTCCTTTTTCCCATCCCTGAAATGGCCATAGTAAAACACCCTGCTGTAAAACACTCGGCTCCTCAAAATAGAAAATGCTGCAGAAGGGCCTTGTGATGCCCACAGTGACAAGCATTCACGTAACACCCTGCACTGTTTACCTAAGGTCCACCCTTCTCCTACCCCTGGAATTTGACTGCTGTTCAGAAGCCCATGATCGCACCACAGTGAGCAGTCCAAAGGGAAAAATAATGTATTTCTGCAAATCTGCAAAACAACGATTCACAATTACTCACGGAATGGGGATACACAAGCCAAGGAGCAGGAATTTTCAGGTACTAGAACCTGATTTGGATCTGACCAGCTGGCAGGAGTTAAGTACCCTCTATGTTATCTCTGCTTCTCTCAGTTGTCCTGCCAAGGTATCAAAGAGAGTTTGTAATTGCTTGTAGATACTGAAAACAGAGCTCTCCTGATTTTTCTTAAGCTAATCTCTCTGATACCTTTTATGGGAGGAGAAAACAAAGACTCTACCATCCTTGCCTGTTTTGACATAATAAAATTTCCTTTGACCCATATGGATTTGCTCTCTGTTTAAATCAGTGCCGGTAACAGAACTGAGACACATTTTTCTCCTGAAAGAGACGCCAGGTCTGAGTTTACAACACCTCAGTTGTATGCTACAGTTCCATGTTGTGAAGAAATGGCAAGGTGTCAACTATCCCAAGGCAAAAGATGGATCGAACTGATAATGTGGCAAATCAGCTACACTGGTTAGGTGGCACTTCAAGGGGAAACATGGCTCAGTTGTCTGGAGGTCGTCGTTTAGTGTCCTATTGATGGTGCATCACTGCCACATTGAAAGAAACCTAGGTTTGGCATGGTGGATTGCTCTTAAGGAGTGAAATGCTGTTAAAGGGTGAAAACAAAATGAATAGGTGATTTCAGGCTCTGAAATTTTTACCCAGTTCCTAATGCCTACCCCCTTCTCCCCACCCACTGGCAAGAGCCAGGCCTTTCATGGGAAGTCTTAAAAGAAAACCTCAAAGATGAATAATGAGATCTAAATGAGAGCACTGCCTCGGGGTCAGGACAGTGCAGTTTGGAACGGAGTCGGCTGCCCAGGTGCCATGTATTTTCTAGGTAAACTCTAAGCTTCAAGCCTCCAAGTCTGTCAACATAGCACCAGATCCAATAAAGACCATCAGAGGCATAAAATGTAGCTTATGCAGAAGACTAAACAAGTGTCTTTGAAATTTTGGCCTGCCATCTAAAATTGTATCTAATCTTACTGATAGCTTTTAAAGTTCACTGCATTCAGTCCCAGTAGCACCTCAGCAGTAAGCAGGTCAAAACATTTTTAAGTCCAGCTAGAATTGCAAAGATGAAGCTTCCTGCATGTCCACAGGAACCAGATCCATCCAAAGCTCTAAAAGCACATCCAGGGCACAGTGACAGGACCATGCTCCCCCAACAGCATGGTGCCTCCACTGCCTTTTAAAAGCCTGCAATGGTTGTTGTGGCATCCCTCCCCCTTACATACACGGGTCTGTAACAGTTTGATGCACAAGCTCTTGTGGGAATGTTTAAGGCCTGAATTCAGTTCTCCTCCTGCTGAGGGCAGTTGCAACGCCTGCTTACCAGGGAAGTGTGTCCCTGTAGAGCAAGAATGTTCCTAGCACCCCCAAGGCCAATTTTCGAGGCCCTCAGCAAGTGAAGCATCCCACAGGGAAGAGGCTACTGAAACAGCTTATTTCCAAGCTCATACAGGGTCCAGGAGGCTCTTCTAAGCTGTCAAAAAGGAAAAAGAGCAGGAGCCATCTATCCGTAAGTAAAAAGCAAAGAGATCAAACACAGAGAGTCACAACTTCTGCATCCGTCTTTCCCGGACTTTGAAGCATAAGGAAAAGCTGATGGTCCCCTAGCAAGGCTCCCTGAGCAGCAGAGAGCACAGAAAGACACCTGTAACTCTTCACCGAGTCCTTGATCACTAGGTGTAGCGACCGCCGCGCTTTGAAGCAGTTCCTGGCAAGTATCCGCACATCTCCAAGGCTAACTCGGACGGTTTGAAGCGTGGCGAGCCTCATACCACCCCCGCCTGCCCCACACAGCTTGCCAACGCACCCCCCTCACAGTGGCACAGCCTCAGGTTTGGGTGGAAAGGCCCCTCCGGAGGTCCTGTGCCCCTCCGTGAGGAGCGGCAGCGCCGGAAAGACCCGCCGGAACCCCTTGGGGCATCCCGGGACTACAGGCGGCCGCGACGGCGGGGCAGGCTCCCGCCGTGACCGTTGGCGGCGGCCACGAGGGATAAACCGCCAAACCCTCAAAGGGGGAGCTGCAGGCAGGCGCGGCCCGGCATGGCGGAGGCTCTGGGGCTCGGCCCAGCGCCCCCCGGCGGCACTTTTCCTGTAGCGGAAGGAGCCTTCACGCCCCGACCCGACTCCCCCAAGGACGGTGAGGCGCGGCTGGGGCAGCTGAGGTGAGCCCCAAGGTGTACCCAGGGCCGGGCCGGCGGACACCACTCCCGCCCACAGCCAGCCTGCCTGCCTGCCTCCCCCTCACCCCGGTCCGGTCCCGTCCCGTCCCCGCCCGCACACCGCCTCGGAGGGGCGGTGCGGCGGGCCGGGCCGGGGCGGGGCGGTGTGGCGAGCGAGGGTTCTTTATGCGGCGGGAAGCCGGCGGCTCTCGGAGCTGCGGGCGGCTGTGGCGACAGAGAGGATCAACCCGGGCGGGGCGGAGGGGGGCGAGGCGAAGGAGGGGAGCCGCGGAGGAAGGAGGAGAAGGAAGGCGACCAGCGGCTGGGGCGCTGCTATTGTTCCGCACCTGCTGCCGGCCGGGGACACGTGGCGTGGCTGAGTCCCCTTTCTCGCCCTCAACCGCCTGACCCGCACGCAGCCGCCCGGCACCATGGGCAAGGGGGTGAGCGGCGGCGCCCCGGCGGGCGGGCTGGGGCGGAGCGGATGGCCGGGGCGTGGGCGTGCGGCCGGGAAGTGGGAAATTCAAGGCGCCGAAGCGGGGCCGGTCTCCGTTCCCTTCTGGCTGGGGGCGGGCGGGGTTCCGCGTTGTCTGCGCCGGGCTGGGGAGGCCACGTCGTGTGTGTAAGGGCGGCGGGGCCGGGGCGGGCGGTAACGGCCGTTGGAAGGCGGCGCCGGTGCCGCCTGCCCCCGAACAACGTGCCCTGGCGGCCGCCCGCCGCCTTCAGGAGAGGAAATAACGGGCTGGGGCGGGGGCTGGGGGGAAGGAGGCCAGACGCACACGCGCCGCAGCGAGGCGCCGGCGGCTTTTCCCCGCGGGCCCGGCCGCAGACATGGCCGCGGAGGGGGCCCTGTGCCGGTGAGCCCGGGGCGGGGGGGCAGACCTGGCCCGAACTCCGCCACCTTCCCTTGGACGTCGAGTCCCCCCGAAAAGGGGCCTCCTGCCCCCGGGCGTGTGGGGCCCGCAGCCCCCGGGGCTGGTGTTATCTGATGCCCTTTTGGAGCTGAGCTGCGGAGTGTGGCTGCTCCTCTCGCTCCTAAGAGTACTTTAGACTTCTTGAGACGCCAGCGTCGGGAAGGGGGGCGGGGGGCGAAAGGAAGTTTTCAGGATTATTAGGGTTTATTAGGGCTAATTTGGCTATTGGTAGCAGGGAGGGCATGGAGGGAGATGGTGGCAGGAGGGAGGTGATCGCCCTTGACTCTATCATGTCTGCCCCCTTAACTGGGGTGATAAAAGCCTCCCAGAAGGCCCTGCAGCGGTTTCTGACCTGTGCTAGCGTTTTTTTTCCCTTGTAGTCCACAAGGAGGAGAAGCCCTTAATTCAGGTTATAGCTTTCAACTAAAGAGAAGTGTCTGTAAAAGCGCTTGAAAACAGGGATGGAGACTTTTTGAAGTTGGGTGTTGTGGTCAAAAGCCCATGAGTGGAGAAGAAACACCTCTTGCATTGCTCCGATTTTATTTCATGTTAAAGAAGTAAAAAGCCCATTTCTGGGTTTTATTGTTTGGATGTTTGTTTTTTTTTCCCCTTCAAATACTTCCCTGTGTATCTTGTATAGTTGGAGATGTGTAGACTTTTATGTACTTTTGGTTTAGACTCATTCCTGGAAAGTTCCCAAATTTATCCGCATCTCAAGGAGAGTGTGACTGCGCAGGGCCTTGAGACACAGAAGTGGTGTCATTATCCCTGCCGACAGGTGTTCTGTGCTTCCCAGATGCTGTTCAGACATTGACCTGACTTTGCATTGTCCTCAGCAGCGTGCAGTCAAACGGTGGCAATGTTGACATAACTGCAGGAATAGTAGGGGAGCTGCAAGAACATAGCTGAATGGACAGTTACTTGGAAAAGGAAGTTGAGATGTGTGTGGAGTGGGTTTTTGTTCTGGTTTGGTTTTTTTGTGGATTTTTTTTTTTCCTCCATGAAGTCCTTTTGATGCTTGGCAGCCCAGTGTGATGTATTTCAGTCCAGTGGGCAACAGGTAGTGTGCACAATAAGAGGTCATCTAAGAGATAAAACCCTGAGTGGGAATTTGGTCTTGTTGCTGTCTTCTGAATGCTTTAAATCATCAAAGAAGCCCTAGAGGTGTGTGTATGTGTATGACTGCAGTGCAGAAGGCTTCAGGGGCTTAGGCTGCCTTGAGTGGACTAATGGCAGGTACAAACACTCTAATATAGGAGGCTGTTGACTGTCTTGTTTCCGTTTCAGATTTTATAGGTTGTGTGGATAATAAAGGAATTGGCCTGAAATTGGAAGCACCAACATGAGGGGTAATTCAACAGTGTACGGCTGCTTCAGGCTTTCTGGTAGCGAGTCACAAGATTTGTTCGTTTAGCGGTGAGAATGCATGCAAGTAATTGGGGCCCTGCTGGAAAATGGGGATGTGAGAGGGCAAGGCTGTGAAAAAGGCAGTGTGTGGTTGCAACACTAAACAGCATGTTCCTGCCCCACATTAGGGTGCCCGAAAAGGAAACCTCTTTCCCCTGGGAGCATGGGATGGAAGAGAAAGTAAGAGCGTTAAGTGTAAGAGAACAAGTCCCTTGCCTCTGCAGCTGTGAGAAGAAACTGAGCAGAGTGTCTGTTTTACTTTAAATGGTAACGGGATGAGGGGAGGGCCATGAGCTGCCCTGCGATGTCATTCATTCCAAAAAGCAGATTATCCAAGGGGGTGTGTATAGTGGAGGCAAGCAGATGGGATTTTATTTCTGTTTCGAGCTGCCTAGAAGCTGTCTGCTGACAGCAGTGTGCTTCCCTCAGTCTCCCTTGCCCCACAGGCATAGTGCGTAGTTGTTAGTGGATGTTTTGAGTTGTTTCTGGGGGCCAGTACTGATACCTGAACCCCAGTTAAGGGGTTTTTCCTGTTGGAAGCTAGGAAAGCTTATAGCATAATGGATCATCTGAGGGGAAATTAAACAAATCAAAGCACTCCTGGTGCAATTAAGAAATCTTATATATTACTCTTCCCCCTCCCCCATCTTTTTCATTCCCACTTCTTATTACTGTGGCTAGAGGGCACTCCTTTTGCCAAAGAAATCCCTGGGCCTGGTCAATGCACATTTTCATAGAAGTGGTGTAACAGGATGAAGGGTCTCTAGCAAGCGTTCTGTACCTGTGGGTTACAATCCCACAACCCAGTGGGATCCTGACCTGCTGAAAAATGCAGACAGTCATGCTTCACCTGGGCCTTTTCAAGGGGTAGTTGAAGTTCCCAGCTCCTCTGGAGGAGGGCTGTGTCCAGTCCACCGATCATGTTTTTGACAACTGCTAGAGATGTCTGGATTGACAGTAAAGATGCACTAATTTTCCAGGCAAAAAAGTGTGGGAAATAACACTCTGTATTTGGCATAGCAGCAAAAAAACAGGAAGGGCTGCTCAGCTGTGAAGTGGTTGCATTTGGAAAGCCAGCTCTGCACTTGGGTCTTCAAGCAGCTCCACAAGAAGTAGAGATGTTTGTTTTAATATCTAGAGGAGACTTAAGGTGTGGGGGTGGCCCAGTTTTGACCCTGATGATGAAGAAACCCTTGCAAAGTTTTGATCTCATATCACGGGAGCAGAGCTTGTCCTTCGATAATTTAGTAAGCAGCAGTCTGCTCCCAATGAGTGATTACTAGCTGTTAAGTAAAAGCTGCTTTGTACTGTCCTAGATGCTGAAAGTTGGTTCAGCTGGTTAGACTTTCCATTAAAGACAGGAGATTGCACACAGCTCTGGGGAGGGAGTAAGAAGGATCCAGAGAAGGCATTTGCATCCCTTGCTAAGATTACATAGGGTCATGAAGCGGTGTTTGCAGTCCAATAGGTGTAGTCCATATCCTGACTCATCTGGTTAATATATTTATTGAAGGCTGTCTCATGAGGCAGCAGGACAGTAACTTTTCTGTTTTCTCTGCACAGTTGATTATAATGACATAAATACTAGAACAGACCAGGCCTCTAGAGACTATGTAATTTATTTTGGCTCTTGTTTGACATTTCTTGTTGGATTAGGTGATGTTAGAATAGGGTACTTCTGAGCTTGTCTGCTGATTTGCACCCCTCCTGTTTCCTGGTCTGTCATGGCTTGTGTTGAGAACATCAGCCGTGAACGGTTCAATTAGTCCAGAGCGGAAAAGCATAAGCTGTATCTGAAAGACAATAGGATTTTCTGGGGACTATATAAAACTTCTTACACTGGTGTGTACAAATGTTGTACGTAAGCCAATGGAAAAAAAAAAAAGTCTTGCATGGAAAAAAAAGCTGTGTTGTTTTTTCTGTGTCAGTTTTGATGAGTCAGAGTTCCTAGGCTAAGTCAAGTAACAGGGGTGACATTTCTGGTGGAAACAGACCTTCCTTTGTGTTCAGGCCATGTGATTAATTTTCGGTAAGATGTGGGTTTGGAGTACCATAGGCCTTCTTTGTACAGCAGGAAAAGGAGGGGAGAACAGGGAAATCTTACAGCGCTGAAGGGTGGGATGAACCCTTTGTCCCCTTGTAGCGCAGCCAGTACAAGCTTTTGTTGAACAAATTAGACTCGTCTTCCCAGAAGAGAGGCAATGGCCCTGAAGGCAGAGAACTGTGGCAGGACTTTGACTCTGATTTATGTGTCAAGTTCAGATTTGAATGATGGAGCAGGAAGTTCAGACTTGGCATTAAATGATCCAATATCAAGAGCTGAAACCAATGCTGTTGACTTACCTTTTCTGTACAGGTGTTGTGTGTAAACTACCTTTAGTGTTGTGACACTAAAGCTGCTTTTTGTCCTGACTGCAACTGATGGCTGGGATTTTTTGTTCATTTTTTTTTAAAGCAAATCATGCTTAAACAAGGATGGCAAGCCTTTTCATGTTTACCTACTTGTAGGTTGTCTCTGCAGCTGAAAGAGCCAAACCCTCTTACATTTTTGGGCTGTTCACAGCTGCCCCCAATAAGCTAAGTAACTGTACTTCTCACAGAAGTTTTAAAGAACCAGGTGGTTTTTAAATCGCCTGCTAGGGCTTGCCAAGCTTGGGTGGGGGAGGGAGGAAGGGGAAGGGGTGAAGCTGAAGGTGATGGACTGCTAGTCAAGGCACCAGCTCCTTCATCTTCATTAGAAATCATCTCTCATCTCAAGCAGTAGTCAAAAAGCATGTGTTTTGTGCAGGACCATGTTTGGACTTGTCTACTGAAGCTGTAGCAGAAGTCAAAGTTGGTTCCTTCAGAGACAGAAAGAGAGAGGTGCTTCATGGAGACTTTTTGTGAATTGCCCTGTGGCAAATTCTTATGCTGGAATGCAAGGACCATTCTGGTTTAAGTTCTGTGGCTTTTGCTTTTTTAAGAAGTGAAATGGGAGTTTAGGTGCAGGAAAGAGAATGTCAGGAATGCTGACAGTCTGTAGTTCTGTGTTCTTTTCCTGGACGAGAGGAAGCAGACAGTTCAGCTCTGCTCCACTTATTTAAAATCTGTTTCCACTGCACAGCTCTGTAGCTACAACAGGGATATGGGTGATACAAAGCCTGCCTGTACTGAATGGGGCAAGGGAGGGCTTCTGTGGGTGTGAAATGACTATGGCTGCAGAGTGGTGTGCATGGGGCTTTCAAAACAATAAAAACCCATATCTAGATGCGACTGATTGGTTCTTGTAGAAAAGTAGTGCTTTTTCTTTTTATCCATCTAGTTTCACTTTTGGTTTTGGTTTCTACTTCTCTTGCAGTAAATAATAAAAATTTCCTGGGCTTGCTGCTCAGCAGGACAGTTCTTGGATCCTAACAATAAATAGTTTCTGTGTCCAGATTGCTCTCACAAATCCAGTTTGTGATTTGAGGTGCTCATGCAAAGATCAAACAAGGCAATGCCTTTAAAACCTTTTCTTAATCTTGTTAACAGTTTGAATCTGGTGCCACTAACTCATTAACTGCTGTTTCGTCTCAAAGTACTTCTTGGAGGTCTTATTGGGTGAAATTCATTTCATGAAACTTGGCAGGAATGTAATAGGTCCCACGCTGAAGAAGGGAAAAACTGCTATTGAAGGCTTGTGAGAGTCTGGAAATATATGGAGTACTTAATGGAGGAACTGTACTGTGAGGCTGTGCTGGTGCCTGGGTTTGGTACCTTACAGTGTGTCCAGACTTCTTGCAGTTCAGAATTATTTCTGCTTGTAACTCCTCTGTACTTTTTTTTGTTTTTAAGTAATATGTATATGTGCTACATCGTGATTTCTTTGTCCTTAGATGCTTGTTTACCCCATGAGAAGATCTAAATCTCTGCATGATTTCATCTAGAATTAACCATAATAGAAGTGAATGAAAATCTATCTGAATAAAGATGCTTTATGCAAATAGACTGCTCTAAGGTGTAAGCAGGACTGAACAGAGATTGAATTTGTGAAAGTACTACTGCTTTGTATGCCATTCTTGCTGGTCAAACTGCCATAAATTGAAAGCAGATTTCTGTTGTGTAACCAGCCACCTAGAGTGCCAAACTGAGAATGAAAGTGTTGGAGCTTATCCCCCAAATTTGACCAGTCAGAGATACCACCTCCTATTTATCTTCAGTTGATAGGCTGCTCCTTGCCAGAGGATGTGGAAGACTGAGAGGGGGGAGGAGGAGTTAGTGCCTTGAAGGGAACATATGTGTGCACTCGGGAATTGGTTTCTTTTGTTCTTTGTCACTTTTCAGCTTGAGCTGGGTCTTGCACATCAAGACTGAGTAGCATGTGTCTGGCTTTCCTCCTAGCTGGACTTGCACAATGTCTGGCTGAAGATGCTGTTCAGCAGACTTGTCTGCTCACTAGTGCATTTATTTATTTATTTATTGAAGTGGTGTAACTTTAGTAGGTAATCATTTTGTCTGTCTGGCAGTCTCGTGCACAGTTCATGTCTACTGCTGTAGAAATTGACTGTAAGGTGTTTCTTATGGTACTGTGTGTTCTCTTGCAGGCTGGAAGAGACAAGTATGAGCCTACTGCTACATCAGAGCATGGCACAAAGAAGAAAAAGGGGAAGAAGGAGAGGGACATGGATGAACTTAAAAAGGAAGTCTCAATGGTAAGAGTGTAGGACATGGAAAGAACAGCTTTAAGAATATTCACTGCCCTCAAAGCCCTGTGCTTCGTGTGACTAAAAGAGAAAAGAGATGGTGTGCTGACAGCATGATGTGACTGACAGCACTGATCTCCCACCTGGTTCCCTCTGTCTCCAAGCCAGACATGCTGCAAGTGTTTAAGCATGAAGATGGTCATGCAGTAGCCCTGAAAACATCACTTCTCAGAAGGCACTCGACAGAGAACCCAAGTCTCTTCTTGGCTGCCTTACCCATAGCACAGTGTAGCTGCATTTCCTCACCCAGGCAAGCACTGTCTGGATAGCAGCATTGCAGGCTTTATTGTGCTGTCATGTGAGTGAGACTGCTGTTTTCATTCCAGCTGAGGAGTTGAGCCTGTACAGCTCCATTTAATACTGGCCTCTGCTCAGACTAACCTCACTGTTGTTATTCCTTCTAATCATGTCTGAGGCTGTGGGGAGTGTCTGCCATTCCCATCTGTGAATGCTGGATGATGCTATACATCTGTCTGTGCACATCATCCAGCTTAGATCTGCTCTCCTTGATGTTGACACAGGTTTTGTTTCTGTGCTGTGAATTTGAGTCTAAGCTCTCGTGTTTTTGCCCCCCTCTGTTAGGGAGAGGGGATACTAAAGCTTTCTCCAAGGTGAAATTTTCTGTTCAGCAGCAATACTAACTTAAAGCATCTGCTCCCTCCCCTCTTTGGAGGAAGAAGCACTGCTTAAGCTGGCAGCACTACTTAAAAATGTGTAAAATTACAGGGCTAATCTTCTGTACATTCCTACCTTCCTTCCCAACTTCCTTCCTTTCCCCTTCTCCCTCATTCCCCCCTGCCCTTCCTGGTGCCCTGCCCCACC
>WKFP01014262.1:770057-792702 GCA_011057875.1 Pterocles orientalis
CAACCAAAAACCCCACAACCCACTGAGGCTTCACAGAACCTGCTAGGAGCATAAAGACTGCACTTAGATATAGTCTATTTGAAAAGCTGTAATGTCATACCCAAATAGTCACAAGAACGCTAAAGATGAGACCACTTTGAATTGCAGAATGAAACTGAGATTCTCTTCACAGAGAAGATGAGCTGGAGTCTTGCTATCTCACTGAACTGTTACAGCTAGGAAACCTGAGATGGGGGGGTGGAACTGCTGAGATGTTGTTGATCAGCCTGCAGGGACTATGATCTCTTTCCCCCCCCAAACCATTTCTTGTCTTTCAGGATGACCACAAGCTGAGCCTTGATGAACTTCATCGTAAATATGGAACAGACTTGAGTAGGGTAGGTAGACTTTGTTTTTCCCTCTCTCCTTGCTATGATGAAAAAAGGAACAGTCTCGGCTCAGAGCACTTTACAAAGGGAGATCTGGGTGGTCTGGTTTTTTTTTTTTCTTTTTTGATTAATCTCCCTTCCTCCAGTTAAGTTTCCCAGGCTTTGGGAGAATTGTTGAGCTAACAAATACTTCTCTTTGTCCTCCCACTGTACAGCCTGGCTTTGGTACTTTAGTGAATTTGTTTGTAACAAAGTCACTGTTATCTGCCTCTGAATTGTTCCAAGGTCAAGTTGATTCTTGGATTTATTTTTTTTCCCAACGAGCTTGTAATAAAGGCAAATGTTTGTTATATTGCAGATGTAGTCTAGTGAGCTAGCACATGCCTGGCGACTTAATGAAGGCTAGTAGCAGTTAAAATTCTTCCCTTTTATAGTAAGAAGTGTGCAAATGTCCTAGCTAACCTCAAACTCCAGTGCAGAAGCACTGCAGGGATTTTGCACCTTTGCTGTTGTTCTCCTTGCTTAATGCATTTTTTTGCATGATTGCATATAGCAACAAGTCTGCTCTTACTATAATAGTACAGATATCTGCATATTTCTGTCAAAGACCTTGGTTTCTGAAAGCTAAACTTCTGGAAGTGTGGACACAATCCAAAGTGTCATCATCTTTATGGCCTCCAGCTTTCACTTGTTCCATAATTTGATAGGATGGATTGCACTGGGCTGTTCCTCAGAGCTCAAAGTCTGCTGCTGTAGCCTTCTTGTCGTGCCTTTCCTCAGTGTTTGTGGTCCTGTGGCTTGCTGGCTCCTTAAGTAGCATCCAACATCCTGTAGCTCCTCTGTTGGTATTCAGCTTTCACATCCTCCAGTTGTGTTGCAGAGCCCTGGCATCTGTAGACATCTGCATGAGACTTTGAACAACCTGATCTGGTGGGGGTTGTCTCTGCTTATAGCAGGGAGGTTAGAACTAAATGATCTCTAAAGTCCCTTCCAACCCAAACCATGTAATGATTCTATGATTGCTGTTGGCATCTCGTTATTACCGTGGCAGGACTCTACCTGCCTTTTCAAGCAGAACATGAGCAAATTCAGAGCCACCTTCCACAGACAGTCTTGCCACAATCCCTACAAAAGGAATCTCTCTTCTAGGGTTTGACTACTGCACGTGCAGCTGAGATTTTGGCTCGTGATGGCCCAAATTCCCTCACACCCCCACCCACCACTCCTGAATGGCTCAAGTTCTGCCGGCAGCTCTTTGGAGGATTCTCACTCCTGTTGTGGATTGGTGCTGTTCTGTGTTTTCTGGCTTATGGCATACGAAGTGCGGTGGACCAGGAGGCGGCCGACAATGATAATGTAAGTAAAAATGTCTTTTTTTTTTTTTTTTTTTACCTCAAGGGCAGGCTGAGCAACCTTTTGGATTGAAGCAGATTAGCTTCCTCTAAGCATTCAGTCCAGAAACTTTTCCCATAAGCACGGGAAATTCAGTGGGTGAGCTTAACACGCCTTGGAGTGCTTCCACATAATGAAATGAACAGCTGACTTCCTTCATTTTGTGTTAACAACACTAGCTTGCGGATGGCCTTTGTGTACAAAATGTACAGAGTCTGCAAGTACCTCCATGCTTTGTAATGGGGCACTTAAATACCAAGCAATTTATCTGGACAGACTGGAAACTTTCCAGGCAGATCGTCTTCTGACTCATTTCTCTGTTCCTTGTAGTTGTACTTGGGTATTGTGTTGGCAGCTGTGGTTATCATTACTGGCTGTTTCTCTTATTACCAAGAAGCAAAAAGTTCCAAGATCATGGAGTCCTTCAAGAACATGGTGCCTCAGGTATGGAATACCTCGTTTTCTTGAGGTCTGCCAAGCTGTAGCTTGCTCAAGGTTTATACATGGGCTTCAATTGCAAAAAGGCCTGGCTGTGAATGGTATGTATTGGCCTTTAGCAGACAAGATGTCTCTTGTGCCAAGCTGTTAGTGTGGGTTACTAGCTCTTCGTGTTGAGGGGTCTATGAGACTCCTTCTTCTTTATGCTCCAAGTAACTATGCTAATAGTCCGGGGCAGTTCCTGGCACCCTGTGAGTTCCACCAGCTTATTAACATTCATAGGATGCTTTCATGATAGTTTATAACGGGTGCAATAAGCACTAAGACTCGGATTCCTTCATGGACAGAGTCTGTATCATACCTGACCATCTTACTGTCATCTTGGCAACAAGGAACTTTAATATCAAGAGAACAGAAATAGCTGCTTTTCTTAAATAGTATGTGTTGGGAGATAAAATCTTGGTGCAAGTAGAAACCTTTTAGAACCGTAGCACAACTATTTTAAGACACATCTCTTAAACCCTCTCTTAAGAGTTGCTTTTGACACAGGATGTTTCTTTACTGTTTTTTAGCAAGCTCTTGTAGTCAGAAATGGTGAGAAGATGAGCATAAATGCCGAAGGTGTTGTAGTTGGAGATCTAGTGGAGGTGAAAGGAGGAGACAGAATTCCAGCTGACCTTCGGATCATATCTGCACATGGTTGCAAGGTACAGTAATGACAGGCTGTCTGAAAACTTCATTATGCAGGATGATGAATTAGTCTGGTTTCAGATAATGTCTTGTATGCTGTGAGTGGGTGGTGGAATGGAAGAGAAGGGTGGGGGGACCACATAGCAATTTATCTGCTTTCACTGCTGAAGGCATCTGCTTGCTTGTGTATGACACAGTACCCTCTTTCTTGCAGGTAGATAACTCCTCACTTACTGGTGAATCAGAGCCTCAGACAAGGTCTCCAGACTTCTCCAATGAGAATCCCCTGGAGACCAGGAACATTGCCTTCTTTTCCACCAACTGTGTGGAAGGTATGTTACTCTCCTACTTCCCTGAAGTGTTAACAGTGCTAGGGATTGAACTGCATAGGTAAGCAGTGCAAACGCTGTGTGAGTTTAGTGTATTAGTTGGTAGCCTACTTCTGCTGTGCAAGGGCAGGCTGGAAGTTTCCAGCAAAGGCTTTGCCCATTCCAACTGCAATACTGTACAGTGGGCAAAGACGACTCCACAGGACTAACTTTTTTTCCCTTTATTGCTCTTCCTAGAGAAGCAGCTATGTGGTGTGTCTTTGAGCATGACTGCCTTATTACAGCAGTGTTAAAGTGCAGATAACATAATGTGAACCAAGACAGGCAGAGCTGTATGAAATAGTACAGCTGCTGCAGAAAGCGGGAATTTCAAGTATCTCTGGCAGAACTTCATGTTGCAGCTCAGAGTATGGTGGTAGGTACTCTGTGCTGAAGTGTAGAGCATCTTTTCCATACCCACAGGGTTTGTAACTGTTTGGTGATGGTGGAGAATTCAGCCAGACTTGTTTTGTGTCCTCTGCTGACAGATTCTGACAGCAAAATTGCCCCCTGCTCTTTCCTTCCTCCCCAAAAAAACAACCCTGCATTAGTGAGGGATATTCTTGATCTTTCTGAAGAGCCTTGGGGAGAGAAAATGGGGAGAGAAAATGGGCTTTCCCTTAAAGGAGGGAAGCAGACTCTGTCTACTTCTTGAAGATGGCTTCTTCTAATTCCCCATTTAATTGGCACTTGATTCCCTGGGGTGGAAGGGAGAGAGGGCATACAGCTTGGCCAGTCACACAGGAATCCTGTGCAGCACATATTTCCATTTATTTCTTGTGCTGCTAGTATGAGTAAAAAAAGCTGCAGTGGGAAAGTTTGGCCATTGGAATGCCTACCTGCTTTATCTTGGGTGAAGCTTGCTAAACTGTAGGACAGGCTGAACAAACTCAGTTCTGTGTGTTTTGGGAAGGGTTTTTGTTTTCCAAAACCTGCGTCTTTTCTAGGCACTGCCCGTGGCATTGTCATTAGCACTGGGGATCGCACTGTAATGGGCCGTATTGCCAGTCTGGCTTCTGGGCTGGAAGGGGGGAAGACTCCAATTGCCATGGAGATTGAGCACTTTATCCACCTCATCACTGGAGTAGCCGTCTTCCTGGGTGTGACTTTCTTCGTCCTTTCACTCATCCTTGAGTACACATGGCTGGAGGCTGTAATCTTCCTCATCGGGATCATTGTTGCCAATGTCCCTGAAGGGCTGCTTGCAACAGTCACGGTGAGTGAAGTTGGAAAAAAAAAAGATTGAATGAGTTACATATATGGCTCTTAAGGAAGAGGAATCCTTCATCCTCAGTGTGCGTTCACAGAGGTAAACATAAAAGTAATGGAAGACACTGTGTGGTGAGTGGGTAGGGCAAGATTTTATAAAGTCAGTGTAGTCAGACTAGTAGCCCAAATCAATGTCAAGTTCTGCAGCTGTTTTTGTAGTGAAGGTGGGTCCCTAAGCTAGACCTGCCCAGGTGCTTGGCATCATAGAATTGAAGTGAGCAAGACTGGGAATTCTGGACTTGTCTTACTTTTTAGTGTGGCAAGAAGGGGCCTTCTTGTTACAACTGTTCATGTTTTCTACACCTATGTGCACATCAGCCTTTCCAATCCTGAAGGACTGTCAGAGCATTCAGCAGGCTTCACCCTAGTCTCAGCTTTTATTCTGGGACCTAACAGATTCTTGTAAGTTTGGTTTCCCAGAGAGGTGCTGTAAGTATCTAGGTATGCTCAGCTCTGTAGAGGGTGGTGGTGGACAGGGGTAGAGGCATCCATGCAGCCTTAAGAAGCAGAACAGCAACTGAGCTGGGGAATGAACAGTTGGGAGCTGGTACCAGGTAGGAGCCTCTAGCAAGAAAGGGTAGCTAGGGCTGCTTGCTTCCTACACCAGTAAGTTACAGCCCTATCGCCAGAGCTATTTTGGGCCTTCTCATATGTGGCCTGCCTTCACCTATTTTGAGAGTTCCTATGATTAGGGAACTGCAGCTTTAAGTAAAATGTTAGTCTGGGGCTTGTTATTTCCTTCCTAATGCACTGAGAAGCTGTAGACTGGAAGACTTGCAAGTGCTTTTCTGGAGGTTTTGTGATGAGGAAAATGTGTCTTTTAAATCTAGCAGCTGGGCCTAAATGTAGCTGTTCATTTTGCACTGGCAGGGTGAGCATGGAGTTCAGGAATCACTGCAGGGCATGTAAGCTGGTTGCCATTCCGTGTCCACAGTGAGCTGGGTAGCAGTGCAGAAGCACATCTAACCTGTCATGTTCTTCCTTGTCTCCAGGTATGTCTGACACTAACAGCCAAGCGTATGGCTCGTAAGAACTGCTTGGTGAAGAACCTCGAAGCTGTGGAAACCCTGGGTTCCACATCCACTATCTGTTCTGACAAAACAGGCACGCTGACACAGAATCGCATGACGGTTGCTCACATGTGGTTTGACAATCAGATTCATGAGGCTGATACTACAGAGAACCAGAGTGGTAAGACCATCTTTTTGCACTTGAGGCATCTCCTTCAAAAAAAAGTGGCTTTTTCTAGGGCTTCCTGTACACCTGTACTTCTAAGAACCCATGTTTCTATCTCTCCAGTCCAAGTGAAGTTCACAGTGCAAGGACTTCTAACATAAAGCCTGCAAAGAGCTTTAAAAGACTTGAGGTGACACACAGAAAGCTTTGCACTGTGCCACAGTTCTGTTTAATCCTTAATCCATATAGGCTGCTTTTGTGCAGAATTACTCTGTTGGAATTTGAGCCTCTTGAATGTTCAGCCCCTTACATTTATCCTGTACGTAGAAATATTTGCTGTTCTGTACTTCAGAGTACGTGATTATTTTTCCCAAAATGTATGTGATAAAATTTGATTTTCAGCAAATCTTACGTTTGCTGAAAGTCTGGACAGCAGAGGTGTTGACCCTGATAATAAATTACTTGAGACTGGACATAGATGGAAATTTCCCATGTTGAACTAAATGGCTGCCCTTGAACAGTGGTTTTCCCAGAACATCCTGGTTGTGTTTGCAGAGTGGTAGCAATGAATGGAAGTGACGGTAAGACTTCAGTAGGAAGTTTCTTCTAGATATTGATAAGAATCTGAAATCTCAGTGTGCTGTGCAATTGAGAGAGGTACTTATCTCTCCAGAACTGTTTACTATAAGCAAATTCAGGAGCTTCCTAGCTGTCATCTACCTTGTGAAATGTTGTGCTTGCAACACATTATTAGCATAAACTTTTTCCAGTGGTGCTTCTGTCCCAAGTACTCCTAAGCATTGTGCTTGTCTGAACCACTTAAAAAAAAGATGCTTTACTGTCCTTGGTCTTTAACACTAGTGCAAAGTAACAAGCTATAAATAAAGTGTTATTTGGAAGCGCTCAGTTTTGGCCTCGCAACAGTTGGCTTGGATGCAGTAGAAATAAACCTAAAATATTTCACTTCATGGAAAGTGTATTAGCTTATCAGTTAACTGTCTGTTCAATTCATCTCCCTTGAAGCCAACTTAAGAGCCAGTATGGGAGAAGCAGTATCTTCATTTAAGCATTGTTCCTTTGAGAGCTATTTCGTGCAGTTCCTGCGTGATGGATAAAGTGAGACAATCTGGAGGTGGAACCCAGCATCTTTTACTCAAGCCCCTCTGAAAGAATGTTGTCTGTCCAGAATTCCTTGGCTTTGTCAGCATGGCCTCTGCTGCTGCTAGATGCAGTTGTTCCTGGAATCTTGAGAGCAGAGGAGTTCTCTTGCACTGTTGCTGTTTTACCCGTGGGTCTTAAAATAATCAGCTGCTCATCAAGTACCTGGGAAGGGAGGAGAATTGACAGAGATGTAGCATGCCAACAGGCTCTAAGTGTTTCCTATTTCTGAGGTAAAGGCTTACTGCTCTTAAGCCTGTAGGATTTTGAGCTTTTTATTTTTTTTTGTTGGGGGCTTTTTGACTTTCTTCCTTTGCTTTCAGGTGCTTCCTTTGACAAGAGCTCAGCTACTTGGACTGCTTTGTCCAGAGTTGCAGGTCTCTGCAACCGTGCTGTGTTTCAGGCCAACCAGGAAAATGTACCAATACTTAAGGTGAGTTCCTAAAAGAAATATCTGTCCTGTTCCCCACCACTACCCTTCAATAATGGTATTGAGATTATGTCCTGCAGATCACAGGAACCTGTAAAGTAGAGGTATCTACCACTCTTAATTTTTCTGCAGCCTAGCATTCTTGTAAGGGGATGTGTTATGGGCAGAGGAGGTGGGCCTGGGAAGATGCATTTCCCACAGCAGACTCCCTGCTGTCCACTAGCATCTGCAGTCTGTTTGGGAGGCCTGATATTTCAGACAGGGCTAGGAAAGACCAGAAAGCTTTCCTAGGCATTTCCCAATGTCTGTGTGTTCCAAGAATTGCTGTCTCTGGCATTTGTACACTTAAAAGCTACAAACACTTGGTTCTGGGAGCTGGGAGAAGTTGATACCAGAGCTGAGGGCACAACAGTTGTGGAAGACTGTCTTTTAGCTAGGCTGTTCTCACTGTTAAGTCTTGGCTTTTTCATCTTTTTCTGGTTCAGTGCTGGTGCAAATGCCGGCATAACATAGATTCAGATTCCTGCTTCTGAACTGTGACCCAGCCAGGGCTGAAGTTAACTGTACAGTGCTTATAATCTGTCAAATATTAGTCATGTTGCTTAGTAAACTTCCTCCCAAGGGTGTTCTGATGCTGTGGTAACAGAAATGATGGAACAAACTATTTTTCCGTAGGACCCCTCTGACTGTAACTTCAGGTCATGTTTTTTAGACCTAAGATAAAGAGCTGGAGCTCTACCCATCTAAGGAAGACTTGAGAGTGGGGAGTTTTGAAAAGTCTTCAGATATCAAAAAGCAGTATAAAAATGAAAAAAAAGAGAATTCATATGGACAAAGAGACCAGAAGGGCAAGAAATATTTGGTTTAAATTGCAGCAAAGGAAACTCAAATAGGATATTGAGTATACAGAGATCTCCAGGGCTGAGAACCCTCATCTACAGTCTCTACCAGTGCTAACCTTATGGGGGAGAAGACATGGACAGATTCAATCTTCTCTGACAGAATCTTGACAGGCTGAACTTACATTGGGATGGGAGAATACATGCAAGTGTTTCTGTGTGCAAGTCATTAGTCTTCATCTCACATTTGCTGTTCTTTACAGCAAGCAGCTTAGAGCAGTTTTCAGTTTACTCTCCAGCCTCCCCTTCTCTGACTGCCCCTGGTTATCTGACTTTCTCTGCCCTTTAAAAGGGCTTCTTGACTTTGGCACCAGAAGACCGCTGCACTCTCAGGCTGGGAGGCCTGGCATTCTGAAATGCAGTATTTGTCAGTACTAGATAATAGCATTATGTATTCTGTGCTCTCATATCATGTTAGGTAGAAGCTGAGACTGGGCTGAGATGAATACATTTTTTTTTAAAATATCTGGTCTCTGGCGAGTCCACTGGGATTCCACACTTTGATAGTTGTCTCTTTCCTCAGAGAGCAGTGGCGGGAGATGCCTCTGAGTCTGCACTTCTGAAATGCATTGAATTGTGCTGTGGTCCTGTCAAGGAGATGAGAGAAAGGTATCCCAAAGTGGTGGAAATACCATTTAACTCTACCAACAAGTATCAGGTAAGGGTGTGTCCTCTTGAGGGAGAGCTGCTGTGTAAGCTGCACTTACATAAATTTCTATGCAGTGTGCCTCAAAACTTGTTTTGGCATCAAAATATTGTCTAGCCATTACTTGCTTGTAGACTGCTCAAGAATATAAATTTAAGTTAATGGACCATACCTGGTGACACTGTGTAAGAGCTGCTGGAGCTGCCTTGACACTCATGTGTCAGCTGCTGAGAAAATAAAAAGACATGCTTCCTGCCTGCGCAGCGGTAGTGCACAGAGAATGGAACAACTCAAATCTGGGAATAGGGATCAGCTGCTGAGAAATGACAGGTAGAGCTTAGATGTGAAAAAGGCCATTGCAACATCTGTGGTTATATGTTAGTGTTAAAGAATACATAGTAAGTCTTTAGTTTGTGAACCTCTTTAAAGTGCAGGTAGGTGAAAACTAGAGCAGAATATCACAAACTATCCTGAGCTACTGTAGTCACAAAACACTGAGTGATGGTGATTACTCGTAACCTTCACAATACATGTCTATAAAACAGTTTCATTTCTTCCACCCTAGCTGTCTATCCATAAAAATGCAAATCCATCAGAATCCCGTTACTTACTGGTGATGAAGGGAGCTCCAGAGAGGATCTTGGATCGCTGCAGCACCATTCTTATTCATGGCAAAGAGCAACCACTGGATGAGGAAATGAAAGATTCTTTTCAAAATGCCTACCTTGAGTTGGGAGGCCTTGGGGAGAGAGTGTTAGGTAAGGAAAAGCAGCCTTAATAAATTGGAAAAGACTTGTCCCTTATCCTTCTGTGCAGAGTCCCTGCAGATTAAGTGCTGTACTCTGTTCCTGCAGGTGTAACCACGGTGTTGAGTCAGGGTCACTTCAGCAATTCATACAGGAACAGTCCTGCCTTTAGCCTGTAATGTAACAGGCAGTCTGCAGGGTTTTCTCTTGCCAAGTAGCTGAGTCTCCTAGATCAAAATGAGGCAAAGCATTTGGGACCTTCAGTCTCCATGGGGCCACAGGGTATTAAATTTGCTCCACTGCATGTGAACCAAGCTGTGTCTGGGGCCCTAGCAACACCCATCAGTTATCAGAATATGAGTGTGACTCCTGCCTCAGTAACCCTGGCTAAACCTCTGATGCTTCCCTGTTATTTGCAGAAGCAATAAACGTTCACTCTCTCTGCCTCCTGATGTGGGAACAGAGCAAACATGGGTTTGATGTGTTACAGGATTCTGTCACTTGGCTCTGCCTGATGATCAGTTCCCTGATGGCTTCCAGTTTGATACAGACGAAGTGAACTTTCCTGTAGAAAAACTCTGCTTTGTAGGACTGATGTCTATGATTGACCCTCCTCGTGCTGCTGTGCCAGATGCTGTTGGCAAATGCAGAAGCGCTGGGATCAAGGTAGTTTATTCCTGGGTTCAAAATCACCTTACTGTATACATGTGGATATAAAGGGCTTGCCTCACTCTCTGCATTGCTGTAATGTGTGTGAAGTATTGATCGGGATTTAACTAGTAGTACTTCAGGCTTCATTTCCGAGTTAAATACAAATGATTCTATGTTAATAGACTGAAAAATGAGTTAGACTCCAGACTGTGAGGGCACTGGCAGGTGCTGATGGCACGGTGTCTCAAAGCATATGATTTGGCTCAGGTGTGTTCTCTGTGTCCTACAGAACTGACTGAGATGAGAAGGCAAAGCACAGGCTGGAAATGGAACTGGATTTGTTGACTCAGGATTAACAATTTTCCTTGTCTTCCATCCATATCAATCCTTTGCATAGTGATAACAGGTTACTGTCTGTACCTCAGGCTTGTTCTGTGCCAGGGCTTGCTAGTAGAATAAAAGCCACGTGGCCTTTTCAGTCTCAAGGGACCCTGCCTCTTACGCAGCATTGTTCTGGAGTACAGGCAAGGCTTTCACAGCAGTCTGTTTGCATTTTAGGTTATCATGGTTACTGGAGACCATCCGATCACAGCCAAAGCCATTGCCAAGGGTGTTGGCATCATCTCTGAGGGCAATGAAACAGTTGAAGATATTGCTGCTCGACTCAACATTCCTGTCAGCCAGGTCAACCCTAGGTACTGACTGGTTTGGAATGCCAGAACTGTTTGAAGAATTAAGCATTTGCCTCTCTCCTTGCCTTGGATAATCTCTCAGCATCTTTCCCTAGGCATGAAAAGCTTGGCATCTGCTCAGCTTGGCATGTTGTGGCTTTTCGATGTGTATCACAAGTTATGTGAAGAATGCACAAGGCTGTCTTGGATGTGCGTTTCTCTTTTGCATGGGAAGTAGTTTGGAGTAAGCTCAGTACAGAAAACTCGGGCAGTTTCTTCTGTCCTGTTTCTCTGCCCTGTAGCTGCCTGTCCTGGTGGTCTGTCCCCAAGTTGGGGAAAAGAAACAGCTGGCTGGCTGGAATCTTTTTGGGGATAACTTCTTCCCCCTGAGCTGAGCATTTGTTCCACCTGGTTGATGTCACTGCACAAGCACCATGTACTGGCCAATGCAGAGGGTCAGAAAAAGTATCTGAAGTGGCATAGCGAAGGGAGATGGCTGTTTGGGGACTGTTTTGAGCAATGCTGCTGCTGCAGAGCCCACAACCATGTACTACTGTGATGCTAGATCTTTAAATAAAGGCTAGGCCTAGTTTTGCCCCCATACATTTACTTAGTCAAGCTTATTTAGTAAGATAACTTATGGGTTCATGGGAAAACTGATAAAAAGAAATTGCCTAGTTTGTTAGTCACCATCCAGACTGAATGGGCTGCCAAAAGTAAACTCTTTAACTGTTTTATGCTGTTTAGAGAGAAGAGTTGTAATGCCACCTATAAACTTGATCACTGAAAGCCCAGTTCTGCTCCTCTTGCTCTTTAACTTTTTTGGGTCTGATTGCAGGTGGGCAAAGGGAGCAGGGCATGGGCTGGGTAGAACAATTGACGCTAGTCAGTAGCTAGAAGCAGAATAAATGTGAAAATGGGGTTAATGTTTGCCTTTGTAGCCTACTGCAGAACTGAGGCATCCTCAGAAAATGTGCTTTGGCATAAGTGGGCTGCTTGCAGAAGGGCTGGGCTGTCTGCATTGCTTAGCTTGACCCAGCCTGTGTTTGGGCTGGAGGGCAGCCATACAGCTTATGAACTGTGAATAGAGGCAGCCCATGGTATTAAGTGCTTGGGGAAGACAAGTATTTTGGCTGAATTCTTCTCTTTTTTCTTTTTCTTTTTTGTAACTTCACAACCTAGCAATGCAGGTGCCAGGGATCACTGGGCTGTGTGACTGAGCAGGTCAGCAGCTGGCTGTAAGGGTGGGGAAGGAATTTCCCTGTCTAAACCGGGTGATGTAATGAGCTGCATGGAAAGTCTCCTAGACCTATAAGGGATGGTATGCTAGGGTAGAGAGGTGCTATTTTGCTGTCGCATGCAGGGTACTAAACCAGTCTAATGACAACGTTGCATACTTTTGTTGCTGAAGAGTGAAGCAGTCTGAACTGGCATAGTGTGAAGTCTCTCTGTGAAAAGCCATGTATAGATGTCAATCTGTTGCACAAACGATTGCCTGCAGAAGAGCACAGCAACTCTTGTGATGTTGGAAGCTAACTGCCTGAGCCAGGGGTTCCTTTCTTGCAGACGGGCCAAGAACTGTGGAAACAACTAGTCTTTGCCTTGATGCAGTTTAAAAAGCTGTAGAAAGACTTAGTCTGCTCGTAGGGCTTTTTGTCTGTTGCTTGTCACTGTTGTCTTGTCTTTTTCTTTGTGTTCCCCATCTGCCTTTAAACCTGGAGCATGAAACTTCTGTGCAGAGGCTGCCTGGATTAGTATTTAGTCACAGCTGGCATTGGTCTTTCCCTAGGGCACTGAAAAGCCATAGCTTTATGGGGCAAATACAACTCAGGAGAAACTTAATTTAACTTGTAAAGTAAAACATTATATTATATTGTCTCTTGGTTGCAGGGATGCCAAAGCTTGTGTTGTTCATGGCTCAGATTTGAAGGACATGACTAGTGAGCAACTGGATGACATCTTGCTTCATCATACTGAAATTGTCTTTGCCAGGACATCTCCTCAGCAGAAGCTTATAATTGTGGAAGGCTGTCAGCGACAGGTAAAGAGAGGGAGTCCAAGGATTTCGTATTGGACAGGTCTTGCAGGAAAACATCTTCAGTTTGTATTGAGGCTTTCTTCTGATCCTAGAATGTTTGTTAATGCACTTAATTCCTAAATTCTCTGTAGGTGCTTGGGAGAGGACGATTCAACATGTTTATGTTGTCCAACATCTCCTTTGGAGAGAGCAGCATGGTTCTCTGATAAGCCTGATCAGAATGGGGAAAAGGGTTAGGGGAGGACAAGAAAAAACTGATGTCTTTTTACAGCAAAGTGAAATACTTTTTTTATGCTTTGTCTCCTGAAGGATATGAGAAAGCTTTTCTGCCCAAAACAACTTTTATGATTATTTAAGTCTTGCTATTACTCTCTTTTGTGTCTAGGGTGCCATTGTAGCAGTCACAGGTGATGGTGTGAATGATTCCCCAGCCCTGAAGAAGGCTGACATTGGTGTTGCTATGGGTATTGCTGGCTCAGATGTCTCCAAGCAGGCAGCTGACATGATTCTGCTGGATGATAACTTTGCCTCCATTGTCACTGGGGTTGAAGAAGGTGAGTTTATAAATTGTGTGCAGTGGTGGCAAAGTGACATGCTTCAGCAATGTTGCCTATTCTCTCTGAAAGAGAGGCATCTGGAGTGCTCTCTGTTATTTGAGCTTGTCTTCATGACAAGTATTTTAAAGGAAGGTGGCACTTTCCTCCCCCCTTCAAAGCTGTTTCTCTTTCCATGGGACCAGCGTGACCCTTTGGGATGGGTAACAGTAGGAAGCAACTGAGTAACAAAAGCTACTTTGTCCGTTTGCCTAACACTGACCCTACAGTCATCTTTGCCAGCTGAGTCTGACACATTTTCCTCCCCGATGGAGCAATAGCTCTCAAACAGGAGCAGAACAAGAGGATAGTTCCAGGGGGCTCTTAATGATCTTCAGAAACCAGGGCTTAGCATGATACTGCTGTATGCAGTGAACCTTGGTTGTTGTGACCAAAAATATTACTCTGTATAGGTGATGCCATGCATGGAGCACACAGTCTTGCCCTTATATGTAAGAGAACTCTTCAGTTTACTGCGCTAGAGTTTTGCCCTTCAGTGTTGCTGCTGAAACTGCCTATGAGCTACTTGGCTGCCTTCTGCTGACAAGTGAGAGTTATGTTGTTCTCTCTTCCTTGCCCCAGGGCGTCTGATCTTTGATAACCTGAAGAAGTCTATTGCTTACACCTTGACCAGTAACATTCCTGAAATCACGCCGTTCCTGATCTTCATCATTGCAAACATACCCCTTCCACTGGGAACAGTCACCATCCTCTGCATTGACTTGGGCACTGACATGGTGAATGTCTCTTTTTTTTTTTTTTTTTTTTTTTTTGTCTCGAGAAGAAATGTGGGTGTTCTTAGGTACCCGAAAGAAAGATCAGGTGGAATGAAAATGCTTAAATACAGTTTTCTGTAGCATTCTATTTGATACTCCTTTATTCCACACTCTGTGTCTTGTGTCTCTGCAAGTCTGAGAATCCTTCAGTTCCACACAAGGACAAACTGAGGATGGGGAGGGGGTAAGGTCCTTCCTGAAGACTGCCCAAAAGCCCTAGCTGCAGTGCTGTTTCTCAGGCTGAAAACGTGGGGCAGGGAAGGCTATATACAGTAGAAAAGTGAAACAGTTCTAACAGCGGTTCTACCACCTCCAAAGGTCCCTGCTATCTCCCTGGCATATGAGCAAGCAGAGAGTGACATCATGAAGAGGCAGCCCAGAAATCCCAAAACAGACAAGCTGGTGAATGAACGGCTGATCAGCATGGCGTATGGGCAGATTGGTAAGCTAGTCTGTTTTCCCTGGCACTGATTTGAATTTAGTGTTAGGGGGGTTATACACAATCCTGAGTCAGTGACTGTTCTGCTTATTTTGGTAGGGTTGAGGTTTGAGAATCTTGGGCTGTTAGGAACTTGCTGTGACTCTATCCCCATGGCACATAGCAGTGGCTTATGCAGCTTGATCCATTGAAGCGCTTTCACAGTAATTTTGATTAATTGTATAGTGCTGTAAAGGAACTGGCTGACAACCAGCTCTCCTCTGGTTCAGCAGAGTTGTTCAGCAAGAACATAGATCCCATTGTTAGTTTAATTAGAAGTAAGGGATTCTCTCCAGCGTATCCCTAAACACACAGTATTAGGAGCATTGATTAAAAGCAGCTAGAGAGATGTGCCCAGTTCACAGGACAGGAGCTCGTGCTTAATTGCAGAAGACCTTGGGAATCTTCTTTCCTGTTTTTTGGAAGGGTTGGGGGTGGGCAAAGCTTAATGAGAATACAAAGGGAGTTTTATCTTGTGTCCTTGAGTACTGTGCCATCACAGCACAGGGCAGAACAGAAGTAACTCTACAAAGTTGGGAGCAGAGGCTGCTCAGCAAAAGGGTTACAGCTGAATTTGATATTAGTGTGAACTATTTCTATAGCTGGTATTTGGGAGACTGAGCCCCACAAGCAGTTATTTTTTAGGTGGTTGGGCTCTCATGCAAACTGCTTTCTGTTATAGTTGCACTGCACATTAGCTTCATAAGTTTTATTATCCTTTCTTTTTGTTTAGGTATGATCCAGGCCCTTGGAGGTTTCTTCACCTATTTTGTAATCATGGCAGAGAATGGGTTCTGGCCTTCTGGCTTGCTAGGGATCAGAGTTCAGTGGGATGACCGATGGGTTAACGATGTGGAAGACAGCTATGGGCAGCAATGGGTAAGCTTTGAGGCACAGCTTTGAGGCTGCCAGCCAGATTACTTATGCCTGCTGAATTTGGTGTGAGCACCAGAGCAAAGGCTGCATGTCTGAATAAATGCTCACTGCTTTGTCTGCTTCCTAGACCTACGAACAGAGGAAAATAGTGGAGTTCACTTGCCATACAGCCTTCTTTGTCAGCATTGTGGTTGTGCAGTGGGCAGACTTGATCATTTGTAAGACCCGAAGAAACTCTGTCTTCCAGCAGGGAATGAAGTAAGTGAGGCTGTCCATGGAGGATTTAGACCTGGACTCTATGTATTCTTCAGCACATGGCATTCTAGTTTTCTGTCCCAGCAGTGTCTGGGTGTCTTGATATAAGTCTTGAACAGTCTGGTGCCTTAGTAGTGGATAAAAGAGGGTCTAGGTACTCTCTTGTAGTACCTGCTACAGTTGTCAGGCTGAGACAAAGTGAAATGGTGACTTCTGCATTGTCTGTGGGAGCTAGCCCACCTCAAAGGGCAGTGACATACTGCAGCACACAGCCTTGTGCGGTAGCAGAGCAGCTGATGTCTCAAGATCTGGTGGCATGAACCCCAGCCTCCTTCTGAATTTGTGATGAAAGCAATTGCTGGTTGACTTAGTTAACGAACTGGAATATTTCTGTCTGGAGACATAAAAGATCCTCATGACCAGTGTACTATCTGCTTGGATGGCCTGATAGTCCCCACCTGATGGACTTCTGGGCTAGACCAGAATGTTTGTTTCTATTCACTATCATGTGGCAACTAGTTGTTTTTAGGACATCATCTGCGAAAGTACTTTGTCTCTGACTGCCTTCCTGTTTCTTCTAGGAACAAGATCTTAATATTTGGGCTCTTTGAGGAGACTGCTCTGGCTGCCTTCCTCTCCTACTGCCCTGGAATGGATGTTGCTCTAAGAATGTACCCTCTCAAGTAAGTTGCATCGTACTTTTTGTGCAGCAGCCTGTACCACAGAATAACAGTGCTGGGATGGGGAGATGATAAGAGTAGTTGTGAGCTTGTGGAACATGAAACTTAGTCTTAACCCAGAAGAGCTCAGGCTAGATAGAGCCAGTGAGTGATCCTTTGCTGTAGTGTGGCACACCAAGGGTTTGCTTTGCTTTACTGCTTGTGGGAGTGCTTATGGGGGGCCTGCAGTTCAGTGCACCACTAAAAACACAACTTCAGTTACACCACTGTGCTGTAGTACAGCTGGTCGTATAGTTACTTGCATGGGGGATTTTTATGGATAGGGGGCCTGCACCTCCAAAGAAAGCCAGTTGAATTGCTCCAAAACATAGACCAGGTGACTCTTTACTAAAGAAATGATAATGACATCTTGTGCCTTTTTCTGCCTTCCAAAGAAACAGCACAAGTAGTAAAGTCTTTTAAAAGATGCTGTATAGGTGCAGATGACCAGTTGGTGTGTAGTAACTTCCCTAATGGCTGGGAGGGTGGCAACATATTAAGCATTGCCCAATAGGATTGCAACACTTCATGGCAGGGTTTAGTCTTTAAACTTCCATCAGTCCTCTGGCTTAAGTGCTATGAAATTATAATGGAAAAAAAATCCTGGTACATCTTGTGTTCCATTTAGAAGTGTTATCTGGAGTTCAGTGCTGAAGTGTGAGCATTTCCTGTCGGAAAGCTGGCATCTGCCCAATGCCTGCAGCAGCTAGATGTTAGCATGTGTAAATCATGAGGGAAACCAATGCAGTTCAAGTGAGCAAGGCTGTGGCCCAAAGGTTATGTGTACTTAGAGGAAATATTGCTAGATTAATAGGTGGGGAGGTGCTGGTACAGAGTTGAACGAAGGTGCTATGACGCACCTTGTGTTGGCATTAATATCGAAAAGCAGATTAATATATTGCAGCAGAAAATTTGATGGTAATTCTTGGCTTAGAGGATTCTTGGCTGAACCACAGCCTTGTGGGAGCTGGTGCACTGGCAAGCTGGGACATGCCAGCCTTCCTGCCCTCTTCTGTGCCATCAAGTCAGAGCTCTGCTAGGCAAAGAGTATCTCTGCTGCCTGTGTTCTCACTGTCTCCTCTCCCAAACAGGCCAACCTGGTGGTTCTGCGCTTTCCCATACTCCCTTCTCATATTCCTGTATGATGAAATCAGAAAGCTTATTATCAGACGCAACCCTGGTGGTAAGAATATGCTGCTAATTTGTGTGTTTTCTCCCCTACTTCATGCTGCTGAGCACTGTAGAAGCTCTGACAATGCTCAGGGACCTCCAGTGCTAAACACTATGCAGGGGTGTATTTTGCTATGTTTTCCATTCCTTAGCATTAATAGTGCAGTTAGTTAAATTAAGGACTTTCTCTGTCCCTCTCCTTGCATTCTCCCACAGTATGCAAAAGTACCAATGCATGGAGGTAGATGGAAAAGAATGATTAATGCTTGGCTAGTTCTAGAAAGCTGGAACAGGGCCTGAAAGCTGCAGCAGGTCAACAATTTGGCAAGATTTTTCCATTGTGATGGGTCACTTACTACTAGCTCAGATGCTACAGTGCAAGTTTTCAGAACCTGAAAGGAGCTCTCATGAACCTCATACTTGGTCTGCCTTAAGACTTACTGCTTTCTCCATCCTTTTCCTTTAGGTTGGGTGGAAAAAGAGACCTACTACTAAAAAGCGCCTGTAAAACATTCCACACACAGCCCATGCCACCTCTCCACCATCTCCCCTGTGTGCGTACCTCATCTTCGCAAGTGCAGAACTGTGCCTCTTGCAGGAGTGAGCTGAAACTGAAGGAAACAGGAAGAAACATGGACTGGAGGAGAAAGCAGAGGGGAGGCTGGGGTTGGGGGAGTGTCTGACCATCAGTCCATGGGGATGAGAGTTTGAGTAGTTTTATGTGCCTTTTTGTTTTTGTAAAAGGAAACCGAAGATTTTATATGTGGATTTTTACAAATAAAGATGGATTATAAGAGGATGCCCCCACATGGTCTTAGGTGGATGTTTTTTTCAAGGCAAAAACTGGTTCAGGGCAACCTCTCCTCCCAGCTTAGGGTGAGGTGGTGATAGCATGCATTAGCTCTTGGCTTTGTGTTTTTGTAGCTGAGAAGCAGAGCTGCTTCACCTGGAAACAACAGCATATGCAGTTTTTAAAAGCCTTGCTGCTTCCCACTGTGTAGCTTGGTGCGTAATGTGACAAGCTGCATGCAAGCATTTGGATTGCAAAGCCTAAAGCTCAGGAAGCTTGCTGTCCTCTACCTATGCTTCTTGGCTACTTTCTGCAAATGTAGCACTGAGGGGAGAGAAGAGCTGGTGGCTGGATGTCTGCTCTGGCCTGCTTTCAGAGGCTGTGACTCGCTTGCTGGGTCCCGATTGAGAACAGGCTTCCACTGAATGGCACTCGTGTCCTTGTTCTCAAAATTTTAATACTGATTTTCCTGCTTGCTTTGCCAAGCAAGAGAGTGTTTCCTAGTGTCCTCTTTGCAAGCACACAGCTCTTCCAGCACGGCACTTGCCCCATCCTTGTACTGGCTTGTGCCTTCTGTGGAGTGAGAGCAGAGGCTGATCATGGGTACAGGGTCCTACATCTTCCACTTTTGAGGAAGGTATCACTGTTGTCTGGGCTCCGAGTTGGCTCTGTGGGCTGAAGTGGCTCATGATGCTTCCCACTGAATATCTAGCTGTTTTCCGTATGTTTTGACGTACAGTTTAATGCCTGTATGGTTCACTTCTGAGAGCTTGGGGGGGAGAGCTGGCCTCCTGCCTGTGGACAGTCACCATAAAGTCCTAACTTCATATTCCTGGTGATGTGCAAAAGCCACTTGGATGTGCTTCAGGCCCTTGGTCCTATTCCTGAACTGCTGGTCTGTGCCCCTCTTAGATATGGATCTGCCTCCAGAAAGGATCACTCTGACCTACAGCACAGAAGGAATCTGCAGTTAAAACCAGGTCTTGTCATCCCTCCTTCCTTGTTCCTTTCTATTTTAATTCCAGGCCATTTCTCTGAGGTAGTGAACAATATTAAACAGGGGAGAACATGAGAGACTGACGGTGGCAACTGTTTTGCTACGTCTTGGCACTCTAATGTGGAACCCCCAGATGGAGATCATTAAAAAGATGTCTTCCAGTTGTTGGAGTCTGCCAATGCTAACAGCTGAATTGATGCAACTGGGCTTGAGGTGATCATAGATGGGGAGGGGAGATGAGGAGTTGCACTGAAGAAGGAGGGAAGAAGGTGGGATGAATTTTACTAGAGCCGATGATGACAGAGCTGTGATGCAGCAATGACACTTGCTTGAACTTTCTGATTAGTGCCTGAGCTTTCCTCAGAGTCTCAGTTCCAAGATCAGTGTTGCTTGTCTGATGCAGGCGAAAAAGAAGGAACCTGTTCTTGCTCCTGGCATTTCAGCTTTAAACATCCTCAGTAGAGGGCTTGTCCCTAGAATAGATGCAGGTGAGCAGGGACCCCTGAAAGTCCAGCCACTTTTGAAGTGTGGTCAGGTTGCTGATGGCTTTGACCTGCGATCGGAATATTTGTAAGGAGGATGGGGTGGTCCCACACCCCTGGGCACCTGTGCCAGAGCTGATCCCGTGCCCATCGTCACTAGGCTGTCTTTGTTCTGTAGTGAAGCTGAGGCTCCTTGGCAGCCAGCTCCTGCAGCAATGCTTCTTGGCTACACTTGCTGCTCTGGAGTAACAGCTCACTTGGGCATCTCACACCAGTCCAGGAGCATCTCTTGCATTTTGCATCGCATAGTTGCGATCTCCCAAAATAAAACTATCCTGAAGCCGAACCTGGCATGAGCATTGGCTAATGTTAAAGGAAAGCTTCACCTCACTGCTACTGCTTTAACACCCTTGCCAGAGTAAGGGACTGAGGGGGCTGTGACTAGGGCAAATGGAGCTCTGATACTTGGGAAAGGGTAGAGGTAACCAGGGCTGGAGTGGTGGTGAAGGCAGCACAAGATCTTTTATATTGGCCACAGATATTTGCCAATATTTACAACCTAAGGAATATGTGGTAATTAGAGACTATAGTTATGAAATGTCACCAAAGGCAGAATATAAGGTTTGGGCTAAAAAAGTTCCAGGTTTTTATGAGTGACCTGTATGCACTCCTCATACCACTTTGGAAGGCTCGTCCTGGAAGGTCACGGAACTGTGTGAACCCAGCACCCTCTTCCAGGTGTCTTCAGGGACAGTGGTAATGCCTGGTCACCACCCTCCTTTGGGCCCCTGACAAAGCTGCTGTGTGCCCCCCAACACCTGCAGGCTGAGCAAAGCCGAGTTCAAGCCTCTTAGCCCTCCTGATTTTTTGGGAAGCCAGCTTGGCCACCCCATGGCATGTGGAGGCATGGGGCCAGCCACATCTGTGGCAGCAGTGTACTCGGCCTTTGCTGGCAGAAGGGAGGTGAAAAAGCCCAACTGGAGACGGCTTGAATTTGCTGCACCAGTGCCAGGTGTGAAGGTTTAATTGCTGCCCTGTGGGCTTGGCAGCCAGGCCAAACATGAGCAGCAGGCGTCTTGCACAAACAGTACAGGGGAAAAGCTGGAGCTGCTTTACTTCCCTGACCTTGGCTTCAGCAAGACTCCTTCCCCAGCCCAGATGAGTTAGGCTTCAAGGGCAGTCCTTTTTGCAAGTGGCTGTGTGCCTGCAGATCCCCCCACTTCCACTGCCCCCGCCTATGCACAAGCAGGTCAGCAAACCCATGGAGGGTCCCCGCTGGGTCCCTCAGCAGCCCCTGTCAGGGAGGGGAGGCAGGGCTGGGGTCATGGGCTGCAACATGGCCAGAGTGGCTGGGGGCACTTTGGCACAAGGGGGTGGTTTTGAATAACAGGAAGGTCGTGTCTGCCGTGATTAAACAACACCGGACCTTGAGCGTCTGTTGCCAGTACGCTGGGCGTTGTCACACCGCCAGTGTTGTTTTGGCTGTGGTTTTGTCACCTTGCTGGAGAAAGTGTGTGCAAGTGGCCCTGAAAGCAGCCCGGGTTTTGTTCTGCCCCTTTTTGTGCAATTTATGAGCTGAAGGGATCAGACCCATCCTCAACAGTTTAAGCACAAGGGCACTAGAGCAAACACCTGCTTGTCAAGCCTTGAGCTCAGGAGGTCCAAAGGGGTGGAACAGCCACCTTGTGCATGTCCCGTGGCTGTCACAGCCCCTACCAAAAGCACTTTACGTGCAGGGCTGGCAGGAGGGGCAGCATTTACAGCAGCTTCCCTTTAGTGTAAAGGGCCCTTGCTATGCAGCTGAGCTCATCCTGGCTCTTCTTCCACCCCTAGAGGGTGGGATGTGCTTCTGGTGGCAAAATGAGCCTTTAACCCAAACCGACAAGGAAGACTTTGCACGAGATGCCTGTGACTCACCCCTCCCGGCCAGCAAAGGGACCTAAAATAGGAACAATCCCTGAGCAGATGGGTGCAAAAGGGCTCCAAGAAGACAAAGTTCACAGGGGACAGAGGAACAGCAGAGGCGTGCGCCTGACCCATGCATCTCCCTTGCACGACGTGGGGCCCTGAGGCAGAAGGGAGAGAGCAGGGCATGGGACTAGCCAGGGATAGTGCCCACCAGGATTTGGGAGCCTCAGCAGACCCCACAGAGCAGTTACCTCTCTTAGTGCCAAGTTCTCGCTGAGGTGTTTTTTTTCTTCCAGTAATCCTTTTTTTTTCACAAGACCCACCAATTACGGAGAAGAAAGGCACTAGTCCCTCCCAGGAACCTGCTCCCCAGCACCATTCCTCAAGGGATAAAGCACTTTTCTGCCAGACCTGACAGCAGGCAGCTCTGAGCCCCTCTACAGTGGTCCCTCTCCCTTGACTCCGTGGCCCAAAAACAGGACAAGGGAAAAACATCCCCCTCCAACCTATTAGTCTTCTGAACCAGCCAAAACACATAGTAGATTAACCCCAATTAGGTGGAAATGTATAAAAAAACATATTCAGTAAAGCCTTTTGGATAGGCTCCCCAGGAGCCTGGCATTCAACACACCTCCCAGGGACGTCCCACAGTTCCCACCCG
>WKFP01014262.1:803951-886966 GCA_011057875.1 Pterocles orientalis
CTCTCCTCTCCCTTTGCAGCCCTCCTTCTTCTCCCTCCCCCTTACTCCACATGCCACCTCAAGAGCTTCTGGACCCCTGGGCTTTGCTGATGAAGAGTATGGCAGAAGGTCTTTACCTGTGGGAACTTTTACTTCTCTCCCTGTCCCTCTCATCACACCCATCTTTCCTCCCATGAGATCATCTGTCTTGTTGCTTCTTTCATCTGGCTTCCCAAACGTGGTGACATCTTCACCTACATGAACCTTTGAGCCCTCTGACTCTTCAGAAGGCCAAAATCAAATATGGCCAGTTTGCCCAGCTCTGTTCAGAGCTTCAATGGGATCTTGCATTTCTATACTTCTGTTCACTTTAAAAGGCCACAAATTTCCTGTAGAGTACACAAAATACTCCCTCTGCCTCTGGGAGGCTTGTGCTGCTGTTAGGCAAACAGACAGCTAAAACAGTCCAGAGGGGAGATCTGATCAGGAGAGAGATACCAGAAAACCTCTCAAGTGAAATGGCACAGGAACTTTTTTACTGTAGCTGGAAAAAAGGTGTGATTCTTAAGGAGCATGGGACTCCAGCTCCTTGTGCCTGGGAAAGTTGGTGTCACCTCCAGAGGCTTACCCAGCCAGCACCCTCCTGTCCAGTGCGCTTGCCAAACTGGATCCCTGATGCACAGAAACAAGCCGGAAAGTGAGGGATGGTTTGAAAAACATCAGCTGTGAGGAATAGGAAACCTCTCTGCAGACAGAGCAGCTCAGCTCCTCCCTGTACTGCTGCAGAGAGGAGGTTGATCAGCCAGCAGAATTCAGAGTAATTTTTAAAATGTTACAGGGAAAACAAAAAAGGGTTCTTGACAGCATGTCACATGCATGGACTGGGACCCACAGCTGACTGGAATCAGGGTTAAAGATAGACTGATGGGCTCAGAGCAGCCTTTGGTGGATGAGTCGCAAGGTGAATTACAAAATCTGACACACGTTCTCTCCCTAAAAAGTGTAGTTTCTATTGAGGGTTATTTACCTTGATCTTCATACCTGCTGGACACAGGATACTATTCCCAGGTTTCCCAACTAAACACATCTGGACCCAAGGGGAAGATGACCAAGAAGCAGACAGAAGTGCCACTATGGAGGATGCAGCTCCACACAACTTCTCCTCAGCAACAGCACCAACAAATGGACCTTCTGGTTGTCAACCCTTGCCAAGACAAACTGACCCAGCTAAGCTGTGATGCCACTTGGTGAACCTGGCTTTCAAATAACCCCCTGAAACCCTTCATTCATACAACACCTAGCCATCTATCCATGCATATATCTGGTGATGTATGTTAGGTGGTGAGGATTTGATAATTTATGTCCAGCTGATGCCTGCCTGCATTACCAATCCCTACTATAAATCTGATCAGTCTGAGGCACGGTAACAGGGATGCATTTCTGTCGAATGAGCCAGAGCACTGCATGGTGTCCATGATGGCTTCGTCTCATGTGTAGGAGGATGGGCAGTACCTGATCCAGAAAAAAAACAGAGCTGCACTGGCATGAATCATAGAATCATAGAATGGTTTGTTTGGGTTGAAAGGGACCTTAAAGATCATCAAGTTCCAACCCCCCGCCGTGGGCAGGGACACCTCCCACTAGACCAGGTTGCTCAAAGCCTCATCCAACCTGGCCTTGAACACCTCCAGGGATGAAGCCTGGCTGTACAAGAATTATTGTCTCAAAAAATTCTCAAAATATTTTTAATTCATCTGCCTTATGTATGGCATGGCTGGGGTGTGTTTGATCTGACGTCAGGAGCCCAACAGTCAGGTTCACCACATCGTCTAGCTACAATCTGAAGTGGCTAGGAAGAGTCTCCCCACAGCTCGCTGCCATCCCAGGGCCCAAAGCTGGGCCCACGGGCAGAGGAGAGGGGGAAGAGCCTCAGCAGGCAGTTGTATTTTCTTTTCCCTAGTTAGGCTATTTTCCCCTGTTGTTTGCAGTTGTAACTACAGCTAATCATCCAAGCACTTTTTCCCTATTCCTTTTTATTTACCTTTAAAAAATACTTTCTGAAAGCAAATCAGTGTGACAGCCAATCTGAAATGTGATTGTCCCCAGCCTCCTCTTTCTCAACGTGCTCACCCACATGCTCTTACTTGTCTGCTCTCCCAGTTTCCTTAGGAGGCAGTTCATCCCCAGAGAGATTAAAGTAGAAAATAAGAGAATTTTTCCTTGGAGAGAAGAATATTTTTGAGTGACCTTCTTTCTCCCCTTCAGTGAAAAATTACCATCTTGGATGAATTGCTCCCAAAGCAACAGAAACCTCTTGCAGGCTTTGAGCAAAGTCTTCTCATTACTGTATGGTGTACAGTAATGAGAACGGCTCAGCTGCACTGCTGGCATCCAGCGCAAGCTGGTGGAAACAGTGTGATCACCTGGAAATATGAAGGTATGATAGGAAAGAAAACAATATCAGTGAGCACCGTCAGGATCTGCTGGGGAAGATCCATTTCAGCCACAGACAGAGTGGTCAAGGCAGGATCCTTGTGAACTCCTCTGGAAGCAGATGGATAGCTAGTTTTTCTGAGCCTTCCTCTTTTTCATTCTGGATTTCAGTGTGTTTTGGTAATCAGCTGTCTGAACTAATTGACATCTTTAAACCCCCAAGTCTCATTACTGGCATCAAGGAACTTGCACGGGCATCAGCAGGGTGCTTTTTCATGCCCTCATGATGTAGCTGGTTTCATTTTATCAATGAGGTTGTGTGAAATCCCCAAATTACTACCAAATTTGGAAGAAGTGCTAAGCATCTCTTCCTCCTCTCTGTGCCTCATCCTGGAGTTAGCCCATCCCGTGAAGCTCTCCACCCACACTGCTTCATGCACATGGTTGCTGGATCCTCAGCTAACACACAGGAACCCACCTCCCCAAAGCACATAGATGTGGTATGTAACAACCATGCTGTAAGAGAACTTATATAACTTATATATAAGAGAACTTAAAGGTCCAACTCTAACAAGGCTTGTCGCACCTTGCTGAATGACAAAAGTGTCCACAGATGCCATGTGTTGTGTTACTGTTAGACAAATAGCTCTTCATACGTCCGTGGGATGGGTTTCCATGCTCACTGAGTACGGTGGGGACACAACTGTCCAGTCTCACAGTGGTGAGGTGGGAGTCACACATTCCTGGATGGAAATGTCAGAGGGGTGGGTATGTTTGATGGAAGGGGATGTGGCACAGCCAGAGGGGTACATTTGATGGAAGGGGTTTGGCGTGGGAAGGAAACCAAAAGCCTTTGAGCCCCACAGCAGCTGTGTAAGGGTGTCCTACCTCAGCCCACTGGTTCCCCTTGAAGCTGTTCCTCTTCCTAGTGGCTGTTCCTGGCAGCCAATGGGACATTCTTGGTGCACCCTGGACAGCTGTGGTGTAGGCTGAGGCTGTTCATCATCCCATAGCTCTTAACCCCTTTCTTTCAAAAAAAAAAAAAAAGTGAGAAAGGGGATTTTTGCTTTCCTTCATTGTAAACCACTTGGGAGCAGACAGATTTTGCTATAAATGGCAATTTTTTGCTGCTCTATGGGGAAAACTATGTCACCCTTGGCCTAGGAATACAGAGCTAGCCAAATCAGAGCTATTCCTCTACACTTACATTGTTCCCAGCTCCCTAAACTTCCCGTCACCAGCCAAGGCTATGCATTAGGGAACACAAGATAGGGGGTGAGATGTAGGAGGAGAAGGGGTTCTTAGGAGAAGATCAAATCTCAAAACATCATATTTGTACTCATTAGGAAGCAGTAAAGAAGGTAGGCAAGACAATTAAAGATAAGGGCAAGCAACACACTGTTCCCAGCTCGACATCCTGCCTGCTGGTAAAAGTGGGGGTGCAGCCCAATGCATTCTTGACATTTTGTTCTCCCACTGATGCCAGCTCAGTTCTTATCAGATATCTCCACAGCCAATGATTTTTCACAGTGGATAACACGGCTGAACTGCATAGGAAGAAATCATAAACCTCTGTCCTAGGCAGCTAAGCAGAATGTTCCCTTTCTGGCCTTCATATGGGAGGTATTTGTGACTTTACCTTTTCCACCCTTCTTCATTTAACCTCTTTCCTGCCCTGCGCATTTATGGCTCTGACCCACTCTGAGCTGCATGAAGATGAGGAACCTTGGACCGGATCCTTCCTTCACCCTCCTGGTCCAGTCTGACCTCCTCTTCCACAAGCAACCCAGACCCACTCCCCCTTTTCTTTAAGATCAAATATGCTCCTTGATCATTCCCTGCTGATCAAGTGAACTTTAAATTGCGGGCCAGCACATCCAGCGCGCAGGCTTGGAGCTGGGGCAGGAGGGCACAGCCAGAGCAGGGCTGCCATCAGGCAACTGCACAGCAGCAAGGGCAGGCTCTGCCTTGCTCCAGAGCCCCCAACTCTCTGTGGCAGGAAGATGCCTCTGTCTGTCCTCCCTGCACAGGAAAGCCATCCATGTGCTTGAGGATGCTCCCAGCTCTATAGTTTCCATGAGGACACTATGTCTGCAGTCTTGGCAGTGCCGGCCAAGGTGAAGGTGGACCAGGTGCCCCTCACCCTTTCAGATTTAATGTAGGGATCCCCTTGCAGCCAACAGAGCCACCTCTGACAGGAATCTGACCTTGCACATGCTAGCCTGACCTCCCAGCAGAAGTGGCACCTGAAGCTCCCTCCCAAGTGGATTTTGGCTGAATCTCAAGGATGCTTTTGGTGCTGTTCTTCCTTTATGCTGAACTAGGTGAAGCTGGGTTTGGTGTCACTGCAGCGTGTGAGAGAGACACCATCCTTGTTCTGCTCTGTGTCCAACTCTCTGTTAAAGCAATATTTGGGGAGCTCAGTTATGTGTGCTGAAACCAGGGGAGCCAGGGATGCAATCCAACTTCTTCCCTTTAGATTGTGTTCTCCAGGATAAGAAAGCTTTCCAGTAAGCTATCACACCCCAGTGATAACAGTGACAAAAGCATACCCGTGCCTAGGGTGACACGTGATGGTAGTGCTAACGCAAGCAAGGTGCTGCTCTGCACTCCACCCATGCGTACAACAGCTCGAGGCTTTTTCAGAACTCCCTGGAGTGAATCCTTACAGATTAGGCAACAAGGAGCATGTTAATTTTGGCCAGGCAGGGCTGACTTCAACCTACCCTGGGCTGCTCTGCCCTTCAGGGAGGAAGCAGCCTGCAGGGTCTGGGCAGAGGAGGGCAGTGGGCTACCCACTAGTAGTGGGTAGTAGATAGTGGGCTATCGGTAGTCGTGGGGTTGCGCGAGGCCTCAGGCTCTTTGCAAGAAATCTGCAGATCTACCTTTTTCTGTGCAGCACAACTCACACTGCAGACTGCCTGGACCATCAGGGTTATATCTGGTAGGTACTATGCCCAGTCCCACATCTTCCTTTCAGATCAAACAGGGAGAACAACAGCAGAGTTCGTTAGTGTTGGGCATCACTATAAAGAGCCAGAACAGCCTGACTGGAGAGCAATACCTGAGAGCTGCTGCAGCACCCACTGCCATTGTTCAGATTTGCAGGGTTCCTCCAGGACATTAGCCGTTGCCACCAGGAACAGATCTTTTCCTCAGCTGGGTATTTCATAGCCCCTGCAGGGCTCAGGGATCTCCTTCTGCTGTAGCACTTTCCTGCTCCCTAGCCTCAGATCCTGCGGGATGTTTATTATTTCATCTTCCTTGTCTTTTTGTACTGCTTCAAATCCCCAAGGCCTCAGGCAGATGGGTCTTTCTCTTCAGGTTTCTGTTGAAGGTGATGTTTAGCAGGCAGAAACCTGCTCTTCATTAAGTGCTTTGTTGCAACATATATAATATGTATATTATAACATATATAATAGGTGTACTATATGTCATTGCCTGTGAGTGTGTGTATATATCCAGATCTCTGTCATCTGGGCCTATATTTACATGCACAACACTATACCTGCACATTACTAGCTGCTCCACAGTGCTTTGCAATGGAAGTCTTCTTTAAACTCTGACAGCTGGGTATCCAGGAGATGAGCTCCATGGCAAGTTTCTGAGGCAGTTCAAGCCCTTCTTTGGCTCTTTCTCAAAATAAGCAGGATCGTTTTCCATTTTGCCCATTCCTCCATCGGTAATGATTGGCATCAGAAGCCACCAGTCTGAATCCCTTCTGTGCAGGCTGCTCTACCACACACCCACTGAACTGTAGCCAGTCTCGCGTGTTGTCATATTCCAGCATCAGATATCAGCTATATCCAGCCATGTTCATATTTCAGGGAGTTGCATGGCTTGCCTAGGTCTTGTGTGGCTTGCAGGTCTGTGTGCAGTCATCCTTGGCCCACATGCCTTGCTCTGCAGGTCCTAACTCCCTTTCTTGCGGTGCTGTGAATTCCCAGCTCCACAAACACTTTGAGGACCCTTTTTGCCCAGCTGTAGCTATGCTTTTGGAGGGAATGCTCTGTGTTGCTTGGCATAGCCAGGGTTAGTTCTGGCTCTCCATCAGTCCTTGTTCTCAGTTCCAGCCTTGGGCTGGTCTCCTCTAAGGGAGTTGCCTATACTCCTCTTTTCCTTTCTCCTCCCCTAAAACTACCAAACCTACCAAGCACATCAGAGCCAGATGGTCTGGCTGGCGGAGAACTAGGGCTATTTCTTGAGGCTTTTTTATTTACTCTTACCTTGTACAGGCACAGAGTGGAACAGTCTTTGACTTTGCTCTGCTGCTTCCCATGGCCCCAGAGCTCCAGTGGAGCTTTAAATGCCACATCCTTCTGTTCTGATGTTTTCTCTGTATGTCTAGCACTGTGTGATCATCAAGAGATTACTCAATAACTCAGATATTTGCAGGGCAGGGGCCTGCCTCTGGTCAATAAGGAGGTGCCTTTCTGTTTATAACATGCAAACTCTGCACCTTCTCAGTCCCAAGAAATGCTTCCCAGCACCTATAACTGATGGAAACCCTTCAATACAAAAGCCTGGAAGCCATAGGACTGCCAGTTTCCAGCTGTGACAGGATGACTAGATCTACCAGGTGAAATTCCAGGGGAGCAAATTATGTCCCTAACAATTCTTCCCTACCTGACCAGGACAAAGATTTTTTTCCTGGCTTAGTTCTGGACACTGGTTTCCCCTTGAATACATGAACAAGATGCACCAGGGAGGTCCTTGAGAGGCTTCCCAGCTCAACCTGAACGCATACCAGCTGGTCTCTCTATCTGTGCCAAATCTCTAGCACTTCAGATAGCCAGCCAGAACTGTGCTGATTTTACAGGAATATGTAGCAACCAGGAGCAGCTGAGCAAGTGGCTTGCAGACAGAGGCAAAATCTAGCCAGACTGCATGCCTTCCTCCTGACCATGCAGACAGTAAGCACATCTGGGACGGAGGAGGAAACTTTAGAGAGTGTCCTTTGCACCTAGATCACAGCTCAAGAGAAAAGGGAAGCTGTAGCTCGGAAGCTGTAGCTCAGCAGGTGCTTCTGGACAACACGTGTGCACTGCTACAGGTGACACAAGGTACAAGGACACCAGGAGTCAGATGACCCTGCGACCTGTCCCCTCTCTCCCTCACCCCACCAGCTGCATGGGGCCCTGTGAGTGCCTGGTGGGAGTGCGTGGTCAGGACTGTCCGAGGGTGGATGGGTGGCGAGGGCAGGGACAGTTCTCCTGGGCCGGCTGCTGAACCCCGAGCTCCTGGCCGGCTCATGTTCCAGGGGTTATCTAATGACAACACAAGGTTGTCAGCCAGTAGCCAAGCTACACTGCTTGAGACCTGTACAATGTCCATATGTCCAGCATGTCACAACCTTGCTTCCTCGATGGTATTCCCTGCTCAGAGACCAGGCTCCAGCAGGAAGCAGCTGTGGCCTCTCTCCCAGCTCCGGAGGAAACTTACTGGAAGACCCTGGTCCAATGTCTACGAAAGAGCCCAGCAAAGGCAGCCCGAAGGAGCACGACACGCTGTCCCACTCATGTGCTGAGTGCACAGTGATGCTGATTTCAGTGGATAACATTATTTGCTTCTCTGAAGGCAGTGTTGGCAAAAACATTTGCTCTTCCTAGCAGTATAAACAGACAGCTGCTTCCTCCAAAACAGGAGGTGAATGGAAACAAAAGGAGTGAAAGTGTGTGAGCATTTGTGATGCTTGTGCTACAGAGAAAGAGAGAGGAAATGAGTCTCGGTGCAAAATAGAGGAAGTGGGAGAAAAACAACACAAAGCAAACGCTGCATTCATTGAACAGGCCTTGAATTGGTATCTTGGCGACTGTTTGACTAACTTATGGTATCACTAAATCCCATTCTCTTCTCAGGGAAAGAAACCCTGCAACTGTGCATTGTCAGCATGACGGAAGAAACAATGGCAGCTGATGCTGGTTGGGTCAGTATTACTCTGGGTCTCACAGACCAGTCTTTGTTCCCAGGGTGGTGACAAAGGGATCCCTTCTTTCCTTTACCTCCCTCAAGTTGTTCACAGGCATGATGGAACAGTGCATGTTTTAAGACTATATTGGCTATGGGTGGCATGTCTTAGCTGGCTCCCATCAGGACCACCACCACCCCTGCCCCTTGGGAGATGCTCCTTTCATGCACGGGTACCCTCTGTGGAGGCCATAGTCAAAGGCTCATCTTCTCATCACCAGATGTAGCCGTATGCTCCTGGGAGCCCATTGGTACTTAGAATGACCACAGGCACATGGCAAGTCCTGAGCTGGCAGATCCACAGAGGACCAGGAGCATGCATGCTGCTCATATCACTTTCTGGTTCATCTCTCTGGTTAGCCTCAGCGCCTCCTAAACTTGTTCACTCGGGCACTCTTCTCTCTCACCTCTCCTGGCAGATGAGCACAGGGAAAAGGGAGGTGGTGTTGGTGAGTCTTAGCTGGTGTTGATCAGGGTGACCTCCTTCTCACCCCACATGGAAGAAAAGACTTCAGAACCTTTTGCCATCAGCTGGTGTAATCCCATCCTACGGTGCATGCTTTTTCAAGAGGAGGCAGACTCTCAGCCCGTGATCTCTGACAAGCAGCTGTGCCCATCAGCTGGCAGAGAGAAAGAGTCTGCAAGACATTGTGGCAGAGCTCTTCCAGACAAGGGACTTGGCTGTAAGACATGTTTCCCATGTTCAGCTGTGCTCTGGTAGTGAAGGTCTCCCCTCCTGGTGTCTGTGTACTGTACATTGAGAGCACACACAGTGGAGCAATATCTGAAGACTTGAGCATGCACCTGTAAACCCATTTGATGTGATGCCGGTATTCCCAGTCTGCGCACTCTGCACCGCTCCGGTCTGAGCTATCAGTCTGGAGGGATTATTCCAGCCACATTTCTAGTGCTCTTAAACTTGGTGGCAAAAGGATTTTACCTTCATTACATTTCTCGTGTTGTTGGTCTAGAGGGATGAACCTGCACAGAGACACACAAGAGACAAAAATAGGGCCTCTGCCTTTATGCCACAGGTCCTAACAACAAGAAGATATATTTGGAGGCATATACACAGAAACCTACTTGCAAAATAAGCATCACACATGGAAAAGCAGAACAGTACATGGAGATAATAACAGACAGATTATCTTCTAGTGCTTTACAAGAAATCCTAAGTGTCATTGCCCTCCAGGGGAGTCTGACAAAAGCAGCACAGTGCATTAGATCTGAAGTTGGTGTCTCCCCTTCAGAAAACAGGGAAATAATTTTTTACACTCTGAAAGCAGTGAACAGCAGTATATGGAAGAGACAAAATAGGAGACACAGCCTCTGCTGTAGTGTTGATGCATGAAAAGACCTCAGCAGGAACATCACAAGCTGGCCACCTTGTCTGCACACAGGTCACGACATTGGGAGATGCCTGCTGTCAAGTGATCCCAAATCTATCTTTTGAAGTTGTGGCTCCAGGTCACATTTGTGCAGGGTAACACAACTGCAAGGAGCAGCCTTCCTTGAACGAAAGATGAACATTTCTGAATGGAAGTTAAACAAGTGGAGCTGCCCACATCAGTCAAAGCAAGGTCTCATGACTAATGTTCTCCCTCTCTATCCTTACACCTCCTTGGGAACTGATTCTTCCCCTTTGGACTGTGTCTGATGCCAGGAAACACAACTCACATGAAGCCTAGCAGGCACTGGCACGTGCATACGAAGACAGACCTGCTTCTGTCCCGAGGCCTCCACAGGCAGCCCAGGAGCACAGCTCAGACTCTCCACTGGCGTCTGGGTCCTGGATTGTCAGTTTATTAGAGTAGGGATGGGCTAGATGACTCCACATATATGTAGGGTAACTTCAGGACAAAAATAAAAAGGGAAGATAAAATATTATTTGTGATGCATGACATAGGGATGCTTAACCCATATATCTTTATTTCCCTTACCTTGTGGGCTACTGTCCAGAGCTCCATGAGGAGCTGTGGTAACATGTCCCCTTGTATCAGAGTGTGCACAATGGTAAAGGCTGTGCCAAATACCTGCATTCTGGGGAGGTCAGCAAAGTTTCTTCTTTATGCTAGTAGCAGCCACCCATGGATCCAAATCCCAGGAGCAATGAGACCAAGGACTGTACTTCATAGCTGAAATGAAGCTAGGCAAAAACACATGCCCTTGAATCTATGACATTTGGGGGGATTGACCTCCTGCAGCAGGAATTACAAGTTTCCTACAGCATAGTTTAGCTAATGTTTCCCACAACAGAGCACGGGGAAGGGCTTAAGCTTATTTGAGATTGGTCAAGGGAGAGACAGAGTTTGTCTTCAGAGCTGTTTTTTATGGCACACATCTGAAAACAGTTTATATGTGGCTAGAAGGCAGCCTTTATGTTATTGTGGTTAAAATGACCTTGGTATCTAGCCTCTATTTTAAGTAGGTGATGCACATATGTTCTCATGCCAGTACTCTTCAGTCTTTTAGCTGAAATAGCAGTTCTCTTTCACTGGGGTTTACCCATCTGATGTATTAATAGGCAGCAATCATATGCCCTCTTAACATTCCTTCTGCTAGGCTAAAAAAAGCAAAGACTCCTACCATCACCTCTGTCTTTTTCCCCAGATCACTCTAATGCCATTCTTTGCACTTGTTACAATTCTGGAACGTATTTTTCTCCTCCCCAGCACTGGCAATGCCTCCTTGTTTTGTCTCTTCAACAAACATTTACATTTTTTCTCCAAGGTCATCAGTGAAGATAGGAAATTAACTGGTGCCAAAACTGGTCCCTAAGGAATCTCATCAGCAATTGCCTACTACTTTATGTTTCAGGGTCTCTTTGTTAAGCAATTTGTTACCCACTTTTCAGTTCAATTGTGAACCCCTATACTCCCCTGCTTTTACAACTTCCCAAACACCTTCTGTGAAACCTAGATACATTTAATATACCACATAATCAATGTTGAAAAAATTATCTGTTCTCCCCCTCCAAGCACAAAGATAATAAAAAATACTCTGTCATACAGCCATGTTGAATTTTGTCCCATTGTCTCTGCACTTCAGTATCTTTAATTATTCCTACTTTGTTCTAGGATAAAAACTTATTCTAATCCTTTGGGTCTGTAAGTAACCATATCCCTTTTTTGTTCCTTAATTAAATCTAGTTAAAATTGTTGATACTATGCAACTGTGTGGTTCCCATCCAACCTTCAGTCAAACAGGTTGATTGAACATCGCTGTTACTGGTTTTACTCCTTGATGTGTCTCCAGGAACCTTCTGATCTGAATAAACCTTGCAAGTTTTGCCTTGACCTCTGATGGGATTGTTTCTATTTCCAGACACTTTTTGCCATAAACTTATAACCCCCTTCTTCTACACTGTCTTTCCTGCCAAATGAGGCATAACTTTTGGCTTGTGAGGCATACCTTGACCTTAGCCACACTGTGCAGAGGTCTGATATCTTGCCTTGTTCTTTTTACCTTTACAAAGAACTTATTTCAGCAACCGTGCCAGGTCTCTCTCACCTTGATTTCTGCCAACGGACGTGTCTTTTTACCTAAACTTTTTGACCCCTGCAATGTAGATTTCTTTGCTGACCACTCCCATCATTCACTGAGGAAATTTTTTCAGCAGTGAGAGAGGCACCTTTTCTATATGCTCTGCCTCCACTCTCTTATTCAGGAAAGAAAGTTAGCTTTTGCCACACTGTGTCTGAGTGCCTTCCACATACAAGTACATGAAACTTTTAACTCAAATTGCTTCATCACTTTAGTCCCATAGCTTCTCTGACTGTTCCTATTTTGAGGCTGAAAAATCTTAGCTGTGGCCCCATGATATTTACTCTTCCATTTAATTTAAACAGAATCAGTCTGTGCCCAGTCAAGGTTAAAAGTTATCTGCTGTCACATTGTTCTGTAATGTCTCACTGGTTACCAGGACCAGGTCAAACGTAACAACAGCTGTGATTAGTTTGCTGCCTCTTTAGTGAAGAAATATGTCAGCTGGTGCATCCAGGAATACCTGGGCCCAACCTATGCTAGTAGCAGTTTTTCTTCACATCAGAAGTTAAAACCTCTAGTAATGACAGTCCCTGGTACTGCATATCCTTCTGAAAACATTAGGGACCTCCGTCAATATCCTGGTGCAACATTCGGTAACTGCAGCAGAACTACAGCTGTCTTTCCTCAAGGTGATTAGAACCCAAACAGATTGTTTTATCACCTCTGCTGCTACTTGTTTCTTCATACTCATCAATATAATGCACAGGCAATTCTATCACATGTCCCACTTTTCTTTACTCTTCTGAGCAGTGCAAATCTTTCAGTCTCAGTGGTCCAGCTATGCCAGCTCTCCATCCTGCCTCTGAAAGCCTTGGCATACGCAATTTCATACCCTAGTTCTGCATTTTGCTCACAAGCTCCTTGTCTCAGCGCTCAAGCACTTCCGTTGTTTCTCCCAGTTTCCCAAATATACTTGCTATATAATCTTGGATGGAGTATCAGTTTCCTGCTCAAATTAGTATTACACTCCTACTCTTACATGCTCCTTTAGTCATTGCTGTAACTTAATATCTGTGCTCTTCGTTCGACTACACATCAAAAGCCGGCATGGAAACCATACAATTCTGAGCTAAAAAAACCACACCAAATCCCAAGTCCTCCTCCCCATGTCTTAGTGTAAACCCTGTCTCAGCCTCCTCGCTTCCAGCAGGCTGCATTCCTCCACATGCACACTCACGCTTGACAAGGTGAGCCCTCTTTCTGTGAATGTCTTTAGAGAGACAACACATTGCTGGCAGCATTTCTCAAGATGTCTGTAATGTCTGGGACATGGATTTGCCCTTCTTCTCTTAGGACATGTTTCAAAGAGGTATGTAAAGTGCCTTGGGCAGTATCTGCAGTCATCCTTCTTCCATTTCAACGGGAATCTGGCTCTCTCATTTGTCTCAACATGAATGGAATCACTGGATTATTCTCCTTTCCCATTAGGCTCCTTTTCAGTTCCAGATCTGCTTTGTAACAGGGTGATAATTTGTCTTAAAGCGTCCCCACTAACACAGACCTATTTTTCCTTGTGCTCCTGGGGATCTCCAGCTTCTTTTTGTCCCTTTCCCTTGCCCTTTGCAGCTCCTCCTGTAGCCTCTGCTCCTCTGCAGGTTCCTGGACTAATGTTTCCCTGGCCTGTGACCTTGAACCATCCCTATCTCCTCCTTTCATTCTTTGCTGGGTTTAATTTTTCCTTTCTTCTTGTTGCTTTTCCTCCTCATTCCCAGTACACAAGCTTCTTCTTGAACTTCAAATGATGCAGCAGCAGGGAAGAACTTGCAAACGTGCCTGATAAGCTCTTCTCTGACATTTTCTCAGAAGGGTGATGTGAGTGCATATGTCCCCGTACTGAAAACCTGAACTCCCAAAAAGGGCCATGAGATTTCATCAGCACAGAAGCTGTAATCCTAATTTAGCCTTACCCAGATCCCAGCTCTGAAGTGGCCCGCTGACTTTAAGCAGCAAGGGTGGACTGTAACTGCACAAGGCCAGAACAGACAACAGCTTTTACCTCGAAACAGCAATTTCCATTACATGTCTGAGTTGAGAATCTCGTTTCCCCAGGAGGTAAGCAGCTACTACAACTTGCATTGAACATCACTGTGACAGACAGAGGTTAAGTAACCCGCTTGTTGTTATTGACAGAAGACAACTATAGACACTACTGCTGCCTGCCCCTTGGCACTGGGTGAGAGCTGCCAGGAGGCTGGGGGACTCAGGTGTACCCTCTGTTGTAGGTATCTCCACCTGAATGAGTTGCTTAGACACGCTGGTCCTAGACAATTAACTCTGGTAGAGGCAGAAATGATGGACACATCCTCAGCACCCTAGTCATGTTTCCTTTCCCCCTCTGGAACCACAGTCCTTCCTACAGCTCTTCTGCCTCTTTCGCTTGAGTACCACACTGTTCAGCACAGCACTGCTGGGCAGCATCACTCAGGTGGATCATAGAATCACAGAATGCCTAGGGTTGGAAAGGACCTCAAAGATCATCAAGCTCCAACCCCCCTGCCATGGGCAGGGACACCCTCAACTAGACCAGGTTGCTCAAAGCTTCATCCAGCCTGGCCTTGAACACCTTCAGGGATGGGGTATCCACAACTTTCCTGGGCAACCTGTTCCAGTGTCTCTCCACCCTCATAGTGAAAAATTTCTTCCTAATATCTAGTCTAAATCTGTCCTCTTTCAGCTTATACCCACTACGCCTTGTCCTCTCACTACACTCCCTGATACAGAGTGCCTCCCCATCTCTCCTGTAGCCCCCTTCCAACAGGTCCATGTCTTTTTTATGTTGGGGGCCCCACATCTGAACACAGTACTCCAGGTGGGGTCTCACGAGAGCAGAGTAGAGGGGGAGAATCACTTCCTTCGACCTGCTGCTAATGCTTCTTTTGATGCAGCCCAGGACATGTGTGTTTTCTCCATTAAGTTTCCATCCCAGATAGGGTTGTGTTGTCCAGGGTGAGTGACCTGATTCTCCCACTTGCTGGGCTGAGAAGCAAACTGCCACGGCACAGCAAAGGATGGCAGCAGCATCACGGGACTGTCTCCCCTCACCTCCCATTGGCCTTGCTCAAGGTCACACTGCGTGGCAGCGACAGGAATAAAGCTCGTGAATGCCACCTCCTTATCCCCTTTGTCGCAGGGCCAGGCCCTGTTGGAAAAAAGCGATATCCCTCCAAGTGCAGCAGCAGTGCCTGGGTGTTGTTGTGAAGCTCAAAAGCAGGTAAGCACTGGCGCTGAAATCCCTGCCGCGCACAAAATAGGCAGCACGAGGTGCCAGCTCTGGAGGCTGGAGGCCTGGGGACACATTGTGCTGAAAGTGCTGGGGCCTCATCCAGCTGCGCCAGCACTCCCTCGCCCGTGGGACAGTGAGTTCCTCCCCGGGAAAGCAGCAACGCCCAGCTGACCGCGCTCCAGCCCCGGCAGGAAAACACTGATTTACGGATCAGCCCGTTCAGCAACGCACTCGCCAACGTGTGATCTGTGTGTGCGCTGTGCTGCACACCTACACTTCGGGCCGTATTCTGCCCTCTTTTGCAAAGTCTGCACATTAGGGGTGCTTTCCCCCAGAGAGGCAAGGGCCTCTTTCCTTCGGCAGCCCGGCAGCTTCAGCTCTGCCCCAGAGGCATCCTGGAGGGGACTGGGGGGATCGTTTACCCTCACTGAGACAGCTATCAAATCAGTTAGCATGGATCCTTGAGAGATTGAAGGGTTTGGGCACCCAGCCACTACAGAGTAAAATGTGCTGCTTAGACTTGGGTGGAAGAGGTCATGTATCACAGGCTATTGCCAGCTAATGAGAAATGAGTCTGGACAATTAATCAATACACAATCTCCTCTGCTAATCATATTGATGGAAGATGAGCTCCATCCCCCAGGAAAGGCAAAGGCTAAACCATTTAGCAGCATTTATTTATATCCTTGGTGGTTCAATAATTTGAGTCTTGCCTGATAGCAACAGGCTCCCGAGGGATAGGCAATATTCTCCAGATGTAAAAAAAAACCCAAAACAGGTATTACTTAAGAGAAAAATAGCCTTTTAACGGAAATGAACACTTTTAAAGGTAAATGCATTCCTTTTCTCTTAATTTTCAACCACACAGGTGCACACAAAGAATTTCTGAACTATTCTGTGCAAATAGTCAAAAAAAAGGTCATTTTCTAAGGGGAATACTCAAAAAAATATTGGCAAGGCCTCAGAGCATATATTACTCTCAGTTGCACAAGAATGGACTTCTGTAGAAGTCTACCATGAAGTACTAAAAGATAATTCGTTCCTCACTCATTCATCCTAAAACCATGCCTTTCCTCCAGCAGGTTCAAACTGCTTTGTAAGTAAAGCATGTAGGTAAGGTGAGTTCACGGTTGTGTAATTAAAGCCTGAGTTGAAACACATACACACTGAGGGACAAAGATGATGTCACTGCACAGCTGTTTCTGCAACGCAGCTGGTTTCCTGGTTCCCTGATACAAGTCTTGCTCTTACCAAGCTGCAGCAAAGCAGGTGGTAAAACTGTCAGTTGGTAGTTACAGATTGTCCCTGCCTGTTGTGCGTGGTGTTTAGACTGTCCCTGCAAAAACTAGCAGAGCCCTTCGTTGCACCCTCTGCCAGACTAAGTAACCTGCAGAGAAAGGCACTGGTACTCACAAAGAAGCTGTTTACTTACACAGTTGCCTGCTGGGACTTATTTACAGAGCACTACTGAGAGCCACCAAAATCTGCTTGTATAGCTCTGGAGACAGTTCAAATCCTCAGTTCCCAGGCCAGTGATTAATGCTGTATGGAGAGAAGTTAGGACTGAGGATAAAACTGAGCTTTCAAAACAAGAGCCTCTGATCTCGAACTGAACAAACATTTCCCCTTGCCTGTGTCAGCTGGTTTGATTTCCAATAAAAGGACAGATTGCTTTGGAAACCACAGCCATGCCAGTGAATTATCTTTCTACTAGCCAGAGAGAGCTCCCTCAAGCATCCTGCCCTGCTCTCTCAGTCAGGTCACAGGCAGAGCTCCCTCTGCGAGCACCTAGCATAAAGTAGGCTCAGAGGTAAGTCTCCCAGCTCAGATCTTGGCAGGAACAAGGCTACACTCTTTAGAACCCCACCTCCTCATTAACCCTTACTTAAAACATCCATAGGGCCTACGTGTGCTCAGAACGTACACCTGATCCTGCTGGCAGCAGATCGAAATACAAAGGCACCAGTGCAACAGGTAAACTTGCCCCTTGAAAGGACTACAGAAGCCAAAATAGGATTTTCTCACAGTTTGAAAGCATCTATGGACAGGAAAGACTTCATTGCATTGGCGAAGATGTTCTCCATGCAAACAGGGTCTGTGGAAGCAACACACAGAGTGCTGTGATAGGAACAGCCCGAGGCACCGTGTCCGGAGAGCATGGTCCTCTGTAAAACAGTACCAGCTTCCCCCATTGTCCCGTCCCCCATACACAGAATGTATGACATGTGATGGATGATTTTTAACAGCTCTTAAAGTCTGTGGCTTTTAGTCTACACATACAGAAAATGTGTGCAAGTATAGATACGCATGCACACACCATCGGTCATATGCTGTGGAAAGCCCATCTGACCTGCAGTCATTGGCTCGGGTACTGCCAATAACTGATGAGACCTTGCTGAAAAGTGCTCTAAGACTGCCCGCACTCAGGTTTAACTTTGTGCTAGCCTTTCCCAGCTGAGTCCACAGAGAACGCCGCTATTGTGAGGGCCAGAGCCTTTCTACCATGCCAGCACACGCAAAGGCTGACGTTTCATAAGCTGCCTGCCATCAGGAGGACAAAGTCCCGTTGAGTGAGCATTGGCTCTGCCTTCTCTTGTAGATAGGGATCAGCTGAAAGCAAGTTTGGCAGCCTCCCAGGGCATGGCACAAGGCTAGCCAAGCATGTGAGGCAGAGTAATTATCAGTGCCCTGTTCCTAGTGAAGTGAAGACATTCACTTTCATCTCAAACTAATGTTTGTCCCTGCTCTTTCCAAGCAGGGAAAGAAAGACACACACTGTGCCACATCCGCTGGTGTGATATGTATCTCCTGATCTGTAGCTTGTATGGTTACAGGGAGGCTGCAGGCACAGGAAAACATCTGAATTCAGGAATAACATCCAGTCAAGGTGTAAAGTAGAAACAATAAAAAGAGGCTCTTTGGGAAGGAGGGAAGACAAAATTACTTTCCTATCACAACAGCCAAGATGCTGAAGCACCTGAAGGTACTTTCTGCTGAGAGTAATCCTAATCCTGCATTATATCTGCATAATTTCTTTGTAACTTTATCCCTGAACTAGATTCACTCCCATTTCTAAGTAAACAAAATCCATCTGTAAACAGTAATTTATGGCTAAGCTGAGAGTAAGTGATATGACATGTGCTGGAGACACCCTGCTTCTGCTGGGATGCTGAGTATTTTATGTGGAGCTGTCCTGGGAAACTTCTTGCATGTCTATTGCCCATGAATTAGTGGAGATACTGAGAGTCCACAAAGCACTGAATTGCAAAGTCCTGGTCCTAGACAGGCAAGACAGGCTGTCCAGCTACAGAGGGGTGTCTGTTCTTCTGCACGGGTTAGACTGAGACTCTGATAAGCAGGGAGGCAGGAGGAGAGGGGAAGAGGTGCAGCTCAGGGGGCCACTGTGAACCAGTCCAGAATGACCTGGGAGCGAACAGTCTGCCCCTGTAGCTTCAGTTAGCTGAACTTTCAAGAAACCCCAGAGGGGAAGGGACCGGAGGCAACTTTGTCATGTGTACTTGCAACTTTCTGGATCAGCCAAATTTGGAAATAGAGGATCAACATCCACATAATACATTTTGCAGTTAGGTCCTTCTCCAGAGCTGCCTGGTCGCACACAGCCTCTGAGCTGCTCAGAGAGAGGCAGAGAGGAAAAAGAGAGGAAAAGTCCCTTGTGTCTTGTGCCAGCAGTACACATATGGAAGTGGAATGCATGTAGACTCCAGACACCAAGAGGCAAGGTACAACAACTCAGCCATGGGTTTTGTGCACTTGTGTTTCCCCTGAACCGGAGCTATTTCACATCCTGCCAGCTCAGAGCACAGGCAAGTAGATGGGCTTTGCCAACCCCCGCTCCCCATGGATATGCGCCCTTGCTTCTTCAGTGGGGAACAAAACAGTGCAGTCACCCAGAAGCAGGTTAGCTTTTCAGCCATGCCCTTTATTCACATCCAGGGTTTCCTCAGTCTTTGTAGATACGGGCTCCTTCGTACCGTCTCCCTAGATGCTGTCTGGAGAAGGAGGTAGGGGAGCATAGTGAAGGAGAGTTGGTGATAAAACGGACAACACAACCTCGGAGCACCAGATGTCAACCCTTTTTCTCACCAGCTTTCCTTTCCTCTAGCAGCCTGCTGAATATCCTCTGCAAGTTACTACAGACCTCTCACGCAGCATCTGCGTCCCTGAAGCAGAGGTGGTGTGTGGCTGGGTGGCTCTGGCAGCATGAGCAGCCAGTGAAGCAGGTGCCTCATCAAAGGAGCTGCACCGGGCATGCAGTGATGCCCAGCACCACACAGGGGATGATTCTCAACATCACAGCCAAGAGGTTACAGTGCAGGCTGGGCAGCCATGTGCAGTCTGGGGGGTAACAAGCAAGGAAGGTGGCCACAGCAGAGCGCTGCAGAGGTGTGCAATACATGCAAGGAGTGGGACAGGACCTCGCCGTGTGCCTCGCATTCAGCTGTGGCTGGGTGTTAGCAGGCCTGCAAGCACAGCTAGCCAGCCCATAGCCAGCCCTGGAGCATGCACATTTTTTGACTCCTCAGTCTCCTCCAGACTGCTCCAGACTCCTGCAGCTGAGGGATGACCAAGGTCACTGCAGTCCTTTCACAGGGTGCCAGCAAAGCAACAGAGAAAGAGCCAAGGAAAGCTGTTGAAGAAAAACAAGAGCCACCACAAACATGCCTGACTGAGCCCAGCAGGAGCAAGCACATGATCAGCGTTGTCCCTTTAAACAACACTCAGGGAAGCAATATAAGCCAGCATCTGGCTCCCAGGAGCCAGGACTCCTGGCTGCCATGGCCAGCCTTGCCATTCACCTTCCTTTTTGGCTTTGCCCAGGCCACAGGACCTCTGTATTTCTGTTTCCCGGCTATTACAGCATGGGGCAAAGGAAGAGGGCTCCATCCGCAAGATGTCTGCCCTCTTTGAGGACAGAAGCCAAGGACCAACTTGACATCAGCCAGTGAAGACAGGTAGAGCATAACAGCTTTGACACATTACAGAGGCTGCCTGCAAAAGTGCTTGGAGCATAGATCCTCAGGAATTAAAGCTCCAGGGAAATAGCCAGTGGTGCCCATCTGTTTCCTCCCAGCCACCCTTCAGTGCTCTGCCTCCACAGGGCCACTCTGCCAGGTGGTGAAAGGTATCTGTCTCCACACAGTAGTTTAAGCGCCTGAATGCCACATTATGGATGCAAGCCAAAGATCTAAGCAATGCCTGAGTTCCTTGACCTGACCCACACCACTGCCAGCATCTCAGCTGCCTACCCCTCATCCAGGGCCCTCCTGCAGCCTGGCAGCATGCTGGAGCTCTGCAGGGGTCTCAGCCCATGCACCCTTTATGCCCCAGCACATGTGCTTCCCAGACCAGGTTTAGCAGTCACAGAGCAGAGAACCTTCCCCCTCTGTGTGACAGAAGGGACTTCAGAGAGGCTTCAAAGCAGAGAAACCAGATCTGCTCTCTGCTATCCACTCCCAGAGCAAAGGTGACCAACTATTTTGGCAAATTTCTGTGTGGCTGGCATCTGTGGAGCTCATCTGTAAGCCTTTGGTTTTTCTGTCCGGTGTGCCTGTCAGGTGAAACTAGTCGCAGACGGATTTTAAAGTACTGGATGCTATCTCACCATCTCTGCCCTAGAGTCAGCCTCCTCATTTATACTGCTGCTTGATAGCTGGCTGCAGCCTCTGCACCTTGTCCAGGAGTTAATATTTTATCTAGAGGTCCAGGGAAGCTTGGTGGAAAGTATGCTAGCCTTGAAATGTGAAAGGTAACTTCAAAATATTTCCTTCCGGACTCTGCAATGTTGCTAGTAGAAATGTATTATCTGATAAAGAAATGGCTCTGGACCCAGGCTAACAGCTGGGGATATTATTAATGGAAATCAGTGCCACGAGTCTCTGTATTACTTTCGTCTGCCTTTCCCAAACCCCACCTTTATGGAGACCAAGTGCATCACTCTTCTAGCTCCAGGGAGGTGCAGTGGGAGAAGCTCTCCAGCAGAGGAAGTCTGCTCATCCTGTGAAAAGGTTCCTTTGTTCTCATTGCACAGGATCGTTTTTCTACCATGCAGCAGACTTATGCGAGGAACAGCAGTGGGATGGGGAATAATGACTCCATTTTGTTTAATAATTAACTCACATGGTCGCCTGGTGCTACTCGTTCCAGCAGACGCTGCAAGGCAGCTGGGCTGTGCCAGTGGGACAGCTAAGCACAAGGTGAGCAGTAAGGAAAAACTGATTTCTCCTTCTCCTGCTCACTGATGTTGTGCTCAGCTCTTCCTACCTGCAGCACACTGTCCTGACAGCTCTTTGAACTCTGCAGAGCCTGCATGCTCTGAGTATTTTACAGAAACAACTGATGCTGTCGTGTATTATTTTGATGGGGGGCGTATAAGAACTATTTCGAAGAGCAAAGCCAAACTGTGTAGCAAGAGTAAGAAAGGAAGCCAAGAGAAATTAATCTCATTGAGTTCTCCAGCTGCCATCAAGAAGCTCTGTCTTGCAGCCCATTAATCCTTGATTTGCAAACAGCTAGGAACAGCTTTACAGCTCAGAGATACAGGTTTCAGGAGAATTTGCTGGAAACCTTTCACCAAACTTTTCTGAGATTTTAATGCCAGTTCTTCACAACCAAGTTATTTCTGGGGAAGAGATGCTTTCAAAGAACTTGTCAGCTTGAAATATTGCTGAGAGGGTCTCTTTTCTAAGTATCATAACATCTAGACATTCTTTCAAAGCAAAAAAAAAAATTCACCACAGATTTACAATATTTAGTCATTAAAAACCAGTAGGCTAAAAATACTTTAAGGGTTCTAAAAAAACCCCAAACTTTAAGGTTACTGAAATAGAATATTTCAAAAAGAGCTTTTTTCCCTGGCAAAATATCAAGTCTTTGAAAAGTTAAGATTTTAACTTTTTCTCCCAATTCAAGATACATTTTTTTCTACAGTACCTCAAACCTTTGGGAGAGGGCAAATTTATTTCCCACTCATCTTGGCTTTCAGAGAAACAGAAAACAATAAAGTAGAAAGGAATTTGTCTGGGAAAAAAAATAATCTCAACCTGAGAGAATCCTTTCCTTGAGTGCAAATGACCCTAGGGCTACTAGTGACACTTGCAGACAGGGCTGAGGCAGCTGTAGCTTGAGCAGCACTTCCCTTTGTGAACAAACGCCTGAGATGCCAGCAAGTCCACGCTGCCTGGGACCTGAACTCTGTTCCTATATCTCTGGCTATTTTAAGGCATACACGGTGCTTTCAGCTCCTAACGGTCAGGAATGTGGCTCCTCCTGGAAAATCATCTGCTCAGGGAGACAGCTGGGCTTTTACTGAGGGCTGAATCTGCACCCTGAAATATAGCCCCTCCCAGGTTGGTTAGCGTGCAGGAGCAGCACTGCCAGGGTGAGCGCTGCCTCGCAGCAGGTTTCCAGGATTTCACAACCTCAGCACTTGGGGCAGATCAGCAAATGTGTGAGGGACTTTGGTTTGCACTTATTCCCAGTCCTCAGGCATCAAACAGCCCTTTGAATACACCCTGACACCCACATCCTTGACAGGCTGGAGAGGTGGGCCAATGCAAACCTCGTGAAATTTAACAAGGCCAAGTGCAAGATCCTGCATGTGGGTCAGGGCAATCCCAAGCACAAATACAGGCTGGGCGGAGAATGGATAGAGAGCAGCTCTGAGGAGAAGGCCTTGGGGGTATTGGTGGATGAGAAGATCAACATGAGCCGGCAGTGTGCGCTTGCAGCACAGAAAGCCAACCGTGTGCTGGGCTGCATCAAGAGAAGCATTAGCAGCAGGTCAAGGGAGGTGATTCTCCCCCTCTACTCTGCTCTCGTGAGACCCCACCTGGAGTACTGTGTTCAGATGTGGGGCCCCCAACATAAAAAAGACCTGGACCTGTTGGAGAGAGTCCAGAGGAGAGCCACAAAATTAATCAAAGGGCTAGAGCACCTGCCCTATGAGGACAGGCTGAGAGAGTTGGGGTTGTTCAGCCTGGAGAAGAGAAGGCTCCGAGGAGACTTAATAGCAGCCTTCCAGTACCTGAAGGGGGCTACAGGAGAGATGGGGAGGCACTCTGTATCAGGGAGTGTAGTGAGAGGACGAGGGATAACAGTTATAAGCTGAAAGAGGGTAGATTTAGACTAGACACTAGGAAGAAATTTTTCACTGGGAGGGTGGTGAGACACCGGAACAGGTTGCCCAGGGAGGTTGTGGGTGCCCCATCCCTGGAGGTGTTCAAGGCCAGGCAGGATGAGGCTTTGAGCAACCTGGTCTAGTGGAAGGTGTCCCTGCCCGTGGCATAGGGGTTGGAACTTTATGATCTTTGAGGTCCTTTCCAACCCTAGGCATTCTATGAGTCTATTATTCTATCCTCCCTACCTGCCCTGCACGAGTTCCCTTTCCAGGCCTCCTCCACCCTTTGCACTCATCAAGTCATGAGTCCCACTGATAGCTCGTGCCAGGTGACTGCTGCTCCACGTGCCGCAGAGGCTGCCAGCCAAGCTTTTTTACCCTGCTAGTCCAACGGTCTGAAATGACCTTGAAGAGATTGTCTGCAAGGTGAAAGTACATGAGCGGACTGAAGCTGGTTATTCAGCATCCAGGGATTAGAGCACACCAGAGAAAACAAAGCTGGTTTCATTGTCTTCTGCAAGCCATCACTGTGTAAAAGTCAGATCTGCAAGCCCCAAAGCAGAAACTAAGAAGGCTCAAGGGCCAAGGCAACGCAAACTCAGGGGACTGGAGGAGTTCTGGCTGGGCAACCAGGGGAGAGGACAAGAGCCAGTGAGCAGTGGGAAGGTATTATTCCAGACCACTTCTAATTGCATACTGAAGTGGGGATCCCAGTCAGTGTCCTAGCTGCTCTCCTATGGTCAGTCCCAGTGAAATTCTGTGTGATGGCATAATCTCTGATTCAAAGTGGGAGAGACAACAGTCCAAACCAGGAACAAATTTTGGTAATGGCTAAGTTTCAGAAGAGATCATTGAAAACCCTCCCTCAGATAAATGTCCAAGTATTGTTCTAGTGGTTCCTGAGACTCCTAATGCAGATTGTATCTGCTCTCTGACTGATGAATCACACTATATTCTTATACTTGCCCTGAGTGCTTTCAAAGCAGACTGGCTTGGGGAACACACAACAGCACATTTGCACCCCAAAATCATCAGGTTGTTGCTTAAATCCTTCAGAGGAGGTGTGAGTGATCTGCAAAGGGTAAGGTGGAGAGGATCTCAATAGATCTCAACCCTCTGCTTTTGCTTAGCACCACCACATGCCTCCTGCAGTGCCTAGGCTGTAAAGGTGGTGCCCACGCTCAGGGAGTGCTGAGGTTTTATTCCTAAAATTCTCCCTCTTCAGTCCTTGACCAAGCTCCACTGTTTCCTCCCAGGCCCATCAAGCTTGATGATGTGTAACTAACTCTTTCATTGACAAAGCCCAACCATTTCTCTCATGTGACCTTACATAACTGCTCATCTATTTCGTTAATGAATGGAGCTTGAGAAAATTTCCATTGCCCAAAGCCCTTGGGGGAAAATGCGTGAGCACTGTCTCCACCTTTTGTGTGCCTATGTGGGATTTTCCTATGGATTAACTGAGCACAGTGGTATTAGGTTTTGGTTGCTGTCATTGGTGCCTTAAATGGTAAGCTAACAGCTGGGTGCCAGGGAAAACAAAACAAAACAAAACAATACCCAAAAGGAGTACCTGCCTGAGCCAGAGGAAACAGGAGACACCGTCTGCCAGGAGGAGTGGCAGGAACATCTCCACCGTGGCCAGGGACTGCACTTATGCCCAGGAAAAGTTGCTGTGTTTGTTCAGCCCTGTGTGGAGCCAAAACACTTCACAGCCTCTCTTCTCTCTCTGCCTCAGACCCAGTAGCTGCTGGTGTCCTGGGGTCCAGACCTGGTCCTGGAGCAGGCAAGTAGCTCTCTCTGCCCTGCCACAGTCAGGACAGAGCAGCCAGGAGGACAGTCCCCATGGACAGGGCTGTTGGGAATGCTCCGTAAGCTCAATTGCTTCCTCCATGTTCTTCAGTATTTTCTCTGCTCACAGGGAAGGAGTTAGTGCCCCAGAGCAGCCATGGGAGCCTTGTCTGTTCTTCTTCCTCTGAATGCAGTGCAAATCCCCAACTCACAGGCCAGTCCTGGGCAGCAGTGGAGGGGGTGATAGGTACCTGTTGGCTATACCGGCATGTCAAAGGCGCACACACCAGCATTTACAGGAAGTAGGAGCTTGAAGCAAGATGGGGATATCCCAGTGTTTCTAAATATTGATGCTTCGGATTTTCCAGTGTTAATCACTTCACTGTGGTGCTGCCTAAATAGAAATTACTTTTACCATAAAAGAGGGGAGAGGGGAGCTCTACCTCTCGCAAATTAATGTCACGCAAAGACATTTGTAAGTGCTAGAGACACATGGTTTTCAGAAACACGATTCACGCTCTTCTCTGAGGATGTACTTTGGAACTGACGTATTTGTTGGATGTGCAATGTGGGCTCCCCATGACATGAGCTACAAATCTCATGGCCGTAGAGTTTAGGAATGCCGCTGAAGCTAACAGGGTAACTAGGTTGAACTGGGCATGACTACTATGAAGGATGGAAGTGGCAGCACTGAAATACTGGAGGATGCTCCTCTCTCTCTCAATTCCTGTCAAGAAAATGCATAGCCTCTGTAACACCTGGTCCACATGCAATGGTGAGTAAATATTTAACTGCAGGAAGAACATTCCCTTCCAGAGATTGAAGCAGCCGAGTTAATCAGTTCCAGACTATATTCAAGTCATGGTTGTCAAGAGGACAATACAAGTTCAAAACCTTGAGGATGCTCAAAGTCTTCTACTACGCCTGGACAGTTGGCATGTCTCCCCTGGGATGCTAAAAAGGAGGATCTTTTCACCTGCTGAGAAAGCAGGATGATTAACTCACTCAAGGACATGCTTCACAGAGAGGGGGAAGGGCTGGAGATGTGTCAAATAGAGAGGTTGAAGGTCCTCCTGTTGCATCCAGATGGTGCTTCAGAAGCTTGGGAGCAGAGGCTGCTGCAGCAGCTCAGCTGGGCTGTGAATGCCCTCAGACAGGTCTGGAGAGGTTTCCTGGCCTGGAAGCACACTGGATGTTCACCTGCAGAGCTGATGACAGAAATTGTCACTGGTAGTACTTCTCAGGCTTTGGAAGGTGCTCAGTTTTTGCCAGGCCCTCCTCTTAACACAAGAGATTTCCAGTTATTCTTTTTCCCCAGTATAATTTTCTCTCATCTGCCTCTCCCTCAAAAAGCCAGTCCAGAGATTATGCAGTGGAGAGAAGGTTGTTAGTACTCATCTCTGTAATAAAACAAGCTCCTCCAGACATGATGTAGTTAATTTTTTTTTTTTTTTTAATAATGTCTCTAGTGCTTGTACTATACTTCTGGAGCCTTGGAAAGAGTCACAGCTATCAGCATACTTTCTCCCACCCGCATCACTGGCTGAGCAGCTGATGAGCTGCTCTTGACTTTTGCTGGTGCTTCAGAGTTGAGATGTCTCTCTGTAAAGGAAAAAACACTCCAAGAATATGTTTATCTTTAGGCCCGTCTCTCCTCTGATGGCTCCCCTACAAAACTCCCCGAGGTTCAAGGTAAATGTTTCCAGTCCCCTGCACCAAACACTATCATTTTTTCTAGAGTACATTCTGCTTGAAAGGACGTAATTTAAAGTTGGGAAGAGAAAGGAGGGAAGTGATTCATTGTGCAAGTCCATTTGGATGACTGAGCATCTCTTAAGTGCTTCAGCCAAAACACTCAACATTTACTATTTGGCGTATTTTTTGTTAACAGTCAAAAGAGTCAAATATTTTACCATGCATTTGAAACCTTTGTGTACTATTCAAAGCTCCTAGAGCAATGTCAAATCAGAAGCTGTAATGGTAAACTGAATTCTGGCTACAAAATAAAAAAGCAAAAGTCTGTGTTGCTATTTTTCACTTTGGATTTAAATCCTCTGGACTGAACAGCCCTTGCCAGGCACCGTGGAAAGTTTTTTTCCTAAAATAAGATGACAGGGGTCAGGGGCCCAAGCTAAGCTGATTAGCACAGCTAAAGCTGTATCACATTGCCACTGTGGGGTCATATGATTGACCACTGAGGTAAATATTTAGGAAGCTTCCCAGGGAAGGGGAGTCGATGGGACAGACCAGAGAAGCCAGGGAAAATGGGCAGGTGGAGTGTAGCTAAGCGAGGGTCTGATACCATTTGCCTGCCGTAATGCAAATCAAAAAAGCGGGGGTAGCTTTGCTTTGTGTTACATCTCCCCTTGTGTCCCCTCTGAACACATGTTCTGCACCACTGACCCAGGACGCTGGATTACTTTCTCTGCAAGGCGGTGTTTTCAGCAGGCAGGACAGGGAGACCTCAAGGCAGTTCATGTCACCCTGCAACTACATGACACCGTCCTGCCAGGCCTTCCCAGCACCAGTCAGCCCTGCTCCCCTCTCCCAGCAGCTAGGGACAGCGTTGTGCAGGCTGCAGAAGGGTGACACATTCATCAGCGGGTCAAATGGGCTCTCCATGGGCTTTGACTTTCCCGTAGGCAGCATGGGACCCACTGTGAAGGGCAGGCAGGCCAGGAAGCTTTGCAGGGGCTCTGGGCAGCCCATAAACCCTGCTGGCACGGGAGTTGGGGGGGAAGGAGTGCCAGCCACACTCCCTGACCCTTCCCTCTGGGCACCACCTCCTCCTCCTGGGGGAGTAAAGGTGGAGAGGAAACAAGCCGTGCCAAAATAAACGGTCATTTGCATCTACAGAGGGCACCTCCGGGTGTAACCTGGGGGAGTTTTCTTCCTCTCCTACCCGCAACGTAGGTGCTTGAGGAGCTCAACCCTGCTCTCAGAGCAGTACCCAGCTCTCCTCAGCCCCTGAGTCCTCCTCTGGGGCCAGGCTGCACCCCTCCCTCCGCTGGGGCTCTGTTAAGGGGGCCCTGACTGGCCTCAGGGGCTTTGCCCCATCTGCAACCACACTGACAGTGCCCACAGGGCCTTCCCCACTGGTGGGGTCTGCAAGATAGCTGCCCTTCTTCACAGGCAGACCACAAAGCTCATGGGTCCCTGCTGACCCCTGGAGACTCCACCAAGGCACCATCTCAGGACCAAGTGGAGCACCCACCCCAAGATGGTTCCTGCCCTGAGATGGTACCAGTCAGCAGGCCCAGGAGGGGGAAGCAGCACCCAATCCTCCTCTGTTGCCCCACAGTTCAGCGGGGACCAGAGAGGTCTCTGGGCACCCCCTTTCTCCTGCAAATGAGGGGCAACATCCTGGGCTTGAACCCAGCCCTTCGTAAGCATGGCCAGGGCCTGGCTCAGCCGCCAACGCGCTCACCATGAGGCACCCGGAGCCATGATAAGAAGAGTTTCCTGAGCTCCCTTCATAATTACTAGTGGCCAAAACAGTAGCTGGGAGGGCCATGTGCGGAGAGGCAGGTGGAAGGGAGGCACTGCCCCAGTGACCACCTCGGGACCCCCCTGCAGCACCCACCCTCCCAGTGAGTCCCAGGTACCCAAAAGGCAGGGGAGCAAAGGCAAGGCCCAAGGGTTTAAAAGGGTAAACATGAAGGCAAAGAGGCTGCGAGTGATGGAAAGCAAGCATGCGGCTGTTGTGGAGAACCTGTATTATTAAATGTGTGCTGTGCAAGTGCCAGCTGGCAGCTGCCCCGAGGGGGCAGCTTTCCATGCATGCAGCACTTCTACAAACCTTTCTTCCTGTCAAACTCAGCGGCTAAAGAAGAAACCACCAGAAATTAACCTTCTCCTTTAACCAGTTTTACCAGCTCTCATTTCTTCCCTGTTTGTCTTTCCTGACCTGTTGCAGATCGAGGTCCTTTGCCAGAAAATAAGACAAAGGCTCGTTGCTGCCAGAATCTGCCCTCCAGCAACAAGGAATAGCAGTAAGTGGGCAAGTAAGGACACACAGAGCTGCACGGAGAGCAGAAGAGAATAGCTCCTATTATTTTGGTAAGTCACTGTTGACTTTGAGGCAGGACGCTCAGGGAAAGGTAACAGCTGGTGTTAGACAAATGATACAGACAGAAAAAACAGAGGAGCTTTTAGACACACAAATTGTTCTTCTGAGCTGAAGCAAAAGGCTGTAAACGTCAATCCAAGGACAGACTGGAAAGGTTTCCTCTGAGTGACTCTCTTCTTTCTTGTGGGAAAAATGAGGCTCCCTCGGCACGTAGAAAAAGAGAGGCATGACTGGATGCCTGATCCTGGCTCCTGGTGCTTCCCCACCTGTAGAGGCCATTGCTGGGTCCAACAAAAAAAACCCTGTTACGGTACTGCAATAACACTCTTAGAACTTGTGAAGCACTAGTAGATGCTTTGCCACACCGCATTGCTGCACACAAAAAGTTTGCAAGTGCAACTCAGACCCAGTCTTGTAATGTTGAGCTGTGATTCACGCTGATTTCACCTCACACAGCTGCTCCAACTCAATCTTCACTGCAAACGTTCATGTAATTTACAAAAAAAAAGGAGCACTTTGCAGGTCCTAGGGAGAGGTACCAGGGTTGAGCAGAGCTCGGGAACTTCACCAGCACTGAAAAAAGCAGGTGAATTAGAGGCACAGTACAATGATGCTGTTGAGCTGTGACTTGACAATGGCCAGTGAAGCAGACTATGCTCCACCAGGTTACAGGGTCCAGCAGCAGCAGTATTTTGATTAATAATGTCAAAGTCACCAGAGGACCTGTCTCAGATGAAGCAGGCAGTTCACGTTGCATTCTGGGATCCGTATGTCTGCTTTAGGCCAGCACTGTCTATTTGAACAGCAGCACCGTTTGTCCATGGGTTCGCCTTGGCTTCGATATTGTACAATAGGATTTGCACAGAGGGCTGCATTCGAGTCTAATCACATTGAGTGTCGCAGGAAAAACCCAGACTATAGGTGCCAAACTCTGTTCCTGTGACTGGTGCTCAGCTATGCAATTCCCTATTACACAGTATGGACATTTTCTGACTTGCTGTTTCAGGTCTGCCTCACCCTCTGCTTTCCCTGTGTTCTGAAACTCTAGAGGTGCTTCCCCAGCAACAATGCTATTTTGTTTGGGAGAGAAAAACCTAGGACTGATCAACCCTGCTATCAACAAGCAGGTGTCTCAGATAGCAACAAAAGAACCAGCATCAATAATGGAAAGGGTAGAGAGAGACAGAGACACAATGAAGTGGAGAGGGAAGCCAATCAACTTGATGAAATAAGACACAAGGTTAGTGAAGGGCTATTTATAGACTGCAACTGGTTCAGCCCTGTTCACTTAGAGGCTGGCTCAAACTGGCTCCTTAACAGCAGTAATAATCATTACAGAAAAGAAAGAGAAAAAAAGTGAAAGCTTGGAAAATTCACTGCCGGAGGTAAAGCTTTAGAGCTGGGGCTGGCTGGAGTCAGAAGTAACTGCATTACTGAGAGATTGAAAGGTTAATAGGAAACCAGCTGACACTGAGAGGGAACAATTAGAGAGGTTAAGGGGCTTAATATTAGATTAATGTTTGCCTGGAGGAGCAAAAGCAGAGATTTCAGAAAAATGGAAGAATGGTGCGCAGAAGGCTCCTTTTTCACGGATGGAAAGCCCCAGGTCTGCTCCTGCTGCTCTCCAGATAAACTGGAAGAAGGTGGCTTTACCATTCCTTGCCAGTCTTGCTCAGTCTCCTGTTTCCATCTTTCTTCCTCCCCCTCCCATCTGCTTGTCTCTTGAACTCCCTTTCGGTTTGCTCTCCCCTGTTAAGCACTGTCTGTGTGGTCTTGTCTTAGTGTCTTCCTTGTGTTCCTCCTCCATCCCCCCACTGTCTCCTTAAAGGTCATAATAACAAAATAATGCTAACATTCCCATAGCCCTTTCATTCCTCTTCAGCATGCTGCTCTTCAGAGGCAGGGGTGGTGGGGATGGACACTTTGAGCCTCATTACCCATAACCAGGAGTCAAAGCTTCAAAGAGAAAAAAAGAGTTGACAAAGACCAGATGACAGGTCTGTTCCCCAGCAAATTCTCCCCAACTAGATGGACAATACTGACAATGGTGAGATCCCCGACTACCAGTAGTCATTTTAAAAGGCTTTTTAGCAGGAAGATGTTGGACATACTACAGAGAGTACTGATTTAGCAAGACAGGACCGGACCAGGCACGGATCAATAGCATCTCCAAACCCACAAGAGTGGTTGAAGATACTAAGGGGACATTCAGTACAAGGAGCACAGTCCCTACCAGATGAAGGGCCATACACATGCTGCTGCTGTGTGGTAGGATGAGCACTGAATGGACATAAGGTTAAAACATGCCTCTGAGAGGAAGACAAGACAACAAAGAAAGGAGGATATTCTGTAGCTCAGAGGTGCTGGATGTTCTCCTGAAACCTTCTCCTGCAGAGGGAAAGAGTTAGGCTGTTTTCCCTTACCCCACAGTATGGGATGAGTGGCAAAGGATTTGGGATGGACTCACTGCATCTGTACAATGCAGGCTCCCCAGCCATAACCTGACCTGACCCATTTTGTCATTGTCACTGCAGTTGCTGACATACTCAGTCCCCTAAGAGTCCCTGTACCTCAGTGCCAGGAGAGCCTTGTCACACAGCACCACCAGCTGCTGCCCAGGTGGACTGCTCCCTGCATCACCCCAAGGGACTGCTGAGACCCAGAGAGAATTTCTACCCCTCTGCACCACCCACTGCTGCAGTGCTCAAGGATCTTTCCAAACACATGTGCTCACGGAAAACCCAGCCCTTGTCATCTGTTTGTGGATTCAAACAAGCGCAAGCTGGCTGGATCCAATTGTATCTTATGCTACTTTCCACAGCACAGCCTCCCCTCTGAAAATCTCCCCAGCAAGATTAGAAAGCAATGCACTCAGCACTTCCTTCTAGAGCTGTAAAAGGCCAGCTGGGACTCGGATGCTGTGCAGGCTCCTGACAGAAAAGTCTCCTCACTTGTGGTAATGACAGTGAATGTCCCAGCCTAAAGGAGTTGTGGTTGTTCACAGCATATTAGCTCCAAAACACTTGCAATGTAGTGCTCTGGTTTAACACCAAGGAGGCTCCGGCTGACATCAGAAGGCAATTCAAGCTTTCTTCTTAATATCCATGGCAGCTGAGCACTGACTTCTTACCAGCTGGGACACTGCTGGTTGATAGAAAGACAGCTACAGAAGCATTCACGGGATGTATTACTTCTAAGGTCTCTCTTCCATGCAACCACACCTGTTTAAAAGCAACGAGCCAAAAAGGACAAGCTTTCCCTCCCACCTTCCCATCCTGCATAGGAGCATTTCCCAGGTCTAAAATAAACCTCCCCTTGTGTCTGGCCAGCCACATCCCTGGAGCCACATCTCTGCTTCAAAAGATCTGATATCCTCCCAGTGCTGACCTCTGCCAGAGCCTGGGGGTACCCACTGCCCCGGAGTTAAAAGCACATTTCAGCTAAGGATCTTCAAGTGCTGTACAAAAAGCCATTAATCTTTGAGCCTCCCCTAGGAGTCAGACCTGTAATTATTTGGCTGCCATTTATCTCTGGAACTCACTGTGCCATTCCCCCAGCCCGGGGATGAAGGAAGGTAAAACAATACCTACCATTTCATAACAAGTTGCAAATTAAAACGACAGCCGTTAAGGGAAATGTTACCTTTTCCATAATCACCCCCTGCAGGCAAGATCCTGAGAAAATGTAGCAACAGCTGTTCTTTAACAGTTAGGTAAACTTTGACAGAAAATTTAAGTGACAAACTCCGAGTGAGACAGCCAACAAAAGGCAGAATATTTCAGAGAACAGAAGTCAGGAATCCTACCTCTTGGTGTCTTGTTTTATCGACTGAGTTGTTTTTCCTTCACACAGACACCCCCTCCTTAATGATGACTGTCAAAGGAAAAAAAATGCTGCTTACGCCCTTTATGTGTCTTTGTAATAGATTAAGGAACCTGTAGGACTTCAGTCCAAGGGAAAAAGATTAATTGTTTTTCCACTTGTTCTCTTACATTAGAAATGCAGATCTTTGGGAACCTAAAAGTCTCTAGTCTGTCTAGCCTATATCATGACAAAACCAGGAACAAAGAAAAGACAAGAGAGCAAGAAGGAGGCAGAGGGGAGGGGAAATCGAGTCAAACTCACAAAGTGCTGTTTGCAAGTAACAATTGCATAAACAGGGTAACACAGTGACACACAAAACATCAGTAAGAAATGATGTGCTGTTTAAGAGTTGACTCTCCTGCAGCTCTAGCCAGGGTTTGAGAAACCACAGAGGTGAAACTCTGGGTACCCCAGGAGATCTGCATTGGAAGAAGAAAAGGAAAAAATAAAAGGACCCTCATACCTTTTTCTTCTTCTCAAACAGAAGCCGTTAAGTGGCATGGGTCTAAAATAAGACAGACCCAACCTACAGGAACAGGAAGGACGAGGCAACAAAAGCACAGAAATGTCCATCCTTTTTATGCCTCCTATGTTGGCCAGGTTCATGCAGAGGAATCCCTGGAGAGGAGATACTGAAAGGAAGGAGTATGAGGATAGGTGAGGTAAACCAACAACGCAAAAGGCAATTCCAAAGTGAATTGGGGTGAAGAAAGCACCAGAAGGATAAGGCTGGAGCATATGTCAGTGCACAGAGGAAATTGTCCCACTTAGTCCAGAGAGCAGAAAGGCCACTCTATCAGTTTCTAGCTGACAATGCTGTCACTTCTACAGTCTTTCTCTGCCCTCTTCCTACAGCTCCCTCCCCTGCCTGTTCCAGGGAGGCAGGAAGACCCCTGGTCTGGTCTAAGCCCAGAAGACCATAAGGAAAAAATTCTGTCAGTTCCAGCTGTACCTGTTTAAACTACTTCTGTGTCTGGGAGATTTAATTACAGCTTGTCTGCAATGTGCAGGCTTTGCACTGCTTTAATAATCTGGGATGAAAACCTGTATGAGCAGAGGGTGGAAGGGAAGGGCGGAGGGGTTTGCAGCTGTATTGAAAGAAGTGCTCTAGAACAGGTCATGTCTGGGTGTAGCTGAGCGATATACGAACTGTTTACACTAGGGCACCTGGGTGCAAGTCACTGGGCATTCCAAGGGCTAAAATCCAATTCAGTAAGCAAAAGCCTTTCCTTAGGAAATCTATTTTCCCAGGTCTTTGAAAATCTACTCAGGTAGCTCCTCCAGAAACCTTCAAGCACAGAGCATTAAATAACAATCTGTTAAAATTACCCCCCTCCTGACCAACTGTGTACCAGGAACACTTCATTGCTACATCTAGGTGTACTGAATGAAGCCCAGGAGAAGCCCAAGAACTGCCTGCAGTAACCAAGCACAAATCTTGTGGAAACCCTTTCCCTGTGTCAGGAAGCAGGTAAGTGCACTCACTTAATTCCTCAGCATACAGCCCCTTCGGGCTATGCCTGAGATTTCAAGCTAAACTGGTGCCTTGAGCTATAGCCGCACCATTGTGGGAGTGCTGGAAGGGTCTGAGAGGGGAGCTTCCAAAACAGATGCCACAGCAGCCAAGCAATTGCTGGTGCTAGAGCGGTGCCTGCTGGCTTCTCATAACAGAAGCACTTGGAAATGTTTCGACAGAGGATGAACTTGCAGTCACGTTCAGGAAAACATTTCTAGGGAAGAGCTGCATGTCCAGCTCTGTCGTATTTCTGTCGGAGAGTTGGCGTCCAAGTTCCCACCCACTGCAAACCAGATGTCCCAGTTTTGTGAATCAGTCTGGTATTTATTTCTATTGGACCTCCAGCCCTATGCCATTTCTTGTCTTTACTCTTTAAGGTTTTGTGATTTTTAAGGCAATCCCAAGGTAACAGATGACTTCATTGCTTTGGTATAACTGATGCAGCTTCCATAATGCAACTGCCTGTGAAAGTTCAGATTCCGGATGGTGTCATCCCAGCAAGCTCCTTAACCTGTCTAATGTTGGATGCTAAAGAACCTAAGGCACCTCAAGTCACTGAGAGCTTTTGAAAGGTCTGACATTTTACATACCTTATACATATAGAAATGTGCTCAAAATGCCAATAACGCCACTGTTATGCAAACTGGCTGGAACACGTGCCAAAACCACTATCCTTTCACTGTTCTTATGATGTGCTGGGAGAGAGAAATAATACTATGGGTGAAACAGATTTCGTCACAGAGGCAGTGTCTTGGATGCTCACAAAATGATGAATACAAAAAAGATGAAATTCCAAATAAATAATCTTCAGTGAGATAATGTAGCACTCTTATGCCACCTCCACAGATATGTAACAATGTATTATACGGGACTTTGTCCTCAGCCCGAGTATCCGGAGACAGTTTATATCTGAAGAAAATAGGTAGTGTATCATGTAGTTCCTGAATTTACAGTATGAAAGAAAATAGAGTTCAATCAGAAGATTGGGATTATGTCCCCCCTGAGCCTACAGCTCTTCTAGGTAACAACACACACCTATCCACACACACGTGGTCCTAAGGCAGGAGTTTAAAATGGATAAGACTGGTAACAGCAAAAGGATGCATCCATCTTCATGGATCTTCCAGGGGCAGAAACTGTACAGTAAACTCTCTCTTGGACACTTACAGACCCGAGTTTTCTTGCTGATGGCAGGTGGTGCCATGTCAGACAGCTTCACCTAGAGATTTGCCATTATTCACATTTGTTTGCTATTTTGCCACACTTGAACTGTCAGGCTGACATTTGACATCCTCAGCATAAACACGGCAGATGTAGGTGGGAGGTGGGCAGGCAGACAAAAACAACACAAGGCTGATAAATACCTTTGTGAATAATTTGATGTGATCTGTACTCCTGTTTGAACTCCCCCCCCAACAGTTCACAGCCCCACACAAGCACTGATCTACTAGCAAATACAGTAGTAACTTTAACCCTTTATACTCTTAACAGGTCCAGTGCACTAAAAGGCTAATAACTTACCTCTTCAGCATACTTCCCTCCTCTATACAAGCCATGCACAATACACAGATGCACACACATTCATGCATGTATGCAGAACATAAACATTTGAACATACATGAAGCACAAGATTTCCAGACATCATTGGTCTTTACTTAACAAGTCAAAGCAGGAGCTTGTACAGCTTTAAAAACAAAATCACTTTTCTCCTGAACGCACTGTTTCTCTTTCTAGCAGAAGGAGAGGACAAGAGCACAGGCAACCCCATCTTCTCTGCTGCCTAACACACAGAGTTTCACCCAAGCAGAATTCACACATGGATTGCTGTGCTAAAAATGTTTGTGCATTCCCTGTTTCCCCATGTGTGCAACAAAAGATCTTGTAGTAGCTTGTAGCTGCAACTGAAGGTGAACTGAAGCTGAGCTGTACCTGAACCACATGAAGACTAAGACTATGCAAGCATGCATGAAAGCCAATACTTATTCATGTGTGCTGCCTAATTAGGGAACACATCTGACAGACTTGATCATAATTTCACGGTGGGTCAGTCTGCCCATTTGTAAAGAGGGGACGATACCACTATCTGTCTTAGAGGGTAGAAAACTTGTTTGTGAAATGGTCAGATGCTATGGTATGAACATTATAACTCAAAAACATCTGAAAAAAGTGAATTATTCTAAAGGGTATCTTGGATTATGCCTAAAAGAGAAAGATAGGGGGCTACACAAAGTTAATGCAAAAAAGCAAATGAAATGTTGAAGCAGGATCCATTTACTACCAGCCACAGAAATCTTCTGAAAATGCCAGCCTATTTTCAGAATGCATTAAGTACAGGGGAACAAGGGAAGACTGTGCAGAAAATATTGAATCTGGCATCCTCTAATCTTTCAGTGTTTGATTTTGCTACTGGAATGAACTTCCATCATAATTTATTTGGCTCCAGCAATAATTGAAAAATAACCAGTTAATAAATAATTATTAATATGGAGTGCATTACTTGAGGTTACAATGTTTCAATTAACAATATTCTTGTTACCACTGTGACACCATAGTGATTAGAAAAAGCACATTAAATCAGTTCTGGTTGATATACTGCAGAGTTGAACCAGAGGACTTTCATACTTAACCGGTGCTGTTGAGCAAAACTCATGATTAAGAGCTATGTTGGAGCCAAAGGTCAGTAAATAGTCTGGCTGCATTCCATGCACTGACATATTTGGGGATCATAGAACAGTGGTCCCAAATTAGGTATTATTTCCCATGACCTTTTTCCCTGCTAGATTGGCCAAATAAACCAACTAGGTCCGCACCCCCTGGAAGCCAGCTAAACTTTTCTCAGGACGCTGACACGCTTCAGAGCAGATGTAATTTAGCAACTGTGCAAGGACATTGAGCAATAGAACTCTGCATGGAGCCTGCTCCACTCCTCTGTGGTAAAATTCTGCTGCCCCAGTAAAACTTTTCTCCTCTTTCTGTTGAGGGGGAAAATAAAGCAGTGAAGATGGGAAGCAGAAGGGTCCTCAGAGCCCAGTACACAAGCGCAGGACACCAGCAGTCAACATGTAATGTGACCCACAGCATCCCTGGATTGCAATATCTTTTTACAAGGAGCAAGTCCTTCATCCCCATGGGCTGGTGCTCAGCCATAAAGGCCTTCAACCTCAACTTGACTATAAGAAACAGACAGTTTCATATAGTTTTCTTCTTCTCAAATACAAACTTCAGTTCCTTGTGCCTACTGGCCTTGTGTTACCCTAAATCATGATACTGCTGCTGAGATCATTTCCCCCAAGAGTCCAGGCCCCTCTTTCTGATGTTCTAAAGATAATTTTAAGTCACTGTCTCTGCCAACTTCTAGTTCCTCTAGACAAAAAAAAAAAAAATTATTGGCCCTTGAAAACATCTGCAACAAACCATCCCACGGGGTAAGCCACCAAATGCCCTTCGCTGAGTAAGTGGGCAGCAACCTGCCTCCTACAGCTCTTAATGCAAAACAGCTAATCCGTAGGTGAGTTATCTTCAGGACCCCTTTTCTCTCCCCCCAGATCAATGCCTTCCCTAGAAACCCTTCCTCTCCACACAGCAGAGGGAATCTGGGAAAACCCCCCCTACACTGCTGAGTCCTGCCCCTGCAGAACAACAGCACTGGGACACACAGAGCTTCAGGCTCCCGCTCTGGCACCTAAAGCTTCTCACCTCTTTTCTAAATGTTGTGTCCCTGGGACAGTCCTCTGGCTTGAGTGACAGACCACCAAGGACTTTCCTTGATTAGTTATATTAGTTATTTAGGTTAGCTTAACATTCACTTAAAACTGAAAACTTGCAAGTGGAAGTGAAAGCTCTGAATATGTAATTCTCAACCAGAACTAGCAGGGAAACACTGACGTCAATGGAAAGGCACGGCATCTCTGTTGCCAGGAGCACAAGACATAGCCTATTGCAGCATAAGGCAGGCATTTCAAGAGATGACTCTGGGATGAATTTGCCCTTGGAGGCCTAAAAATCCACTTGTTTTGGACAAAGAATTTCTGGACCTTATTTGTACTTACCTCCACCTACCATTCATCTCTCAGTTCCCTCTTCCTCATCCAACTCTCCACTGTCTTTTCCCCTCTCTCCCCCAGAAACCAAACAAGATCAAAAATGCATACTCAAAGAGCACTGGGTCACCCAATGAAGAGTAATGGCAAACAAGCACAAGCAGCTATGACAGAAAAGGAAAACACAGTCTAAATGGGAAAGGAAGCTGAGATTTGTAAGGCTAGGAATGAATTTTTCTTGGTAGAGACACAGTTTGTCTCTCTAACTGCTAGAAAAAATTAACAAGTTCTGGGACTCACAAACCTGTCCTCAGACATCCAAGTGGGATGAAGCAGAATCTGCATTATACCCAATTTTTATTTGGTCACATAAAACTTGACAAAGTAGAAACTTAGATACATCGTTAGCATAGGATTCACTGACTTCTCCCATGATGGCACTAGTTAAACCCAACGGTCAACTCTACTCAACATCTTTTAAGCAGGAAAGTCTCCTTAAGTTCAACCCTAAGGCAAAGCTCCTCAGAATTTTGTTCACATGCTCATTAGGGTCCATAGAAACGTTTCATTTCTTGTACCTACGCCACAGCTCAAACTGCATGCAGAGACAGAGGGAGCACACAAGCTCACCTCCCCTTTGCTGCTTTAGGTGTTAGCAAATCAACCTGCTACTGCTGGAAGAGCCTTGTGTTCCAGCAGCAGCGTGCCACATAGGGTGTGCATCACCTCCTTGCATTCTGCCAGGTGTTATCAGCCCCCAGGTTTAAGGCATAGATACAAGTCTGTTCAAAAGACAACTGTGCCACCTGTTGGTATTCCTGCTGTCCCTAGCTTTTGCTGCAATCCTGCTCCTGGAGGCCCGTCCTCACACTTCTGCCTGTGGAATTCCACATCAAGTTGGCTTTTGGGCACTGATGAAGGCTCTTTCAACTCATGTGACTGCTTTCACACTGTAGTCTGTTAGAATGATCCCCACATTTGCACAGCCAATGATAAAAGTGAGGAGGGTATAACTTTTCACAGCACAGCTAGATCCAGGACAGGGTGTCTGCAAACAACCGAAGGCTGGCCTGTGCACATCAGAGTAACACACAGCTGCCTTGACAAACCGTGGTCTGAGTCTGGTGCCCAAAATCTATAAAATCAGTTCTACACCAGCACCCGAGTTCTGATCTCATTTATTCTGGGATAAATAAGGAGCAACATCTCCTGCAGGCACTGCTTCCATAAGTTAAAGCTACCGCAAAGAAACGGAACCAGGACAAAAGAATCTATTGGGATGCATCTCACGAGAGCAAGCGTAGCAGCAGCTTCTACTCACTGTGAGTTTCTGCTGTTAACAACAATCAGATCTCAGTATCAGCATGAGCTGGGACTACAGGGTGGCAGAGGGCAGGCTTGCTTCCTGGCATACAGCCAGCATTTGCAGGACTCAAGTTGTATATAAGCCAGAAGTAACTGCATCTTGAGAGAGCTTCTGCTCTTTGCTATTGAAAATTACCTAGTTTTGTATTCACTGCAAGATAAGATTGGACACAAATTTTTCACAGAAAAAAAAAATGTTTATTCTTCTTTAGTTATTGTGCAGTAGACAGGGGGAATGGCACTGTAAATGTTGTCACTAAAACTGTCAGAAAGCCAGGTCAATTTATTCTCCCAAATGTCTGGCTTCACATCCCTACAGAAAAAAAAAACCAAAATCTACCCAACATAAAAACCAAAGAAACAACAATACCAATAAAACAAGCCCTGAGTTTCACTCTTGCTTTGAATACTGCCTAGTCTGTATGTGGTTAATTAACCATAACTGCTTACTATTTTTGAAAGCTGTTGACTTTCGCTTTGGAAACAAAGTTGATTATATCAAGTGTCAAGGAATTTTCAAAACCACACCCAAAGTGAGACTTTGTATGCAGTGTATCAGATGAACTGATAGAGTTTCTGGGAGCAATTTCAGCCAGCTCCTCCAAACAGCTATTTTTTTGGATCATTATTTCTCATATTAATAACAGAAAGCATTGCCTTTGTCTAAGCACGAGAACAAGCTAGAGGTTTACCCATACCACAGTACACACGACAAAGGACATTTTTGTAAGTAAAGTTGTTAAAAAGTTACTAAGAAATAAACAGCATCATCCTGATGAAACTGTTGAAGGTGCAATGGAGAAGGATGCTTGGCTCTGGAGCTGTGACTTAAATATACATATACAAAAATAAATCACTTTGGTTTAAAGATTGTTTTGGGGATTAGTTACTGATTTTAAGGTTAAATAAAAAGTGTAGGTATTTATCATGAAAAGATATGGCAAAGTTTTTTACATCTTAAGTTTTTTTTTTTTTAATAAATTATGAGCAAGTATTTACAGACAGCAGCAGAGGTAAGATGATCTAGCTCTAACAAAAGGTCCTGTTGAACACTCCTGCAGTGCAGTTGCAAAAAGCAGAAAAAATTATGTGAGTGCAGGTAAACATCTAAATGGTATGTGTAGCAATAAGGAAAGATCTCAAGTTTTCTGTAGGGTATGCACTTCCTACAAGAGAACAGGGCATGGGCATAAATCAGGTGCAATCCTTCTCATAAAAAAAAAAAAAGCACACAGGAGTAACTTAAATGTCCCATGGAGCTGTCCAATGTAAAGTCTTTGTCAACACTCTGGCCAGCTCTTGAGGAAAGCTCTGAAGTATGAATGATGGGAAGGGAGATCACAACCCACAGTTAAGTAGAGGTGGACAGGGGTCCAAAGTAGAGGGTACAGGCTGACAGGAACAAAATAGATCTCAGAAACAACAACAAAAGAGGCTGCTCTCTCTGTGAGAGTGGCTTCAATGCATGGAGCTCTGATACAGAGCAGGTGACAGGCTGGCTGAGAAAGGCCAGTAGGGATGACAACATGGTTGGAACATGCTACAGGCCACCAGATCAGGGTAAGGAAGGAGGTAAAGGCTGCTCTAAACAGCTCGAAGAAGTCTCTGACTCTCAGACACTGGCACATATGGGGGAACTTCTGACATCTGCTGGAAAGGCAACGCAGCAATTCAAACAGTCAGGAGGATTTCTGGGCAGCATCAGGAACAACTTCTTCACGCAGGCTACCAGATGCACCAGCAAGGGCTGATGTGCAGCTGTACCTACTGCTCACTAACAGAGAAGGACTGGACAGGGATGTGGTCACAAACAGCTGCTTTGGCTGTAGTGACTGAGAAACCGCTCCAGATCCTGACAGGAGAGAGGAAGGGAAGCATCATAGTGCAGGTGCTGTGCTTTCAGAGAGCAAACTTCTGCTTACTCAAGAAGATGATAGGGAGGATCTCACAGGAGACAGTTCTGAAGAGCAAGGGAGCTTAAGAGAGCCGTCAGGCCTTTAAGGAGGACTTTCTCCAAGCATGAGCACAGGCCATCCTGATGTTCAGGAAAACAGGTAGGCAAATCAGAAGATCAGCTTGGCTAAGCTGGGAGCTCCTGACAGGGCTCCAGTTCAAAAATAGCTTATACTAGATGTGGAGGCAGGGGCAGGCTACAATGGAGGAATTTAGGAACACTGCCTGAACAGGTAAACATTGTGTCAGGAAAGTCAAGGCTCAGCTATATTTAGACTTGCAATGAACATCAAGGGCAACAAGAGCTGCATCTGTTGCTACATTAGCCGTAAAGAAATAAAAGGAGGAAAACATGGGCCTGTTCCTGAATTGGGAGGGTGATTCAAGGATATCAGACAGAGAAGGATTAGTTACTTGATGTGTTCCTTGCCTCAGTCTTCATTAACAGCCTCTGTGCTTACTCAAAGGTCTCAAGAAAAACTACCAGAAGTCAAGGACTACTTGATAAAATTTGATCCGTACCCATCCATGGGATTCAATCAGATGTATTCAAGGGTGCTTTGAAAGCTGACTGATGTCACTATGAGTGCTATCGCCTTTAAAAGGTCATGGAGATCAGGGAAGTCCCTGACAACTAGAAAAAGGAAAAAAGTGCACTCACTTTTAAAAAAGTGTCAAAAGGTCAACCCAGGGATCTACAGGCTGGTCAACCTCACTTTCATCCCTGGGAGAATCATGGAGCTGGTCCTCTTCGGACTCGGGAAAGCAAAAGTGGTTGGGAACAGTCAGCATACATTTAACTAAGTGTAAATCATGCCTAACCCACCCAACTGCCTTCTATAATGATGAAATAACTAGATTTATGGATGGAAGGGAAAGTAGTATTTTTATACCTTGTCTTTAGCAAGGCTTCCATCTTTTACAATATTTCTGTATCCAAGTTCGAACATTGTGGCTTGAACAGGTGAACTAGATGGACAAGGAATTGGCTAGATTGCCATGTCCAAAGAATTACAGTCAATGGTTCAATATTGAAGTGGAAACCAGTCATGAGTGGTGTCCCTCAAGGGTCTGCACTGGAACCAATACTATTTAGTATATTCATCAATGACATAGACAGTGGGATTGAGTGCACGTGGAGCAAGTTTGCAGATGACACCAAGTGCATCTCAGTGTGTCCAGTGGTGTAGTTGACACATTTGAGGGAAAGGATGCCATCCAGAGGGACCTTGACAGTGAGCCCACAGGCACCTTATGAAATTCAACAAGGCCATGTGTAAGGTCCTGCACCTGGGTCAATATCAATCCAGGGTGGAGGATGAATTGTTTGAGAGCAGCCCTGTGGAAAAAGACTTGGATATACAGGTGGACAAAAATTAGATATGAGCTGGCAATGTGCACTTGCAGCCCAGAAAGCCAATTGTATCTGGGCTGCATCAAAAGAAGCACAGCCAGCAGGTCAAGGGAGGTGATTCTCTCCCTTGACTCTGCTCTTGTGAGATTCTACCTGGAGTACTGTCCCCGGCACAAGACAGACATGTACCTGTTAGAGGAGGTCCAGAGGAGAGCCATTAAGATGACCGGAGGGCTGGAATATCTCTTCTATGAAGAGAGGGTGAGAGAGGGGAGGTTGTTCATCCTGGAGTAAAGAAGGCTTCAGAAAGACCTTATTGTGGCCTTTCAACACATAAAGGGGGCTTATCAGAAAGACAGAATTTTTACCAAGCCCTGTAATGACAGGACAAGAGGCAATAGTTTTTAACTGAGAGTAGATTTAGGTTGGACATAAGGAAGAAATTTTTTACAATTAGGGTGGTAAGATGCCGGAACAGGTTGCCCAGAGAAGCTGCAGATGCCCCATCCATGGAAGCATTCAAGGCCAGGTTGGATGGGGCTTTGAGCACCATGATCTAGTGGAAGGTGTCCCTGCCCACAGCAGGGGGTTGGACTAGATGATCTCTAAAGGTCCCTTTCAAGCCAAACCATTCTACAGAAGATAAAGAACTGGTTGGATGATTGGGCTCAGATGGTAGTGGCCAACTGGTCATACTCTACCCAGGTGGCTGAGACAAGTGGAGTACTACAAGAGTCTATGCTATAACTGGTCCCATTTAACATTTCTATCAATGGTCTGGAGGAAGGGACAAAGTGCATTCTTGTCAAGTTTGCAGACAACAACAAAATGGGGAGAACCAGTCAACAAGGACTGGGCTGTCAGGGAGACCTAGACAAGATAAAATTAAAAAAGGACAAATGTAAAGCTCTAGGAAGGAGAAACCACTTGCAATGATACACTAGGATCTGGCTGGCAGAGGAGCAGTTCTGCTGAAAGGAAGTAGGGGGATCTCGGTAAGCAGCAAGCTGAACATGAGCCAAGCAAAGTATCCTGGACAGGAGCTTAGCCAGCAGATTGCAGGTAGTGATTATCCCCATTTATTCAGCACACATTAGACTCCATTTAGAATACTGTATCCAGTTTTAGATCCCTTCAAGTAGACAGACATCAATAGAATTGGAGCAACTTCAGTGGAGGGCTACCAAGATGGTCAGAGCACTTGCAGTGTGAGAAGGAGCTGAAGGCACTGTGCTTGTTCAAGCCTAGAGAAGAGTAGGCTTTGTGAAGGTACCTAACAGCAGCCTTCCCGTATGTACAAGCTGACCATGGAGAAGATGGGGACACGTTCTTCACAGTAGTGGGAGCTTGGTGGGAGATCAAGGGATAACAGACCCAAGTTGAAACAAAAGGGAAGATGAAGGGGGAGTTTCTGATAGCTAGTTATCCTTGTCAAACCTTCATGATTTTTACACATACCAACTTCAAAATCAGCTGAAATGGCTTTGAGCTTTCATTATCAAGCAGCATGCAGAAGTCATGAAACAAGCTCCATAGCTCAATGTTCTGAAAACATTAATACATAGTATTCTTTTATCTTTGATTCTTTTTGAGCTTTAGTGTATACATGACCTCAGTTTTCAAGCGTTCTTTCCAGTCAGAAGCAACCTAAAAACATATTATTCTTTAGAAATGGGTAGGTTGACGTTCTCTTAGAATAATGTGAAGCAGAAGCTAAGACATAAAAAAGAACTCTAAAAGTGCAAAAAAAATCAAAATAAAAACCCCAACCTACTGCTAATAACAGCATCTTTGTTTCAATGCAACAACAAACTGAAAAGTAGCTCTATCACAAAGTCAACCCCATCAAGAGATGATCAGTTTGCCAGTCTTCTGCCAACTCCAGGAGATAGCTATCTTGCAGAATATTTGTCTGGAGCATTAAATTCCTGCTGGAGGACAGACTAGTAAATGCAAACTTCCATCTATCTGGAAATGCTGAAGGATGAACTGTCTTTCTTCTGACTGTAAAAAGGTACTGATCCAAAATTGCATAGAAAGCTGATTAATTTTTGATTTGTCCACATTCATGAAGACAGGTATGACTTTGTTAATCTCTAAATACCAATTATAAGAAGTCCTTAGCACTTACATTTTGTGTTAGTAGAGCACTGTTTGTTAAAACCAGATACAAAACAATACAAAAGAATTTGTCCATGATTTGGCCTATTTTTCTGGTGGCACTGCATGACAATAAGGAGGCTGTCCCTTCTGTGAAAAGAAAAAGAGGCACTGAAAATAGCTCAGCTAGTCTTCAAAGCACTTCTTTATGGATGACTTCAGCGCTGGTGGAAAAGCTCACAGAGAAAAGACAACAGCTCCTTCACTGTTGAATTCTACCACTTCTCTTCCATAGTTGTTTAGTCCACAAAGCAATTATTTCCTTATGATTTAAGATCTGAAGCAAAAGAAAAAGAAAAGCACATGGGTAAATTATTGTCTTTTCTTCTAGAAATTGAAGTAGTTATACAAGAATACTGCAGGCTTAAAATACTAATAAAGTGTGAATATGAATTAAGACATGTCACATGATCCAAACCAATCCAATTACAGCAGCTATGTGACCCATAGTATCCGACAGCCAATAGCTATTTTACTCAAGTTACCTCTTTATGGTTAGACATGCTCCTCTGCAACTGGAGCAGGTTAAGGATATTTATCACTTACTGCCAGCCACCTACTAAGCAGCTGCTGACCTGTGAGGCTGTTCTGACTCCATGACTTTGGATCACATAACTAGGCATAGGCACTTAAAACATCACTTTCATGCAGAGGTTCAGGTCTATAATCTTAGTATCAGCTGTGCACCACACATGCATGTGATGCTGCTGCTATTTCTTCCACACAGTAATGGCAGGTGCTTTTGGAGTTTTCACTTCTGAGGATTGCAAATTGAGCTCTTATTTGACAAGCAACAAAACTGAAGGCAAGGGGAAGTTACAGTGCAGGAAGTTAGAATCCAGCAAGTTCAAGACTATGTGCCCACCTAATTCACTGCATGCAACATGCACCAACCTTTAACCAGGCTGATTTCCAATGCAGCATACACAAGGCCAGCTTACATCAGTGTTTCCATCTTGGTGCACACAAAGGAACAGTATAAGGGGAACCAACTGGATGGGCTGAGGCACTGTGTCATTGTCCTGGGTTAAGCTGAGACAGAGTTAACTTTCTTCATAATAGCTAGCAAGAGGCTGTGTTTTGGATTTGTGCTCGGAAGAAAGCTGATAAAATGTGATGTTTACACAGCTGCCAAGATCTTTCAGCTTCTCTGGCTGTCTGCAAACAGGAGAAGCTGGGAGGGAGCACAGCCCCAGTTACTAGCCCAGGATTTTATCTTAGGTTTGGGATTGAGACCCAGAGTGGCCAATAATCTATTCCATAACATACACGTCATGCCCACTATATAGGTGAGGACCCTCTGGAAGATCATCCCTTTTGGTTCTGGATCTCTTTTGCTCCGGGTCATCTCGCTCTGGGTGGTTGCTCTCCCAAGGCCTTTCCCACCCCGGTCAGCTCTCGGTCTGAGATGCTCAGACTGTTATCTCCATTCCATGAGTGCAGTTTTGGGACTCCCCCTGCTTTGGGATCATTAGCCGGGAACAGGCTGAGCCTTGGTCATTGGGTGGGGGGGGGGCAGTATCACTGTATCACTCATTTGTATATATACAATATACAGTATTATTTTCAACATTATTGTAGTTTAGTTATTAACTTGTTCTTATCTCAACCCACGAGTTCTTTTTTCCCTTTACCCCTTTAATTCTCTCCCCATCCTTGGGTTTGGGGGGGGGGAATTGCATGAGTGGATGTGTGGTTTGGTCCCCAGCCAAGGGCAAACCCATCACATTCCTTTTTCACACCTAATGTGGGGCAAGAGCAACAGTCATTCAGTCTTTGCTCCTAGTTTGATAGCACTATCCCTCCCTTCCACTAGCATCTAGGAGAGTGGAAGGTGACACATGGTATACTGTAGGCAATGAGAAAAAGAAAGTTGTCCCTAGTCTGGTTCTCACAAGGTTCCTGAATAGGCCTGAAATATTTTTGTGATTTGTATCCTTAAAATCCAAGCAGGTTTCCTGCTTTACCTATGGCTGACTTAGGCCAGCTTGATGACAAGACTAAAGAACGTGATCGAGAAGCTAGCCTGGGCAGACTGCTATTTGCTTGTGCCTATGCAGTGAGAGGGCCTGAATATGAAATTAGTGTTCTCTTATTTTATAGCTGTGGTGATAAGCATGAGGTTTCACACTCCCCACAGAACATGCAAAATGTTCTGTCCCCACAAAGCTCGCAAACAGTACCAAAGAAAGCACAGCAAATCTGACGTCTTGACATGACGTAACAACATAACTGTTTCAGATGCTAAACCTCGAACCATGACGTAGGAGCACAGTTTAGCTAAGTAACTAGTCATTGCAAAACAGCACATCGCGTAGGCCACGCATAATACACTGACTGACTTCATTTAGCGTTCAGTATTACTCCTTGGCAACTAACAGGATCTGACTTAGTTATTACAAGATACCACAGCTTCCTCTCCAGCTGTACAGCCCTGTTTTGACTCTCTTTCCTTGTTTCACAACTGTTTCATTGTTAGTTTCTTCTGCATCACAGAGTCAGGTTCTTATACTCAGTCCTAACTCACTCCCACCCATCCGCTCATCCATGTTTTCTCACATTCAGAGATTTTCTTTTTTTTCCTCTTTTCAACATTGTCTTCAGCAAATATGTGAATGTGATTGCTTGGATGCTAATTCAACAAAAGAATCAAACCCGGATTTTGGGAATCTTTAAATGTATTATTTGCATCAGCAGTCTCCAAAGTGGGGTGTGCACAAGGCACTCCATTGCTGTGCAGGAAGAAAATATTTTTGCACCATCACTCCTTACCTCATCCTTTAAAAAGTTTCCTTAATTAATCCTTTAATTATTTCTTGTGCATTTTTTATAATGTACATAACACTTGAATACAGTGGCACACGTATATAACTTATAAATATACATAAATTGGGACTGTACGTTCAAAATATTTTACTGATGGGGTGTGCACAATCAAAAAAGTTTGGAGACCACTGATCTACAACACTAAAAGCAGAACCAGTATGAAATGCCCATAGTTACACCACTTAATGGTCCTCATTTCTTACCAAACAAAAATGCTTTGATACACACTGGCTTACAGCACACATTTTCTAAAAGATTTTTAAATTTTCTTTTTAAATATTTAAGTCAGGTAAAAAATTTCAAAAGAAGAAATTTCTGGTGACTCAGTTAATAGATTTGAAAACAAAACATTTCATAGAATCACAGAATATCTCAAGTTGGAAGGTACCTGTAAGCATCACTGAGTCCAACTCCCTGCTCCTTGCAGAACGACCTAAAGCTAAACCATATGACTAAGAGTGTCATCCTGACAATCCTTGAACTCTCACACGCATGGAGACCTGCTTCCCTGGGGAGCCTGTTTCAATGACCAACCACCCTCTCAGTGAGGAACCTTTTCCTAATGTCCAATCCAAACTTCCCTGATGCAGCTTCATTCCACTTCCCCCATCCTATCCCTGGTCACAAGAGAGACATCAGTGCCTCCCTCTCTGCTGCTCCCTTTGAGGAAGCTATAGGCTGTAAGGAGTTCATCCCTCCCGTTTCACAAATAGCAAAACAATTTTTTCCATCCATTCCTTTCTTCCATCACTCAGTTTATTTGCTATAGCTGACTTGATTTCATGTCCCTTCAGAACTTTGTTTCTTCACCGATATTTTATTTGTAAAGTACTTTTAAACTAGCTATGTTCTATGTAGAACAGCCAAGCACTGTCAAAGGCTTCAGATCTGGGAAACCAGCTCATGCCCTCTACCACCAGGCTCGCTCTCAGTTAAGCTGTTCTACAGCAAGCTCAAAGTGCAGAAAAGCTGTATGGTGTGAGAAAGTAACAGCTTCAGGCAGCACTTATTCCACAGACACATCTCAGCCTGTCCTGCTATCACTGCAGCATCATACCTCATCCCTTTCCTAGTCTCCCATCTTACCTTCTCCCTTTGAATTCTCTTCTGACCAGCATCCCATCCCCTCCAGTATGCCAGCCCAGTGCTTACCAAGGCCCTTTATGATCAGATTTAAACTATTATTCCAGCAGAAGACCACCCAGATTTTTCTGTTGAGTCAGCTTCCTGCTACCAGAGGTAGCTAAACCGGCTCACAGAGGGGTGTGGTCAACATCAGAGGTGGTCCAAAGAGCACAACCTCCACTTCTAGTGATAAAGGAGCCAGATTGACTCAAGCCATCCTACAAATTATAGTCTACATGGAACAATTTTCACCCATCTACAGGGAAGACAGAGTCAGAGTAAAGCATGCTTGAAATTACAGTGAGTCTCTCAAACCCAGATAAGTTGATTGCCCTTATTAGATGGATTCAAAGTTCAGCAACAGTCCTCAGTATCATCTTAATGTGTGTAATCTTTGCAGGCACACCACCAATGAGAAAGTTTCATTACTTTTTTTTTATTACATACTTATCTACAGTTTTGTTCCTGAAAATCTTACACAGCTCCAGTGAAACTCTATCTAAGCAGGTCATGCACTTCAACTATATCCCTTGGGAATTGAGAAATTCACAATTATTGATGGCAGCTGATTTCACTTCTCCATGCCGAACACAGAATCTGCTAGGCTGGGGAAATTAGTTCTACCTCCACCGCCTGGCTGTCACAAAGGCCAAAGAATTTGAGATACAGCAGTATGCTACAGATTTTATGCAATACTACCAGCCTCTTTGGAAGCCAAACTTAAGAGTGTAGTAAGCGCTCTCCTGGCAAGGGCTTGGCCTTTTTATGCTCTTTTCTAGATTTAGACGTCTCAGTAAGACCTTTCACTATAATCTAAAGGTCAGTGATCTCAGGTCCGAACCCTAGGATCTTTAATACTTCTTGGGAATCACTCCAGAAAAATTCTACAGAAAGAGTATTCAGGTCTGGATGGATGACAGATCAATGTAAGCCATTGCCTGTGTAGTTTATTAAAGGATAGCCTATATATCCTTCTGTAATCACATTTGTGACAGGACTAATCTGAGTTTTTATATTCTCCATGTTGATGTACTCCAAGAAGCAGCTGTGACCTCACAGATACTCTGGTCTGCACTCATACCATAGAAAACAGATTGAGGGGGCAAAGCATCTTTGGAGAAACATAAATGGGAGGTCTGTTATGACCCCATAGTAAATGCAGCATGCAAAAGAGATGACTGAGTAAAGGTTCTAACTAACTCATGGAATATGAAACAATTGTTGAGAAACATTGTGTCTTTGCAGCCAGAATTTCACTAATACAAACTATTCTCCCATACAGGTTAATAATCAGTTTACTCATTCCATGTGTCAGTCCTCAGCCCCACTGCTCTGTTTATTTAGAAGAGCTTTCCCACCATGTCCATGTAGGGTTAAAAAATAACAAACCACAAAAAAAACCCCCACAAATTAAGTAAAGGCTGCATTCCTTGTGATCAAAGAAAACACAGCTGCACACCTAAGCAATAAAAAACCCCTTCAGTGTTACACAATCTCTCTCTACTTTGATATGATGTTCAATAGCATTCATAATTAACAAGGTAGAATTACAGTTCAGAAATCAACTGACTTCTCAGCCACTATAAGTCTTCATCACTTGTTAAGGCATGAAATACAGTAAAAATACAAGCATGAGCAAGATGTGTGTTATTAATGAATGCTAATAACGTTGAATCCTACAGTTTTAAACTGGCTAAATTGGCCAGTCTTTTAAATACTTCCACCACAAACATACAATTCCCTAGTACACACCTCACACACACACCCACTACACACGCACCACTTCCCTACTAATAATTCTCACTCCGTTTTCTACTTGAGCAAAATAGGGTCAGAGCCATACACAGCCTGGCCCAGCACTGCCACTCCCGGCCTCTGTAAAAGTCTGCAAACTCAAGAGACACCAGGAGCTTCACTCTCACATACCTTCTTTACTGCAGCTGGGTGAGTTGCTCAGGTGCTCCTCATTTCCACCTTCTGCATCCTGGGTCACTCCTGCAAGGACAGCAGGCAATACTCAGACAATCCTGAAGCTCACAACACTCCACTTCCCCACCCCAGATGGATCCAGAGTAATCTGACTGAGAGCTAGGCCATTTGTTCAGCATCAGTAATAACCCCGAACAACAACCCCCACCCCCATGGGGCCATCATACAACACTTCTCTTTCCTCCATACCTGACTCCACACTGTCCTCATGATCCCTTCCAGACCCTGCAAAGGCCAAGCAGAGAAGACACTCAGTGCCCATGATGCCACCCATAACTTCACATCAAGACGTATTAGGCAAAAGTCACAAAGAAAAAAAGACCTCTCCATAGCACAGGCCCTTAACTATTTTATTTACCCCATGGTCATCTGTATGCCTGGCCATCAAGCTGCTGTTCTCTTTCTTAAAGATGTCTGAAGAGATATCACAAGACAACTACAGGCCTCTGTCTTGCTCAGCTTCAAGGTACTGGCTATTGCATAAGAGTGAGTCACTAGCTACAACTCACGTTACCAACATCATCAGCTAACACCAGAAAGCCAACACCTTTCCCTCAGCACAGCTCCCCACCACAGAACAGGCACTCACCTCCCTCATTTACACCATGGTCAACTGCACAGTTGGATGTCAGGGTGCCATTCTGCATGGCAAAGAGTTCTGAAAAGAGACCACAGGAAAGCTACACAGTCCTCCAGAGTGCATCTCACTGCTTAACTTCTCAGTGGTATCAGTCATTGCTTAGAGATGAGTCAAGAGCTACAATTTATAAGACGCACAGAATCACTCAAGTTCGCTCAAGGAGGGAGCCCAGGAGGTCTCTAATCCAATACCCTCCTCAATGAAAGGTCAATATTCAGTTCTAGACATGTTGCTCAGGACTGTCTCCAGCCAGGTCTTAAAAACCTCCAAGGGTAGAAATTCCACGATGACTCCATGCAGCCTCTCCTAGTGATTTGTTCTGATTAGTCGCAGAAATCTTTTTTCTCATATCCTCACAGAATCTCCCCTGCTTTAATTTAGGGCCATAACCTTGATAGCCCACTAACACACCTCAGTTAACAGCCTGGCTCAGCCTTCTTACTGATATCCCCATAGGTACTGGAGCTGCTGTTAGGTACCCTGAGAGCCTGCTGTTCTTTGGGGTTGAACAAGCCCAGTTTATTCAGCCTCTCCTCAAAGGAATTGTGCTCCAGCCCCTGACCACATTGGTGGCACTCTGCTGCACTCACTCAAATCTATCAGCACTTTTCCAGCACTGGGTGGGCCACAAACTAGATGCAATACTCTACATGTCATCCAACAAGTGCCAATTAATGGAAAATAACTACTTCCTTCAATCCACTGGCTTAAGCACTCCCTAAAACAGCCTAGGATGCTACGAGCTTTCTTTGCTGCCAAGGAGCCCTGTTGACTCACAGAGTACTGTCCGTAAGGACTCCCAGGTACATTTCAGCAGAGCCGCTCCCCTGCCAGCCAGCCACCAGCCTGCACAAGTGCAGGATGTTGGCCCATCCAGGTGCAGGTCCCTGCACTGCCCATGCAGAATTTAAGGAGGCTCACACAGGCCTCTACCCCTCCAGCTCCCTTTGAATGACAATCCTGCTCTCACACTGATTGACTGAACTCCACATTTTGCTGTCGTCTATAAACTCAATTACACTGTTTTCTCTCCCTTGTCCAGGCCACAAAGAGACCAGACCTCTGCAGTATTCCACTTGCCACTGGCATCCATGTGGAGTACAGCCCACCAACCACTACATCTAGCAAGTTTTCTACCCATGTAGATAGACAGTCATCCAGACTAAGACATCCCAACTTAGGACTCCAACAATGCTGAAGGACATTGCATAAAAAGTCTTGCTAACATCAATGCATGACACCCATTGTTCTCTCCTCATCCACAGATCTAGTAATTTCATCCAAAAAAGGTTGTCAACGTGGTCAACTGTGATTTACTCTTACTCCCAGTTACCATCTTTCTTCCATGACCAGAAATGTGTTCGAAGAAGACCTGCCCCATGAGTCTCCCAGGGATGAAAGTGAGTCTGACTGACCTGTTGTAGTTCTACAGATAGACCTGTTAGCCTTTTTGGAAGATAGCTGAAATGTTCCCTGTCTTCTAGCTGTCACAGATCTTCCCCAACATGACTTCTGAAGGTGGTAAAGAACATCATCACAATGACATCTGCCAGCTCTTGTATCAGATCCCATGGACCAGCTTGGGCCAAGGTTTCTCCAGAAATTCCTGATCTGATCCTCTTCCATTGCTAGCACAGCCTCTCCTACCTGAACCTGCCTCTACGCAAAAAATGCCACAGAGACTGCCAAAATGGAGGCAAAGGTAGCACTGGGTATCTCAGCCTTATCTGTATCCGATATAAAAGAATCAGATAATGGTTGATGCTGGAAGGAGCCTTTGGAAGTTCTCTTGTCCAACACCCCTGTTCAAGCACACAAACCTAGAGAAGGCTGCCCAGGACCATGTCCAGAGAGCTTTTGAATATCTCCAAGGGTGGAGACTCCATATCCTCTCTGGGCAATATATTCCAGTGCCTAGTCACCCTTGCAGCAGAAAAGTGTCTCCTGATGTTCACATGGATCCTCTTATGTTTCAGATGGCATCCATTGCCTCTTGTCCTGTCACTGGGCACCCACTGAGAAGAGCCTGGCTCCCTCTTCATTTGCTCCCATCAGGTCTTTATACACATTGAGATCTCCCTGAACCTTCTCTTCTTCAGACTTAACAGTGCCAGCTCTCAGCCTTTCCTCACACACGAGATGATATCACAGCATCACACAATGGCTGAGGGTGGAAGGGAACCTTAGAAGCCACCTTGTCCTATGCCCCTGCTCAAGCAGGCTCAACTACAGCAGGCTGCCCAGGACCACATGTAGTCCCTTAATCATCTTCATGGTCCTTTGCTGGATTCTCTCCAGTGGCTCCATATCTTCCTTATACTGGGGATCCCAGAACGGGATTACAGGTGTGGCCTTACCAGTGCTAAGTAGAGAAGGATGCCCTCCCTCACACTGCTAGCAACATTACTCCTAATGCAGTCCAGGATATCGAAAGCCTTCTTTGCTGCAAGGGCACATTGTTGACACATGCTCACCTTCTTGCCCTCCAGGGCCCCAAAGTCCTTTACTGAAAAGCTGCTTTTCCAGCTGCTTGGCCCCCAGCATATACCAGTGCATGGGATTATTCCTCCTGGTGTGCAGGATTTTGCATTTCTTTTTATTGAACTACATGTGGTTTCTGCCAGCAGTTTCTCCAGCTGGTCGAGGTACCTCTGGATGGCAACACATCCCTCCAGTGTGTCAGCCACTCCTACCAATTTCGTATCATCAGTAAACTTGCTGAAAGCATACTCTGCCCTATCATTCAGATCATTAATGAAGACGTTAAAGAGGATTGGATGCAGCACTGACCCCTGGTGTACACCACTAGATACTGACCTCCAACTAGAATTCACATCTGTGACACAATCCTCTGATCTCAGGACAGTTTTCAGTCCACCTCACTGTCTGCTCATCTAGGCTATACTTTATCAACATCAGATATCACTCAACCAATCCCCTGTTCAGAAACAGGGCCATGTTTTCCTCATTTATTCTTATGCAGATAACCTAGCAGCAGAAGCTGCTCTCATTGTCATGGTCATCCTATAGTGGTTTCAAGCCTCACCGAGCCTTGGCTTTCCCGATACCATTCTAACCAGCTCAGGTAGTGTTCCTAAATTCCTCCATTGTAGCCTGCCCCTGCCTCCACATCTAGTATAAGCTATTTTTGAACTGGAGCCCTGTCAGGAGCTCCCAGCTTAGCCAAGCTGATCTTCTGATTTGCCTACCTGTTTTCCTGAACATCAGGATGGCCTGTGCTCATGCTTGGAGAAAGTCCTCCTTAAAGGCCTGACGGCTCTCTTAAGCTCCCTTGCTCTTCAGAACTGTCTCCTGTGAGATCCTCCCTATCATCTTCTTGAGTAAGCAGAAGTTTGCTCTCTGAAAGCACAGCACCTGCGCTATGATGCTTCCCTTCCTCTCTCCTGTCAGGATCTGGAGCGGTTTCTCAGTCACTACAGCCAAAGCAGCTGTTTGTGACCACATCCCTGTCCAGTCCTTCTCTGTTCGTGAGCAGTAGGTACAGCTGCACATCAGCCCTTGCTGGTGCATCTGGTAGCCTGCGTGAAGAAGTTGTTCCTGATGCTGCCCAGAAATCCTCCTGACTGTTTGAATTGCTGCGTTGCCTTTCCAGCAGATGTCAGGAAGGTTAAAGACAGGCACACACAGAGACTACTGTTTTCCCCCAGAGACAATGAAGGACAACCTGACTCCATTTCACAGAGCAACAGCCTCTTGAAACCAAACCTCCTCTTGGTCACATCAACTCTTGCTCCTCGCTTAAGTACTTCATGTGCACACACTGGGCAACTGCAGGCCCCCTTGATCTCCCAACAGGCAATGTTAACCAGAAGACCAGAAGCTGGCACTTCAGCAAGGACTGCCACTTGACCAGTATTCTCATCTCACTGTGACAGGTATTGTTTTTTTCAACTTCTTTTTTTAATACCCAAATGATCTCCAAATCACACATCCATCAAGTCTGTATGCATACGCTCTGCTGGGTAATTTCCAAGGGGGGTAAAAGCGCAGGACTTGCTCTGTCCTTAACTACAGCCTGAAAGCTGGTTAACTCTGCTCCTGAAACTCCTGCACAGAGGGCAGGTATTCAGCACCCATGGCACAATGCACCCCAATACCTCCATTGAGAAGCACTACCCAGAAATCTCTGAGCCTTCAACTCCAACGGATCCTGGCCAGGTTGCCCACTGGGTCGTTAGCACTGACTGCTCCATAGAACAGGCACTTACCTTCCTGATTTACACCACTGTTAACTGCCTGCTTATCTTCCAGGGCACCGTCCTCCTTGTTCAATTCTTTGTCTGAAAAGAGATCAGAGAAGAGCTATAGTCCCTCAGGAGCACACTCCATTGCTTCTTCCCCACACCAGCACAGGTCATTGCTCTGCATTGCTCCTCAGCAACTGTCACATACTGCTGTGCTACCAGCAGAAGCCCTATTTAGAATTGCTTTGTACACAGATTTCAAAGAATGTCATAGCCTTGCCTGCTGCTTATTGTCTGTATAGCAGCAATTGCATGCTACCTAGGTGCTGCAGGGTGTACAGTGCAAAGGTGGACTGACTCCCCTTCCTGATGTTCTCTCTATAGCTTATTTTGTTCCCCTACTGTCCAAAGAGACAACCTTTATCTATGGATCTGATAGTCTTTGCCTGAACTGTACATTTCCCTCCTTTCTTCCACAAGACAAGCATATACAATAAACATATACATGCATATAGGAGAAGAAGGTATTTGGATATAGTAACAGAAGTGATAAGACAAGCCAACAGAGCACCACACCTTTGCCATCAGCTACAAAACTATTTCTTCAGATGAGAAAAACCATTCTATGCCCATTACAATTCATGCAGGAAAAATAAGCGGCAAAACCCAGGAGCTTCTGGGTTTCCTTTTCCTTTTTGTCATCATTAGTGATTTTTCCCTTAATCAGGAAAAACTTCTGCCTTCTCCACCCCACCTTACTATCAGCTACTTGGGGAAAATAGTGGAAGAGTTAGTGAGTGAATGAAACATCAGTGCAACAGTCTGGAAAAAAACCTTTTTTTTCCCTGACTTGAACTATAATGTTCATATTTCACTATCTGTGTGGAGTAAAAAGAACGTCTAGGGAAAAAATACAGTTCCCAGAATTTCCTTGAAATTTACACTGGCTGTACTAAGACAACAAAACTGGGGCTTTGCTTATCTGGCTGATGAATGCAGTCAAAAAAGACTTTCCTAGTGCAAAAAGCAAGTGGAAGATACCCCATCCAGAAAGGGTGCTTCTCTAAGGACAGAAGCTTGCTGCATCTCCCAAATTAGCATTTTGCAAGCTTGTAAGCATCTCATCTCTAAATTAGTGTGTTGAGGCTCAGGTCTATGCAGCATTTTATTATCTTAGGTCCTGCTTGAGGGTTTCTTTTCAGCAGATAGCAAAGATTACCTACCCATGATGACATGCTGTAAGACTATCCTTGCACTCTCTTGCATGCAAATAAAAGGTAACATTAAACAAATTTGCTTATTTACCATAAAAGGGGTCCCCTCATACATGCTTAGTTCTTCTTTCCACAGATATTGAAGTGATTTGCATAATCTCATAATTCTCATCATATCATGAGGGAAGCTGAAGCCCCAAGAAAGTATTTGCTCAGTGCTGTTTAACAAACACAAGGATGCAGGTCTTTTAGACTTCTCATCTAGTGATCTACCCATCAACATTTACTGTTCCTAAGGCAACAGATCTTTCTAGGCCAACAGGGGAATGGTAATCTCTACACCAAGAACATGCTAATATGTTCTGATCTGCAAAAGGCTATGTGCAGAATTAATTCCCCTCTTCATGTTCCCCTGTTTTAGGGCACCATCTCACTTGTCACCTGCTTCAGGCTTTTTATTCTCATTATCAATGGGTTGTGAAGTTGTACCTGCAAGCAAACAGAAATCCTTGTTAGAAATGTGTATGGAGGTAGCACAACAGTCTGCAAAATACACAACTTAGCCTTCAAGTGACAGCTTGATTATAACACTTTCAGCAGATACTCCTGAGAACCAGTATGTTATGCCACTTTATTGAAGGACTCACAATTTCAACTTCAACTTCCCTCCAGTAACTACTTAAGGTCCCAGACCATAACCAACATTATCTATACTCAGCCTACAGCTTCACAGCATCTTTCTGAAGTGGGTTTACTTAGGGTGACAAAGCTGCACATATTTGCCACAAAAAGCCAGAGACAGCTGAGAAGAGAATCCACATCTCTTTTTTTTTCCATTCCATCTATGTGTTGCACTGTCATGGTTTAACCCCAGTTGGCAATAAGCACCACACAACTGCTCGACCACTCCTGCCCAGCAAGATAGGGGAGAGAATTGGAAGAGTTTTTACTCATGGGTTGAGATAAAGACAGTTTAGTAGGTAAAACAGAAGCCACCCAAGCAAAGCAAAACAAGGAATTAATTCACAACTTCCCATGGGCAGGCAGGTGTTCAGCCATCTCCAGGAAAGCAGGGCTCCATCACACCTAACTTGGGAAGACCAGCGCCATCACCTTAAACATCCCCCCCTTCCTTCTTCTTCCCCCAGCTTTATACGCTGAGCATGACATCATACGGTACAGCATATCCCTCTGGTCAGTTGGGGTCAGCTGTCCCAGCTGTGTCCCCTCCCAGCTTCTTGTGCATCCCCAGCCTGCTTGCTGGCAGAGTGGTATGAGAAGCAGAAAAGGTCTTCGCTCTGTGTAAATGCTGCTCAGCAGTAACTAAAACATCCCTGTACTATCAACACTGTTTCCAGCACAAATCCAAAACATAGCCCCATACTGGCTACTATGAAGAAATTTAACTCTATCCCAGCAAAAACCAGCACATGCACTGACACTGTGACTTTAAACCCTTTCTCTTTGTGGCCTTTAAATAATATCTAATAGAACTATGGGCCATTCTAAAGTAAATGTAAGTGCAGTACCAAAAGGGGGATTTTTGGTTGTGGGTTTTTTTTTCTTCCCATATTTCTCCCTTTTTCACCTTCAAATCCATCTGTGTTCTCTAGACTTCAGTGATCTCTAAACCATGGGCTAGAACTACAGCTTTAAGAATTGTATGAAAATATCTGAAGAAAAATGAAGTTCTTTATCCAAAATCCTGTTAAAAAGCTTATAAGATTTTGATATGCTGGGGCAGTGGGGTAGAAAGGGAGGATAAAAACCCCCAAAGAAACCCAACAACAAAAAAACCCAAAACCCTGCTTTCATTGCATTGCCTTCCTACCTGTGGCATCTTTCCCAGGCCCATCACCAAGGACGTCATCACGTTTTTTTAACCTCCAAACCCATAAGAACATTAAGAAACTTCAGAAATTAAAGAACAGCTCAAGAAATTAAATTAATCATACAGCAAACCTCTGCAAAGGTGGCACAGTAGTTTGCAATCCAAGAAGCATCCTGCTCCAGCCTTTTACTAACTCCAGCAGCTTGCGTAAGATACCAGACCAAGTATCCCACACAAAGCCACCATTAGTTCAATACCAGAACACTCCAACAGGGCACTGAGCTTGCATACGATGGCAGGACCTTTGGCGATCCCCCACTGAAACAGTGTGTGGTCTGGTGACCTCCACAAAAAGTGTTTAAGAGTCTTCCCCTGCTCACCCTAATCTGCTTGACTGTCTGATTTAGTTTGGTTCATAAGAACAGACCACAGTGGTTCTGGTAACAACATGCATACGTGTTAAAGCTGGAACACACTAGCCTCGTTCACCCTTGTGAAATGAGCAGAGACTAAAGGAGCTGTCCCCTTCCCTACCTACTCACCAAACAGAGTGATTCCCACACCCTAACACACAGACCCACAAGCTAGAGAACTGAGCAATCTTGCTGCAAATTAAAGTAGTAAAAAAAACCCAAACCCCAAAAAAGCATCAGGATTATAACGTACAGCAGAAGCACAAGCAGAGATCTGGACAGGAAGACAGGAATGCAGTCAACCCTGAGAATCTGTACTGCCTGCAGAAGGGCATCATCTAAATAACTCATGGGTGGGCAGGAAACTGGTAACTAACAGAAAGAGGTATTTCCTCCACTGACTGCCTCCTTCCCTCATCTTGACTGTTACAAGGAGAAGACAGGCCTGCAAAAGGGAATAGGAGTGAATCAAAAAGGTGGTGCTAACAGATTTTTTTCCTGAAACAACTGAAAGGAGTTAAAGAAAAGGAGACAATTGCAACTTGTCCCACAGGATGTAAGCATGCACCAGAGTCATGCACCAAAAGCAAGGAACAGAGTTCTGCATACCAGACTAGCTATATGCCTGTCTTCACCAGTCTTAGATGGATTTTCAAGATATGACCAAGATAAACTAACAGCAAACTCCTGCCAGTCTGATGTGATAACACCTTCAATGATCATAATTAAACCTACTGCTACATGCACAGCATCAGCCCCCACTCACTGGAGCCACCAGCTTCCCAAGTCAAATTCAATGCACAGAGAAAAAGGCTAGCTGCCCAAATTCCAAGACAGGCCAGCAAGAAATTGCCATGGGGGACATCAGGAATGAGCAATGTATTACATTCGTGCCCAGCCTTGATACGAATTGTGGGTTTAGAAAATTGATACGAATACTGGGTTTAGAAAAATAATGAACCAAATTTCTGAAAGAAGTTTATATAAGGGGGACAGGCAAGTAAGATTAAAAGAGATGGAAGAAATATTAACCTCACTTCAGTGTGTAAACCAGCCCCAACCAAACAGGTCAAGAGTAAGTTCTCCAACAGAAAGATTGCTCTATAGCGTGTACTTTTCCAGCCCTCCTCCCGAGGCCAGTCCCCATTCTCCATTGTCAGAAGGGGAACTCCCCTCCAAAGAGAACTGCTGACCAGGCCAGTCTCAGGCCATTCACCTGCTGTCAGTAATTCTGCCAGCCCCACTAAGCCATCCACTAAATGCAGGTCCCTATGATTATCCAATATTGGACCTCAACTGAGACTTTTGAGACCATGTGTGCACACACTGAAAATCGACTCAAAAGCTTATATTCTGCAAAAAAGGAAAGAGCAGGTCAGAATCCTAGCTTCAATCAACAGCAGATGTTCAAAGACATCTATACCCCAATACAGGTTTCTTACCTCTGTCCAAGTTAGGCTGTTCTTGGCTGTCCACAGAGTAAAGTGGCTGATGTTCTCCTATAACAAAATTTATTTATTTTAAAAACTACATATTAATGACCTGGAAAAAATAACTACACTCTGTAAAGCAACCAAGGCCTCAAAGAAAGCTTACTCCTTTGCCTCTCCAATAAAAAACTACACTGCCACAGAAAAAAAAATTCACAAGCCTAGAGCAAATTAAAGCAATAGTCTGATTTCCACACGTGTGGCACTCCAGATCTCTTACCTGAGCCATGCACTAGACTGTTCTTCTGAGCAGCTCTTCTTGTTCCAAGTTTAGTTCTACCTGCACCAAAACAAATAGAATGCCTGAAGAAATTACTCAGAAAGACAGTTTTGTGCCTTTGGAAACTAGCTGAGAGACTCCATCCATTCCATCTCCCTCACCCCACCCCAAATGAAATAACAAAAATGCACTGAGCACATTCAACTGAATACTTCATTTGGGGAGAAAAGGAAGAATGAAATATTTTGGGGCAAAGACAATCAGTGAGAGATCAATAAAATGAGCTTCCTGCAACAGCAACAAATCAGAACACATCTAACCAAATCTAAAGCACAGCTTAGCAATTCATGATTCTGAGTCTTATACTTAAATCAGCAAATCGTATCTTCTGTTTGATTGTACCTGTGCAGTGCTTATCCTACTGTGGTATAACAAGTTTATTTTCTAGCATGGTCAAACCTTTGCTGTTTCAAGGGAAGCAGCAGAATTGTTTTGAGTCTAACTGATGGCCAGTTATGAGTGACATTCTCCATGTGTTGATACCAAGCATAGTGTTGTTCAACATCACCAACACAGACAAGGGCACAGAAGGCACCCTCAGAAAGTCTGCAGATGACATAAAATGGGAGAGTAGGGAATATGCTGGAAGGCAGGACTGCCACTCAGAGGGACTTCAACAACCTGGAGGAATGTGCTGGCAGAAAAGACGTGATGTTCTAGGGCAAAATGTAAAGTTTTATGCCTCTTGAAATTATGTACAGGGGCAGTACAGGCTGAGCTCTGCCTGGCTAGAAAACAGCTTTGCAGAAAAGGACCTAGAAGCCCTGGTGGATAATAAGTTGAACACCAGTCAGAAATATGCCCTTGCAGCAGAAACCTACCAGATACTGGCCTGTGTTAGTAGAATCATAGTCAGCACACCAATAGAAGTAATTCTTTCCCACTATTCAGCATTTGTGACACCACATGTGGAGTACTGTGTCTAATTTTGGGCTAGAGAGGTGAAAAAACACTGACACTCTGAAGCTAATCCAGCAAGTGTCCACCAAGACAATTAGGGCGCAGAGCTGCGCAAGGAGGTGCTGAGAGAATTTGGTTTGTTCAGCCTGAAGAAATAGAAGGCTAAGGGGAGAGCTAATTACAGTCTACAACTAACTTACAGAGAAAATAAAGAAAAGTCCTCTCAGAAGTGCAGAACAAAACGACAGGAGGCAACTTCTGCAAGTTGCAAAAGGGAAATCCCTAATAGGAAAAAGGAAAATATCCTTCTGCACAAAGGTGATTCAGCTGAAAGAAACTGGGGAATTTCCATCCTTGGAAATATTCAAAATTTGACTGGCCAAGGCCCTGAGAAACCTGATCTAGTTTTGAAGTTGGTCCTGCTTTGAGCAACAAGTTGGATGAAACCTCCAGAGACTCCTTCCCACCTAGTTTATCTCATGATTCCATGTCAACAGAAACTAAATGGACAATGATCAGAAAAGTATAAGGTCCACATGCAATCTACATGTATGTATGCTCTGATCAGAGCCTCCCTCCAGGATATCATCAACCAGTCCCTACCAGATAGGAGATGCATCCCATGCTCTTCACCCTGCGGTCACCCTCAAACGGTGACCCCTCCGGGAAGCCAACTGGAATTTTCCATGCAAAGCACCCTTAGGATGAAGCGATATATTCTTTGTTGTGACTCTCTCAAACATAAAGAGAGGAGATGGCATGCACCTCTTTTTCAAGCCAGAATATGATCTGATATATTAACCTAAAAAGGTGGCAGCAAGAGATACAGAGTGATAGCCTGCAATTACCATTTCCAAATAAGCTGTCAGATTTACAAAAAAGACCCAAGTTCAGTGCAGGGATGGATCAAGAAACAAATCTAGAACTCCAAGATGATGGCAACACAGGCTGACAGGAGGCATACAAGTCCCTATGTATCAGCTGAGCACACCGAATTGTTGGATTAGACTCAGCACAAGGTATTCAACAGGCACTGGTAAGAGCCTGTCCCAGCAATAAATCTGATCTTGAGGGCAGCTTTATGATGGTCTCAAAAAAGGCAGTGAAAGCACACTCGGGTAAGAATGGGAGAAGCCATAGATACGCAATGAGCAGAAATACATTTGTAGTGGTTTTGAACCCAGCTAGCAGCAAAACACCACACAGCCACTTGCTCACCATACACCCTCCTGGGGATGGGGAAGAGAATTAAGCGGATAAAGGGAAGAAGAGAATCAAGGGTTGAGATAAGAAGAATTTAATAACTAAACTACAAGAAAATTTAAAATAATAATAATAATAATAATAATAACATACACAAATGAGTGATACACAGAGCAACTGCTCACCACCCAATGACCAAGGCTCAGCCCGTTCCTGGCTAACGATTCCAGAGCAGGGAGACCACCAAAACCACAATCCCAGAAAGGAGATAAGAGCCCAAGTATCCAAGAGAGTGAGAGTCAACTGAGAACAAGATGAACCCCAAGACAGGTGCAACCCAGAGAGAGAGAGGGTACTTCTGGACAGACCCTCATCTATATAATGGGCACGATGTGCATGATGTGGAATACACCACTGGCCAATTTGGGCCTCAATCCTAAAACTAAGGTCGAATCCTAGGCTAGTAATTGGGGCTGTGCTCCCTCCCAGCTTCTCCTGCCCCTGCAGACACTGGCACAGCAGAGAAGCTGAAAAGTCCTTAACTTTCCTGGCAGCAATTATAAACATCAGCACATTATCAGCCTTCTCCTCAGCACAAATCCAAAACACAGCCTCACACTAGCTACTATGAAGAAAGTTAACTATGTCTCGGCTGAGACCAGGACAACACAATAAATGAAACACTCAGTCTAAAGGAGAAATATGCAAATACAAACTATATTGTTTCCCAGGACACACAGCCCAGTGTCTGAGTGCAAGAAGTTCAGTGTATTACCTTCCCTCAAATCTACCAGCCTTTGCCTAAGTTGTACTTGTTTCTACTACTATATTTACATCCCACAGTCAGAAACTTTTATACGTTCTACAGAACTTTACATCAGCATAATCTCGAAGCATGTCAAGTTCAATTAGGAAATGCTATACATACCTCTTCTGTATAGAAATACTAGGAATCCTACAACTGGAATTAAGACAACAAAAGCCACAATCAGACCGGCTCTGCTTCTTTTGTGATAGATGTCTCCTTTAAAAAAATAAAATAAAATATTGGTTAGTTAAAAAGCTGATACCTGTGTAGTTCAGTAGAAATACAACCTTGACTATGTTTTATAGCTAATTGTTTTTAAAAAAGTAACCTCAAGAAAGCAACGCACCAGCCACTTACTAGCAAAATCCTCAGCCAACTCCAGGCAAGTTACACAGCAAATACCTTAGTTCAGTGAAGGCACACTTGAAAGGCTATGGCTATTTTTTTTTTTTTTTTGCCTATGAATGGCTGAGCTAGATCTCAGCCAAATGAAATTTCAGCAAATGCCTTGTATCGCATCTGCATGGCAAGGTTTTGGTAGCAGAGGGACTGCAGGGGTGGCTTCTGTGAGGTGGTGCTAGAAGCTTCCCCTATGCCGACAGAGCCAATACCAGCCAGCTCCAAGATGAACCTGCTGCTGTCCAAGGCTGAGCCCGTCAGAGATGGTGGCAGCACCTCTGTGGTAACATATTTAAAAAGGGTAAAAACTGCTGCACAACAGCAGCTGGGAGAGAAGAGTGAGAATATGTGAGGGAAAAAACTCTGCAGACACCAAGGTCATTGAAGGAGGAGGAGGAAGAGGTGCTCCAGGCACCAGAGCACAGATTTTCCTGCACCCGTGGTGCAGCCCATGGTGAGGCAGCTGTGCCATGGAGGGTAACAGTGGAGCAGAAATACACCTGCAGCCTGTGCAGGACCCCCTGCTGGAGCAGGTGGATGCACCCAAAAGACCCCATGAGAAGTCCATGCTGGAGCAGGTCCTTGGCAGGAACGGTGGAGAGAGAAGCCCATGCTGGAGGGATAGGACTTACAATCCTGGGGGGGGACCCACACTGGAACAGTTCATAAACAACTGCAGCCTGTGGGAAGGATCCGTGTTGGAGAAGTTTGTGAAGGACTGTCTCCTGGGGGTGGTACCCCACTCTGGAGTAGGGGAAGAGTGTGAGGAAGGAGTGGCAGAGAAAACGTCTGATGAACTAACCACAACACCTATTCCCTATCCCTGTATGCCACTCAGGAGGAGGAGGTAGAGAAACTGGGAGTGAAATTGGGCCTAGAAAGAAGGGAGAGGTGGGGGAAAGATGTTTTAGGTTTGTTCTTGTTTCTCATTATCCTACTCTGATTTTCATTGGCAATAAATTAAATTAGTTTTCCACAAGTCAAGACTCTTTTGCCCATGAGGGTAATTGCTGAGTCATGTCCCTGTCCTTATCTCAGCCCATGAGGCTTTTGTCGTATTGCCTCCCTCCTGTCCATTTGAGCAGGGGGAGTGATAGGCAGCTTGATGGGCACCTGGCAGCCAAACAAGATCAACCCACAACATGCCTCATTTCTAACAAGTCTCTAACATGTAATTCCAGTGAAGGAGGAAGAATGTTATACTGGTAAACCATGAAAATTATTTTTGCACAGAAGTGGGAAATTTTGTCAGTTAGGGACTGCCTTACACACCCTACAAACCAAATGGTTTCAAACGTGTTCTCAACCTCTGTATATTAAAAAAAAGTAAGCCTCAAGCTGATCCGAAGCTCAGCTGAGGCTGTCCCAAAGAAACAAGCAACAGCAGGAAAATTATCTTTTCACCTTTTTATATCTATCTGTGAAAGAAGAAAAGAAGTATGCTCATTGACTCATGCATACACTAGATGAGCAACTCTTATCTAATGGTTACTAGATGACTCAAGTTTCATTCCATTTCACAGAAAGCAGTACAGAGAGCACAACAGTCATTAGCAATAATTACACAAGGAGAGAAGCTTCAGAAGAGATCTTCTAAGTGTGTCTCCCTCTTTATTATTACTCATTTCAAGTCACAGCTGAAGGTTTTATTCTGTTGAGATCCCTGCAAAAAGTATGTTTCCAGGGTCATCAAACTGTCAGTCTCATACCTTTCACCAACCTTAAACATACTTTTAGCAAAAAAAAATAATTCTGATGCTTTTTACTCTTTAAATTCAACTTCCTGAGAAGTCAGAAGAAATCTTACAGTCAAAAGTCCATGCTGCTTCCCAACCTAGCCTCTCAGGCTTGCATATACAACCTGACCCATTCATTACCTTTTTTATCTGGAAAGCATTGAATCAAAGAGATTTCAGAGCTCTTTTCCGTTTGAGAAAATTTAATAAGACATGCAGCTTTCTCAGAGGCATCAACATTCTTCTTAGCGATGAAAACTTCCTGGTTCTGAGAAGTGGTTGTTAGGCTACTGAACTTCCAAGAGTAATTTAGAGGCTTCTGGAAATCTGCTGTACATTTTAACACAAGGTGATCACCACTGATGTTGCAACTTATTTCAGGTTCTGAAGGGGGAGCTAAAAGGAGAGAAAACATTCTTTATTACTTTGGTTATAAACTGCCTTGAATTTTAGCACGGAACAAGGGCTGGAACAACAAAAGCAGCAGGAGAGTGCATACATACAAGTGTACACGTAAGGTGCACACGTGTGTGTGCGCGCACATGTGCTTGAGAGAAAAACATATTTCCGAAAGTGTCCCTGTTTGTAGTTCTTCAACACCTAGTTTGAGACTCTGTATGGTTCACTGTCAATAGGAGTAATATACACACTGGTCAAACATATTTCCCAAAGGCGACTAGTGAAGCTGCATAGTTCTGCACAGGATGATGCCACAGATATTCAAACACATATAATTTGCTTGCAGGAGCATCTTTAGTAGATACATACTGCCTGGGGTCACTTAGTAAGCTTACTCAAAGAGTGTGGTCATCTACCTGAAAATACACAGCATGCCACCTACACAGATTCAAGTCGTCACTCCAAGGTAAGTAATGATGGGCACACAAACTAGGCGCCACCTTTAAAAATCTGTTTCAAGTGCCTAAGCAACACAAAAATAGAGCCAAAGAACAGTTCCCCTCCATTTCTCTCTGCTTCTCTGACAAACAAACAATCCCCTTTCTAGCGTTCTTAAAGTGAATAAAGTGGTGCAAATTTTTTTACACAGTTCTTCTACTACTTACCTAACACAGTGAGTATGAAGGTTAAGACATAACTTTTTTTCATAGAATCAATGTATTCTAATACATATGTGCCAGCATCATTGTCCTCTAATTTAAATATAGTCAAGCATCCATTCTCCTTGTTAAGGAAGCCTCTGTTACGGAGAGAGAGAAAATATGTTGTTTGGCTTTGTTCTTCCCATTCCGCCACATAATTCTTGTTTTTCGTCCAAATAATTTCCACTACTTTTTGGTCTATTTTTACTGGAAAAGTAAAAGTTTCTCCCACGATGCCAAACACGTCCTCACAGTGGATGTTTGCTACAGGGGAAAAAAAGAAACAAAGTTATTTGAACAATTGTTTTATAAGCCATTGCTTGGCTAATACTGTATCCATTATAAGATACATTCAAATTTAGGTTAGAAGCACATCACAATGTTGCAAAGTAAGGCATGCCTCAGTTAAGAATTACCCAAACTCAGCCTGTCTGCACAATCACTTCTCAAGCATCGCAAAGGGATCCAGTTTCCACATTCTGGTCCCAGGTAGAATCACTGTCCTGATCTTCTTCCCTATCCTAAGCTCCTCTATCCTCAGCACTTTCCCTCTGTTCACTTGAAAAAGTGAAACAGATTAAATGTGAAAAAGATTAAATGAAGAATTGTCACCAACAAAAGATTAAATGAAGAATTGTTGTCACCAGCAAAACCTATCTCAGCATCTTGTTGCAGAATGCCCAGACTGAAGGTCCTGCTGAGCAAATAAACGTCAATTTTTCCCGTATGAATATTCACAGTTAGTAAAAAGTACAATTCGACACAAAATTGCTACTTGGTTCAAAGCGCCTGCTCTGAAATTATGGGGATTCCAGGCATTTCCCTTGCAAAAGTCACTTAAGAAATTTTATTTCACAGAAAATGTATGTGATATAGCATTCCAACCTCTGAGATCTAGCAGACCTGCAAGCAGGAAATTGGAGCTGTCAAGAACCTTAACTGCAATCAGTTTTGAATCAATTACATTCTGCTGAAAACACCCAGACATTCAATATAAATAAACAGAAAAGAAGAATAAGAGATTTTCCATAGTGTTTATTAAAAACAAACTATATATGCAAAAAAAAAAATTACTGATCTAACAGATGAGACAAAATTCTTCTGTGGAGAAGGGATACTGCAAACCATTAGCTCTCTGTGTCCCTGCTTCAGCTTTCAGCAATCACCTTGCATTTCCAGGTAGCTCTGAATGGCTCTGAAAAAACTCACAAGACTGCTGACATGACATAGACAAAAACATGTCAATACTGAGCTCAACTTACACTTGCATTAAAGACTCTATTCTGCTCCATGGTAGCTAGTAACTTCTTACTACTAAGTTGAAGGAAGGGCACAATTGAGATATAAATGAGGTCTCATATTAAGGCAAGATTCCCCATACACACCATGGGAAAATTCCCTTCAAACAGTAACTGTGCATGATGAAAGAAATATTTCAGAAGTCTACTCCTCAAGCCAACTGGTCCCAAGTGACAGCTACTATTTTGGGTTTTAGTTTGGCTTTGATTCCTAAAGGGCATCAGGTCATGAACTCACCACAATCCCTATATCATCCTACGTTTCCTTTGCTCCTCATGTCATCATCGTGCGAAAACTTACTACTGTTCACAAATCAACGTGGATAGTACAGCTTTATCACATCAAAACAATAAATCGCTCCCTTTCACTGTCCAGAAAACAAACTATAGCCCATCTTGTGCCACATTCTATCTCCTTTCCATATGAAAGCAGCCAGGAGGTCAGCCAGGCCAGTCATTAACAAGATTAGGTTCCCCATGACAAACAACAGTGCTCCTCAGCACACTAAGTGTCCTGCTCTTCTGTCTGGTGCTATACCACAAAAACAAAGACTTTCTCAGACAGGAGACTGAAGGCAAGCAATGGGAAACACACTTCTGTGTGCTTCGGTACAGAACTGCACACACAGAAGATCTTCTCCATGCCTTATTTCTCATGGACTATCCAACTGGCTTGCAATTTACCCATGAAAGTACTCTTCTCATGCCATTATGGTTTCTATTTCTTGTTGTCTGCACTCATGCTGTGGCCTTTTCCAGACACCAGAACTGTAAAAGTAAATAGGGTAGAGAAGGTTCAGCTATCACTCCCACATTTTTTCAATACAACCCACCTGCCTTTCTTTGTTTTCTATCCTGTTCACATCTCGATAACTCCTGCTGCTCCAGTATGAGCATCTCTTTCCATCCATTTCAATTAACAATTTCCAGAAAATATAAGAACTCAGGAGCTCTAACATTTGTGTTTGGAGACCACAAGAAGGCAGGATGCTGGGCAAGATGAAACACTTTTGATCCGATGACTGGAGTCTTGCTAGTGACTTTTGTTTCATAAAGACATTTTCTAGGAGTATATTTTCCTCAAAAAGTCATCTCTCAATGACTAGGCACCTATAGTATTCCTAGCACAATGAAAAACTCCCTGCTCTACTCACTGCGAAATTCTACCTCTCCGTAACTTGGCTCACAGACACAATCAAGCTGTGGTGGCTTAACGTCACCATGCATAAGCCAAGCCACCGTGGCTGCTGATAAGAGCAAGGTAACGTGACTCCATTGTGGAAGGAAAGCAGACATCTGCTGGGGACTAAGAACATGAGCAAGGACAGCCACCACTGCTCAGCCAACCGCCAATAACTTCCTAAGCCTTGGTGTCGATGCATGTAAACTCTCCATGTCTTTGCTCTCTTTCATTTCATCATAAGAGCTAGGCTAGAGTTATAAGGGCAAGATTGTTTCTTCTTCAAGCCCAGAAATGAGACTGGAAGAAAGCAGAGCTGAAAAGAAAACACATTTTCCCTCCACAGCTTCTGCTTGGCATGCAGGAGTGCTGCCCTCTTCAGCGCACTCTCTTCTTGCTGGCTGGCAAAGCAAAGGCTTGGCAGCATGGACCTGCGGAGTTCCTGCCCAAGTACCCTCAGGGCTCCCAAGGGCAAGACAGGGTAAAGGTTATCCTTTCAGTATAACCATCACGTCCTCCTGCCTAGAACCAGGAATTGGACCCTTTTACTTCCCTACTTCACTGCTCTAGTGGAAACCTCCCACTCAATGTTGTCAGCTTCCTTTTTTCAAGGAAATCATACGTCATACAGAAATGTCGCACAAGATCTCCACCATGTATCTTTGAGCTTCTAAAGAAAGCATGTGTCATCATATGTTTTCTAAATTTCCAAGGAACCCTTGCCCCTCTTTTCTACTTCATTTTATACAGAGACAGATTTCCCATTTCACAGCAGTTAACTTCTCCACTGTGAGCAAAGAGGGAGAAGTAACAGCCGAACGCTTTCTCATCCACTCTTTTTAGAAGGCTAGAAACCAGAATGTTTGTCTGCTTTCTCCTTCTCTTAGCCTATTATTCCGAGATAAAGTTCATACAACAAAGTAGTGCTGTGCTAAGGCCTTCAGTATCCTCTACAGAAACTGCCAGACTACCTGCTCCTGTATCCCCTTCAACACACTCCTAAATTCTTCTTCTGTTTCCACTTCTCCAGCAGCCACCTTTGCTTACACAGCCTTCTCATCCTACCCATGGCTCAGAGCCACAGTCAAGCATCAGCTGAACCATGACAACAGCATGAGTGCACAGATTTGGCCTGTAGCAAACAGCAAGCCATGAATCTTAGCCTGGTTTGCAGTACATGAAAACACATCGGATGTTCTCATGTTTTACAATGACTGAGCTAATGCATGTAATCCAGACCTCCATGCTAACTGAATCATGTCTCTGAATGCAGAGCTTGGTTTGCAAGACAAGGCACAGTCCTTCACTCACAAGGTAACAGGTCACCCATACAACCTAGTGAGCTATACTTGAGTTTTAATATTCACCTGAATAATTCTGACTTTTTAAGCATTTAAGCAGGCTAAAGGTATCCACATGTTCTGTTCAGACTGAATATTCCATATATCAGAAACAAATGCTTCATTACTATATTTGTTTACCTGACTTGATTTTCTTCACTACTTTTCTAGGAGCTTACGTTAGGCTTAGTTATTTCAGAGACCTTTTGTATGGTAATTCCTTTTTTATTTTTAATGCTATCATTATAATCTTTTTTGGCCTCAAATACCTCTTTGAAATGCACATATGTATATATTAGGTCTATACAAGGAGCAGTTAGGTTCCAATATTACCATTAAGACATTAATGTTCCACCTGCTGAAAGTGAGTGGAAAAGTCCTTACTGATTAGCTTATAGCAAGGAACTGTTTGCCTCAGGAGCTGGGCTTTTTGAATAGTGGATTTTTGTTATATTTTTTGTAACTTCCCAACTACCCCTTTTTTAGGCTTTTTTTAAAAAAAATTGTGAATTCCCCCAGCAGCCCTAACCAGCAGAGTTCCCTCATAACCCTAACCACTAGTTACAAAGAACCCTGAAATATATGTTCAGTCCAGAAGGACTACCAGAGTCCCAAGACCCACTTCCCAAACTTTAGTAAGAAAGCATTTAGACCTGTGGTATAAAAGCATGGGCAAAAGCTGCAGACAGGAAAGAGAAAACACAGATGACAGTAAGCTGCAGCAGAGTCCCAGGCTGTTGCAAGAGAAAATCAGATTCATGCAGGAATGACTGCAAATCTTACATGTAATATCAAAAGCAGAGTTTTTTGCTTGCATACTGTAGCAAGTTCACAGAGGGATGTGTCACTACTCCTGGACAACACAGGGCTCACAGCCCTTAATATTTCCAGGACAGAGGTAGAGCCTTCCAAAATGCTGTCACAGACAGAGATGCTGCCTCCCTTCTCTCCAGTAACTCACTAGTCAGATCACATGTTCAAGACATTTTCCTGTGTTAAAGAGATAAAATGCACAGTCAACTGAAGAAGAGCCTAAAAATTTCTCGTTAGTGTCCTGACCAGAACAGATCTTCTTGGGTCCAGCTGCATTATAATTCCCTCATGCACACTGGCACAGCCTGAAGAGGAGGAAGAAAGCACGCTCTGCTGCACAGCGCTGAGAAGCCCATGGTAGGGTTGTCAAAGCCTCAAGTATGCGACTCTCAGAAGTACTCAGTGGATCCCTGCAGAGTTTAGGGACAAGCAAGAAGCAGAAAAGCTTGCCTATGACAAGAACTAGGCAATCCTGGATACTTCCAGGGAAAGAAGTTGAGGAATGGGGAAAACAGAGGACCAAACATCAGCTCTGCAAGAATAAAATTGCCAGCAGGGTCAGACACCAGCTGACTTGGACACACACACACACACGCACAGAATTGAGAGGAAGGTACAAATCTCAACAATTTTTGTTAAGTTCCAAAGTTTTGGTTTGGTGTGGGGGTTTTTTGTTGGGTTGGGTTTTTTTCAATAGCCAGAATTTTCACTTCCTCTGCCCTGTTCCCACTTACATCTCTCTTCCATTTGCTGAACCTCGCAGATCTCTCTAGCTCCCTCCACCCTGCTTCCTGCCCAAGCCTTTTCCAGTCCCTTTGTCCTCTGATTACTTGCCTGGTCTGATTCTTTCTACTACTTGCCATGGTCCCTGCTACCATGCACTTGTGTTCTAGCTCTTCTAAGGATGGAGTTAATTCTCTTCATAGTAGCCTGTATGGTTCTGTGCCCAAAACAGTGTTGATAACACATGGACGGTTTAGCTATTGCTGAACAGTGCTCGCACAGCACTGAGGCCTCTCTTTCACACTCTGCCCAATCCTAGGGGTAGGGTGGTGACGGGAAAGAGGTTGGGAGGGGACATAGCCATAACAGCCGGCCATGTGTCATGATCAGTAATAAAAAGGGGGGGAGGGGACACTGCTGGAGGGAAGCCAAGTAATGGCCTTTGCATCACTTGGTTCTCCCCCTCCTTCTGTTTTCCCCTCCTCACTTACTAAGCTGTCTTTATTTCAACCCATGAGTTTTTCTTGCTTTTGCCCTTCTGATTCTCTACCCCATCCTGCTGAGGGGGAGGTAAGCAATTGACTGGGTTGGGCTTCACACCTTTTTTCCAGATCTCTACCCACACCTGACTCTCCTGTGAGCCAGGAGTGCACAACAATGCACCTGAAATCCTGGTGTCTGCCTTTGAATTAAGGACAGAATCTGCCCAATCCAAACTTTGCACCTCAGGCCTGTTTCTTCAAAGATCCAAAATGGAAACTGAGCCCAGTGTGGTGCACATCTCAACATGGATACCGATTGTGCAGCTCTGGCAAGTCTTCTTAACATTTAAAACTTTGGCTCTTGATATAAAAGCAACTCTGAGGAGATGCCTTGAAATAAACTTCATGTTAGAAGTATTTTCTGGGTTGTATTTCCGAGTTAGAAAGGACTCTCCTCTCCCTGAATGTAAATGTGTGGGCTCTTATTTTTGTGGCACCTTCTTGATTTGGGTGTTTTATTTTTGCCAAAGCATTGCCTCAGGTTAGTTCTAGATAAGTCCATTCATTTCATACTAAACAAACATTAAAAAAAAAATCCATCTCTAGCAAGTCTGTCCGTTCATACACCAGGATAAAGGTATGTCTACAGTGTCACCAGGGTCACACCAGAGGTAGCAGCCAGAGAAAAAGCTTCAAAGCTCCTGGTATTTTAGCTAGTGTAACATCTCTACCTTTCAAGTACCACGGTACAGTGGCTAACACATTGGTCAAACTGCACTCGCACCTCTCTCTTAACTCTGTTATGTTCCACTCCATTAACAGCAAGGGGAAATTTCTGATGTAACAACCTAGATGCACACAACATATTAGCAACCTTCACCTACTTCGCAGCTCTCATCGTCACTCTGGATTAAGTAGAGAGTTTTCACTTCTTCTAAGTGAACCATATGCAGTTTGTCACGCTCCTTCTTACCACCCATCTAGTACAAACCTGAACTCACCTCCATCATTCCTATCACTTGATTAGTATGCAGCCTTACAACCCAAGGATTTTAGCTTTGTATAGTCTTTCTACCTCCCGAGCCTCAGTCCCCAGAAATTACCTCTGAGCAGCATTATGACTTTATTAATAATTATTCACTCACAATCATTCTGATCATGGATATAACCCATTGTATTATAAGACTATGGAAGTGCAAGCCATTCTCTAAGAGGCAAAGAAAGACTGATCCCTGCCTTACAAGAGTCTTTCTTATGTGCTGCTCTAGAGCAGGGAAAATTCATCTATTCTGCAGGAGTCAAAGTCCACTAATAGAGCAGTGCTCCAGGGAATTCACGATTCAGAGGAGGTGTTACTATAGGATCCTGGTTTACTAATCTTCTTTTGCTGTGAGAGGCACTATATGGGGCATTGGTGGGAAGAAAGCACATAAAATCATACTTTCATGTTCTGTAGCTGTAGCATTATGTGCTTTGCATATACAAACTTAGGATAACCTAATCACAACTCCAGCTTCAGAAGGGTTTATGTAGTACAGCCTGTACTTTGAGACAGCCTACATTCAGCTAGTTCTCCTGTCAAGAACATAACCAATGAGACCCTTCTTCAGGTCACGCATAGGAGCATGAAACTCCTCTTCTAAAAATCTTGTGCCTCCTGCCTTGGACAATTGATTAGCTCAGGGGAATTAAGTAAACACCTGAGCTCATGCATGGGAGGTAGGTGTGTATGACCATCCCACTCTCCCTCCACTTGCTTCTGCTCTCCTTTTTTTGAAGTCTCAGGGTCCTGCTCTGTTGGCATGCCCCCTGGACTGAGCTAACACCATTCACTAACTTTCTAGGGTTTTTTGACAAATTACATTGCCATTAACGCAATGAGCTAAATCCAGTGAATGCCCAGGCCAACACACGGCAGCACGAAGCGAGGGAGGGACAGGGAGAACCAGGAATCCCCATTTTGGCAATGGTAAAATATTAGAGAGGATCACTGTGTCCTGTAGGGTACTGATTATTTTCAATCTCTGGGCTTTGCTTAGGGACAGAGCTGACTTGTGTTTAAGCCTACCCTGAACTGCCAGAAACAAAAGCAGTTCAAATCCTCTGGCCACCTACCCCCCAACATCTGAATAGCACCTCCTATGCTGTACTAGCACAGTCTTTATGTGGCCATACGATCAATACGACTGAGAAAATAATCTCTCTCAATAACTTTTTTCCTTCAGCCGAGTTCACTTCCAGCCAGATCATCTTTGAGGTTCTGTTTAAAAAGAACAGCACAAACAGATGGCACAGAGAGGAACTATTCTTGTCCTGTGGCAACACCGGCTTAAACATACTCCAACTTCAACTTATGTCTCTTACAAACCCTATATCACTCAGATAGCCTACAGCCATACCATCCTGAACACAGACAGTATAATCTCATGAGGCTGTAAACTGATAGGAGGACCATTAGAAGAAAAAAAAAAGACAAGTCCACATACGCAATCTTTTTTTTCCTGTTTGACAAACACCTTTAACCACACTGTCAACTCTCAAGACCAAAGGAGTCTGTGCATGCAATCCAGAGATGATCCTGGCTTTCGAAGGATGATGACTATTAATCACATTGAGCCAAGAAACTATCAGTAACATTTTTCATTCTGTTCATCCTGTTGTGTTAAGCATCAGTGTCAAAAAATTATTTGTTTCTTTTTGCTTTTAATATAACAGCCACAGCTCTGGAGCCAACGATTTATCAAGAGTTTCTAAGCAGGGGGTAGACTATTTCTTTCTGGGTTTTTTTGTTTGTTTGTTTTGTTGTTTGTTTTTTTTTTCTTCTCCTTTCTAAGAAACTCAGATCTTACTCTATTTATTCAGGAAGATTCAAGAGTAAGGTAACAGGACAATACAATCAGGTGTTGGCTTCATACACTGATGACTAACTATTCCATTCATACCATTTAAAACTGTGTTTGCTATTTCTCTTAGCAACCTACATTCTACAAGCAACTTGAACTTGTTAGGAGTCCAGATTTTCCAGAAGACTTGTGATGTAGTTCCCATGACATCTCTCAGAGTGGAAAGACACAAGGGGGGGGCAAAAAAAAAAAACCAAACCAAGCAATCCTGGTATTTTTATGACCAACGAAAACATAGAAAGGAGCATAGATTTCTGCATGTAGAGAGAGAAACCAAGGAAATTTTAAAACAAAAACAAGCCAGCCCAAACCTGCCAAGCTGCCTAATGGGAAAGAAACAAAAAGCCACATTAAGGTAAGTTTGGTTTCCGTATTGGTCACTTTTAGAAGAAGTCAGAAAGAAAACATGATTGTTGATAACAAATATCTTTCTGTCAGCACATGCTCAATATTGTATTTGGTAACTTCTCTTAGGTGAACCAGGTTTTCTGCACTTAACTCAATTTTTATAAGAGAAGTTGAATCGGGAAATTAAGCACTAAGGAACTTAGCAAAATATGCAAGAACTAGAAAGCAGTAACACTGCTTAAAAGTGAGTTGATGCTCAGAACACTGGAAGAGTCCCCCGACTTTCAGATGAGCCTTGCTACAGATGCAGAATGCTTCAAGGTGCTCTAGTTCATTCATTCGGCTTACCTCCCATATCCCTTCTGCTTTTGCGATGAAGTCCTGATTCTGATAAGTCACTAGAAGTTTGGCTGCCATCCGCAGTGCAGCAGAACACCCCCACGGGTGTGGCTGGCACTGCGATCCTCCTGCTGATGTGGTAACCAACAATTTATTCACCTCATACAGGGATGGTGCAAAGATCACTCTGTGGGTTCCTTCAACAAACTGGGTCATAGATACTACTACATTGACTTTTTTTCACTCAAATACAATCTCCAGGATCCCAAAATTGAATACAGTTTTGGCTTGAATTTCCAACAGCTGAAGGAGTGTGGCCCTGGTAGATCTGAAAATCAAAGTCCTTCATAGCCTCAGCCTGACCTTTACACTTCAGACATTGTATTTGCAAGTCTGAGGTTTTATTAAAAAAAACACCTCACCTGGCAGGGCATTGTGAAAAGCAGTAGGGATTAGCTACACTGCAGCTTCTGCATGCCACAGGTTCCCAAAGGAGAATGAAGAAGCACATCTTCAGGATGGATTATTCTACGTACTTCTCTCTACCCACCATTTCCCATTTCCAGATATTCAGTGACATGAGACTGGGATAGGTGCAGTACTTTGAATTTGGATGGGGAAGCAGGGAGGCTCAGAAGGCAGGGATTCAGGAGGAAAAGTCTGATAGAGGACGAGAATCTACTAACAGCATCCTGGTGTTTACAACAGGTGTTTGCAAGGCTAGAAACTTGCATACCACATCAAACTGCTACTGATTTACTTTATGCACTTGGGGAGATGAGTCTGACTTTCAGGGTCTTGATTTTCCCCATACAGAGATGATAGATAATTTTCCCCTGACAAAATTAACATAAGAATATTTACACATATGCAACAACACACATAATAGCAATAATGCAAGGATACAAACAAAAAGATTGTGTGAAATCTTGCTGATTTAGTTTAGTGAACAAAAGCAAAGAGTTTGTATTCCTGATCTCCTACTCTAAACAACCACTGCAGAATCAAAGTTTTATTGAGAGGAAAAGACAACAGAGCTAGTTAATTTTTTGTTAAAGGAGGATATTATGATACTTGCAGCCACAATTAGCCTCTCCAGTCGCCCAGCTATCATGGTCTCTCCTTTTCAACTGTATGTTGTTTGGAACCTGGAATCTTGTTTCCTTGATAAGCCTACAGCACCTGGACTCAGATGCTTAGAGTAGCAGCGGCATGCCAACTTATGTAATGTAAGGTAACAAAGTGCCTTCACAGACACAAAAAACTTACAAGAGGATACTCAATGAATCACGCAATACTAACACTCATTTAGAATTGTCTGCAAAAGCACTGCAGGTGAGATGAAGAAATTGCACCTAAGGCTGAACACTGGCAGACTGATTCACACAGGTATGCAGAGTCCTAGCTCCTCCACTGGTCCTCCTCACACACCTGGTCCCAGTGCTCTCTTACAGTCTTTGCTAAAGAAACGGATCTCACAATCTTAATTAAACAAAACAAGCTGAAGACTTCTGGAATACTACGGGAGTAGTAGAACAACTCAGGGAGTTGTTCTGAACACTCAAGAGACAGAACCAGCTGCTTAAAACCTTCAGGAAAAGCAAGAGGACACTGTTCTTTTCAACAAAGAGGATGCAACAGGTCCTGTTTCAGGCACATCCAGGAAACTCCCAAAGAAATCCTTTAGACCAGAGGAATGATAAGAAGATCTACATAGAGCAAGCCACGCTGCTTGGCCCATCTAGCAACAGCAGCTACATCTGATGACAATGAGAAACTTTGTACCTCTGTCTTCAGTTTAAAAAGTGAGTGGGTTTTATTTAGAATCATGGAATGGTTTGGGCCAGTAAGGACCTTAGAGAACAGCTAGTTCCAACCCCCCTGCCATGGGCAGGGACACCCTCCACTAGCCCAGGTTGCTCAAAGCCTCATCCAGCCTGGCCTTGAACCCCTCCAGGGATGGGGCATCCACAGCTTCCCTGGGCAACCTGTTCCAGTGTCTCACCACCCTCACAGTGAAAAATTTCTTCCTAATATCTAATCTAAATCTTCCCTCTTCCAATTTAAATACATTACCCCTCATCCTGTCACTGCATGCCCTTTTAAAAGGTGCCTCCCCATCTCTCCTGTAGGCCCCCTTTTATTTATATTTCTTGTGTTCATAGCCCTGTGCGAGGGCTATAGTCCTCAGACAAACAGGTGGAATTTGGATTACGAAGGCTTTTGTTTAGTATTTTACCAGAAGTTCACAGTAATAATTTACTTTTGAAAAATAAAAAAAAAAGCCCCAACCATTCAAAAAAAATAATCCACAAAACAAAACCATTGAGAACTTCCTCGAGCACAAAGTAACACCGAATACAACATGAACACCATTTACATTTACAGGGATGGCAAGAACATTTTTTACAACAAAAGCTAATTTCCTAAACTCCTTAACGTCTCAGGAACCCGGGAACACACATGCTTTGTGAGTACGAAGCCCACGCCCGGTGCAGAGCGCTTCCTGCACAGTGCAGAACAGCTCCGGTGCGACAGGAACTTAGCTCACCCTGCGCGGGTACACGGAATCACACCCACTTCCCTGCGCACCCCCACCGCTCACACGGGTTCCTGACAAACAAGGCACAAGATTACCCGTGCCAAGAAGGGGAGGATGATCCTACACATACACTGATTGGTGATATTAAGAAATTCTAGTGTTGGATGCGGGAGAAGGCAGCTATTTGGTTCTGCCGGCTACAAAAGGACAGAAAATAAAACCAGCAGGGCAGCCCCGCTTCAGCGCGGCGCGGAGAGCTGCGGGCGCGGCGCTCGGGGTGGGGGCCACGCCAGGCTCCCCGGGACGGCGGCGGCCGGGAGGCGGCTGGAGGCAGTTCACCAGGCCGGTGACAAACCCGAACGGCGACTGCGAAGCCGCCACCACCCTCCGCGCTCCCCGGGGCGGCACAAGCCTCGTTAACGCCCGCCCTGCTCCCCCCTCCCCGGTACCGCTGAGGGAGACGAGAAAGCGGGAAGGGTCCCCGCCGCTCCCCCTCACGACTTACCCAGGGGGGACAGAAAGACCAGAAGACACCTCAGCGAAAACAGCGACTTCATCGCTTCCCACCCGAGCAGCTCGCCCAGAGCCCGCACAGAAACCAAAAGACGGCGGCAGTCCCCGCCCACCTACGGCTCGCCGAGCACCTCCCGGCCCCTCCCCGCCCCGCCCTGCCCTCCCGGCCGCAGCGAGAGGGCCCTCGGGGGTTCCTCTGGAAACTCCGGGTCACCGTTAGAAAAGGGGATTTCGCACTTGGCGGCCGCCCCTGGCATCTCTGGGTGGATTTCGGCTGCTAGGGAGAGGCTGGGGGGTTTCTGGTTCGCGGGGCGCTCCTGCAGCAAGCGGCAGCGGCAGAAGTTGTCGTGTTGCTCTTCGGTGGGGAAGGTGCAGCTCTGCTGATTGAAAAGCTAAACTTAAATCAATTTAACTGAGTGGAGTGGGAGCCCCACAGGTTAGGGGGAGAACCCCTTTCAGCAGGTAACATGCAGCTCACTGCCTCAGAAGATAATGGTCATCTAAAGCTAGTGTTTGACACCAATGCTCCCCAGAATGCCCCTGGTTTTCTTTGAGGGACACCTGGCAATACCTCTGTTTGAGGGGTGGGCTCAACACTGAGCCTGGCCATGCTCATTGATGTCGTCCAAGGGTGGGTTGGCATCTCTGGGGGTGACCCTTCTGCTTGAGTGAAGGAAAAAAGTGAAACAGAAATGAGCACGGACTTCTGGGCTTTCTTTCCATACCAGTTGCTCAGAAGCCCATTCACAAAACTAACATTCCCTTTCCTGGGTGACTGGCCTCTTTGACATGACAGAGTGTTTTCGAGGAAGAAAGGGAAAACACGACAACAGTTTGAGAAACATGAACACTCAGCAACTATTGAAAAATTGCTGCTCTGCCAAACACTCCAGTGGCAGCCATAAGCCAGCTTTCTTCCCACAGCATTGAGTTGCTGTGAGTGGTACTGCATCCTCCTTCGCTTGCCTCCCACTCGTAGTGCATTATCCCAGCTGAGAAGAATCCAGCTGCCAGCAGGTCCAGCTGCAGACCTTACAGCCTCAAAGCATGCTCAGTTCCCAGGGGTTCAACTGCCTGTCCCAGGGAGATGGGAAGGCTCTTACCACAGGTTCAGCCCTCAGCTGGCTCTCTCCCACAGCACTTGGCCCATATGCTCCCTGCCAAGCAGCTGTGCCAGGCAATTCACCACCACTTGGAGTTCCAGTCTTCATGAAGCAGTGCCTGTAGCAGTTTAGAAAAAAAAAATTGGCAACTGTGGAGATCTCTAACCAGAGGACCTTCCAAAATCAACACTGAAGATGTTCCAGTGCTCAGTGTTTTTTTTTTTTCTTCCTTCTAGGAGTTGCTGTAAGCTCCTTTATGTCATCACTGCTGAAGCATGAGCTAGAATGACATTGCACTTTGGGCTGAGCAATGCTATCTCATTCAGTTTTTACAAAGTCAGAATAATATTGATCTATTCTCCATAGCTATGTTGGAACAAGATGGCACGTAACTTCCTTCCAAATGGAATCAAGCCCATCCCATAATTCCTTTTTTCTCAGTGATAGAAACCCACAACAAGCCTTTCTGTCCCTCTGTTCCCTTTCCCCCTCTGTTCTCAATTTCTGTCAAGTGTCAAAGGGAGCTCCCTACCTTGTGAAGGCTCCAAGGTGCAGTGTTTACACCAGAAATGTAATGAGGCCATCTTCCTGCTGTGTCCTCGTGGCAGGAGCAGCTGTTCTCTACTTGTGACTAGTCCTTTTGTCAGAGAAAATGTCCTCCCAAGATGTCACAGACTTTGGATTGAATCTTGTTGCTTGGAGGTTGCCACCTCTCCCTTTGCACACTACAACTTTTCTGTAGGTTGTGAGATCTTCAGAGTTAGCAGAGAGAAATCTGAAGCCGGGGCTGACACTTTCACTTAGATTATTTTAGCGTGGAAGGAACCACAGGAGGTCACCCACATGCACTCAAAGGAAGGCTAAGTTCTTCCTACCGAGCTGCTCCACATTGTAGAGGATGATTAGGGCTTCACAGGGCAGAGAAAGTGAGAGATTTCTTGAGCCTGGTGGCTGGTGCCTTCACTTGGGCTCCTCTGTTTTTGGGGAGTCTACAAGGATATGTGGCAAGGATGCATTCTCCCTTCTTGTGCATACTTACGCAGACATACTAGGTAGAAGGTCCATGAAATACTCATGAAAGACTCAAGAATATGACTGGTTTTCCTCCTTTTCTGCGTATCCAATCTGACTTGCCCATGTTTTCCCTTCCTCGGTTGCCAAGTCAATCTTTAATGTTTTCTTCCTACTATCTCACAGTTAGGACACTCTTCCGAAAGTCAGGAGTTTGAATCACTTTTTGTTGAACTGAGAGCTAAACCCAGCTCCTCTATCAATGCTGAGAACAAAACATAGGAACCTAAGTGTTTCACATAAAGCCATGGTTTTTACTCCACAGGCAAAAGACAGGAAATACAGGAGCTGTGATATCAAGTATTCCAGAAGCAAGGTGGATCCAGGCCTTAATATACAGTGAGCTAAGCTCTGCATGTATTTTATGCCCTCTCTCAAATGCAAAGACCACAGAGAGTGGTTTTAAATAGTCATTATTTGCTTACCTCGCACTTGGTTTCCCCCAAAGTGCCACACTGCTACCCTGACTGCATTATATTTATCTATTAATGAACAGTTTTCCATTCTTAAGTGAATTTTCCTGTGCTCAGATTTCCACCTGACAACTGGACATTTGCAGTGCTTATATGCCTCTGCCAGCTGTTGCTTCGTGGGTGAGGAAATGATATTTTCAGCTGAGTTGGGCACTTTCAGCATTTGCTTGAACGTGCAGACAGCACTATTTTTTTTCCATTTTTTTTAATTAAAAGAAATTGTGCATAGAATCTTTTTTTTTTCTTTTTGCTTTCGTTATCTGTGACTCATTCTCAAGTGAATCACACTGAGTAATTAAGTTCACAAACAAAAAAAAAAAAAAAAAAAAAA